>QANW01004866.1:17648-207636 GCA_003254865.1 Dryas drummondii | reverse complement strand
GTTTTATTATTTTTTTTTTCTAATAGGAATGTGCAAAAAGAAAAAAAAAAAAGGTTAGCAAATAGTAGCTCTATTTTAAAAAGCTTTTGAGCCATTAATCACTACAATTCCAGCCAGGGGAGGCTACTTGGAAAATCCAAGCGCTTAGGTCTCACGCAAGAAGTTTTAACCGTTAAGGGGAGACTGACAGGGGTAGTTTTGGGATAAAGGGTGGGGTCCACTATTTCACACCGATCTCTTGTCTTTGTGTAATGCCTTTTGCATGAAAGTGGAATCAGCTATGCGTCCATCAGATTCGCCTCTGGACTTCTCTTTTTCACAAACCATTCTTTTTATTTATTTATTATTCTTCTTTCCCTGAAACTCATACACACACTCCTCTCATATCTCCTGTCTCTCTCTGCTCTGAAATCCGAGCTATCATCGTACACCCAATTCTTCTGCTTCACTTCACTTCACTTCAATTCTCAGGTCCACCCTACTTCCTCCTCTCCCCACCGACTAGCCCTGTTTTTTGTTTTCTCAGTTTATTTCATTTTTCTCTGCTTGTGTAGAATTCTATTTCTGCTTGTTCTTGCTGTGTGTACTGGATTTGGGTTCAATTTCTGGTTTCTAATTTCATTGATTGTTAGTTTTATGAGATGGGTTTTCTTTGTTTTCTCTCTCTCTCTCTCTCTCTCTCTCTCTCTCTCTCTATTTTTGTGAATCTTGCTTGGTTTTGGTCTCTTTGTTTTCAATTATCTAATCATCTATGTGTTTTGTTCAACTGCAGAGGCTCTGATTGCCTTTTACAAACTTCAGGGACCAGGGACTTCAATTTGATCTACTTTCTTCCAATAATTGATTGATTCACTCAACTGGGTTTTCTTCTGAGCTCTCTCGCCTGGTGGGTTTGCCGTTTTAATTAGAGTAAAGAAAAAGTAGGTTTAGTGACTTAGAGCTTAGGAAATTGATCTCAGGGATTGATTTTGAGATAAGAGGAGTTAATTACATGGAAATTTCAAACTTCGATAGCTTTTCTGGAACAATTCACTTGCTTCCCTTTGCTTTGGATATGGGGTGGTCTTTACGAATATTCAGAGATTCCGTCCCTTTTGGATGCTCTGCTTTTTAGCTTAAATTTTGCATTTATCAACTTTTGGGTTTGTTCCTTGGTCTTTGATATTGATTCATATAGATTTATGCTGGTTTTTTGAATGAGGGAAACAGAAAATGAGCGATTAGCTATGAGTTGAACCAATATTTCCTTCTCTTCTTGTTGTTATTGCTGGTATTGGTGATGCTGCTGATTTCTTCAGCTTATCTTTTACATGAGTTTCTATTTATTGGGTTTGCCATGAGAAATTTTCATTTTATACATTATGAATTTATAATCAGTAATGTCACTGAGTTATTTTGGCAAGCGTTATAATCATGGGTCATGGCTATGTGATTGAGTCCTTAATTAGATGTTTAGAAGCTGATTTCTCTTAGCATGCTCTACCTTGTCTTGCAATTTTTCTTATGTTAGTTTTCCCTGGTGTGCCACTCTTTCATTTATATAATCAGTAAGGAATTAGGCAATTCATTTGTACGTTTTCTTTACACAAAAAAGGGAAAGGGTTCCCATGAAGCGTGATTTTCTTGTGTATATGTTTTTTCTTTCAAATTCAATCTATCTGTACACATTTAGTTTATTACTTTTAATTTAAGGTGTGCTACTAAAGTGAATATAATTTACATCTTGTGCTAATTGCATGCTTCAAATAATTTTGATTCCTTGAACACTTTTTACCATTTCATCTGTCTTCCATTTCTTAAATACTTCTTTTAAATTGAGTTTCAGGAAGAACCTTATGTGCTTCTGATGTAATTAGAGGGTATTCGGTCAGATCTGCAGATATGGGGGCCTCAAGCTCTAAAATAGAGGAAGATAAGGCCCTGCAGCTATGTCGAGAAAGAAAGAGGTATGTTAAGCAGGCACTTGATGGCAGGTGCTCTCTAGCAGCAGCTCATGTTATGTATATTCATTCACTAAAGAATACAGGAACAGCTCTTAAGAAATTTGTTGAGCCTGTAGCTCCCGTTGAGTCTTCCTTGTATACTTCCACTAGTGCAACGCCAGACCCTCTCATTCAAACTGACAAGTCCCTCTCTCAATTCTCATTTTCTTCTCCATCTGTGTCACAACGCATAGATGCAACTGAAACATTCTCTCCCTCGCCTTCTCCTCCAAATTCTACTCAATTTCATTCAAATCATATGAAATTCAGGGGTAGCTTTTCTAAAAAGGTTGAAGAAAAACCTTCTATACCTGTTACTGCAACAGTAACCTCCTCGAGCACCCCACAAAGTACTACACCTCGCTCTGCTGGAAAACCTGAAACATCACCATTTGAAGCTTCTTCACTCCCACATGAAACTCCACCATGGGATTTCTTTGGTATTTTTCATCCAATTGACCATCAGTTATCTTTTCAAGATGGGAAAGGAATGAACCAGGGGTGTGAAAATACTGATGATATAAGACGTCTTAGGGAAGAGGAGGGAATTCCTGAGCTGGAAGATGAGGAAGAGAAGGTTTCTTTTCATGGAAGGGAAGAATCTCAGGATTCTGAAGATGAATTTGATGAGCCTGCTGCCGATACTCTGGTTCGAAGTTTTGAAAATCTTAATAGAGTACATGATCATGTTGAAGCTAATGCTTCACCTACAATGCCTACTGCAGGAAGTGTAACTTCAGAAACTGAGTTATTGAATGGGGAGAAAACTAACTCTCCTCATTTGTCGCCATTGAGAGCCACATCCTCATTACATGATCATGTTAAAGCTAATGCTTCGCCTACAATGCCTTCTGAAGGAAGTGTAACTTCAGAAACTGAGTTATTGAATGGGGAGAAAACTAACTCTCCTCATTTGTCGCCATTGAGAGCCACATCCTCAGTAGTTGCTGGTGAAAATGACACAAATAAAACAACAGTGAAAGAAGATTGCATTGAAAGTAAGGTTGCCCCAAAAGATTTTTTTTCAAGCATGAAAGATATTGAAATTCTCTTTTTAAAAGCTTTTGAGGCTGGTCAAGAAATTCCCAGAATGCTTGAAGCAAATAAGTTGCATTTCCGTCCAATATTCCCAGCAAAAGAAAGTAAGATCTCTCTGTCTCTCTTTCTCTCTCTCTCTCTCTCTCTATGTCTCTCTTTCTCTGTCTGTCTCTGTCTCTGTCTCTCTCATGGGACATATAAGATTGAGAAAAGAAATGGATATTGTTTCCCTTTTTTGAAATAATTTCATATTACATTATTTTCCTATAGACCATTGGAAGTTTGTTGAGGTTTCTATTCATAGTCTTTTGATGAAAGTTATGAACACTAGGATTTCTACTGTTGCAGGTGGATCAATGTCATCCACATTCTTGAAGGCTTGTTTCTCCTGTGGTGAAGACCCAAATCAAGTTCAGGAAGGTAGGTCTCCTGATATTTAAGCTTACTACTTTATTTTTTGTCACTGATGCATGATAGATACATTGATTTTAAAACATGGGTGCTGGTTCAGGAATGGCTAGTGCAAGAATTCTATTATGGTTTTCTGACCTGTTAGTGTTCAAACAATCATAGGTGCTGTATCTGCTATAGGTGTCTGATAATACTTTAATGGATATCCAAAATTCTCTGACAATTAAACAATTCAGTCTTGTACAATTAAACACAGGTGTGTTCCTCACATGGTGTGGTAAGATTAGAGAAGAGTAAACCACCAAAAAATTTATATGAGAAAATGAAAATTTTGGGGGAAATTAGTAGTTTCTATTACTGGAATGTGTGTGTGTGTGTGAGAGAGAGAGAGAGAGAGAGAGAGAGAGAGAGAGAGAGAGAGAGAGAACGTTTTGGATGCAAAAGTTGTATCTGGGAGAAGAAAACTGTATGCATAGTAAAATCCTGTGAAAGATTATATATTCTCTTTCCCTTACATGTTTATGCAATGACTTCCAGTCTGTTTGTCATGCTTAGTCTTTTGTCTTGATGAGAAATTAAAACATAAAATTTTGAAAGTAAAAATCACGATCAACAAGGGTTTTAACATTTTGTTTCGGTGAAGCATTTTGGTTGGTCAAGGTGTTAACGAAATGTATTAAAAACGACATTAAGCTTTTGAATCACATGGCAGCCCTTGGAAATATTGATGAAACATATGTGAGTAACTGAGTGCAATGTATTTTTCACAAGAGACCTTACTGAAAGCGGTATAGATGCATATTAGTTATCCCTAGGAAGTTGTTTGTGTGGAAGTGGAGGAAAGCATGTTGAACCATTTTATAACTATCTGACATTATAATGCTACAGAAAAATGACAAAAGAGGATGCAAACTATGCTTATATCACATAAGATGTAAAACATAATGATAATAATGGCATTATTGTATATAAATTAAATTGTATTGGAATAAATGAACAACCTGACATGCTTAGAGAAGGTCCTTGTCCACTAAATAGATTAACAATATAAACATCTAAATCTGTTCAGTTATTCCTTGAATTCACATAGTTGCATAATGGAGATGTATGGATCTGCATAAAATTGTATAAGTTTACCGTATTGACATCATATTCTATAAATTTAAACTTAATAATTAATAGAAAAAAACAACTAAACCATCAGTATATCGTGTTGACTTTAGCATACTCATAGGAAACAACAGCATCGGTGGCAAGCATACATAGTGACAGCCTTCCAACTATCGTAAATAAGGGTTGCAGAGATCCTTTAGATAATGTTGGTTAAGTTCTCGGAGGTTTTCTAGATAATGTTAATTACCATCTCAAGAAGGTATGCAAGGTACCATTTGAATGTTCAGTGCTTAGGATTAACTCAGATGCTTGTGTGACGGTTTTAGTTTGTTCTATGTTAAATAACTTTTTTCCTTTTCATGCTATTTGTATAAGGTAATTCTTGGTCTTGCCCTTGATTTCTGAGCTGATCCTTTCTGTATGTCCACTTAGAGCCTCCTCAAACTGATGTGAAGTACTTGACTTGGCATAGGACAACATCATCGCTATCCTCTTCATCAAGGAATCCTTTGGGAGCAAACTTAAAAGATGATATTGAGGATCTTACTGGTAACCTCTTTGATAACTCCTGCATGATCTCAGGCAGTCATGCCTCAACCTTGGATAGATTGTATGCGTGGGAGAGGAAGCTGTATGATGAGGTCAAGGTACTGTTGATAAATTCACGGTAGTTACGGCATTTATTTTTATCATCATCATTGTCATCAAAATTACTTTTCTATAATTAACAGCATTATCATTGTTATCAAAAGCATTTATTATTCAAATGAACAGAAAATAGATGCACAAATATGTTTTATAGACATTTCATAACAGAAATTAGTTTACCTAATGATTTTGGATTACATTACAGTGTCTTCATTTCATTTAATATTCCTACTTATCTTTAATTTCAAACTCACCATAGTGATCAAATTTACTGGAGCGAGGTAATCTATAACTGGATTTGCTAATTACATATCTGCTAATAAACAGATATGATTCACTAGTGGACACCACATACCATGATGCCCATGCATATAGTACTGCCAACTTTTGAAAAATCAGAAATTCCAGAGATGAAAAAAAAAAAAAAAAATGTGGAACTTGCTTTGGAATTTCTGATCTGGAGCTCAAAACAATATGTGCATTACGTTTCTTGTAAACCTTTTGATTTGTCACTTTCAAATCTAAGGTTGTTGATTTTCTAAATTTGATCTGGTTTTATTGACCAAGTATATGGGTCTTCCCTGATTGTTATGAACTCAATAACTCTCATTTTCAGGCTAGTCAGATGGTCAGAAGGGATTATGACTCGAAGTGTAAGTTTTTAAGGCAGCTAGAATCAAAAGGAGAAAGTACTCAAAAGATTGATAGAACTCGTGCTGTTGTCAAGGATCTACATTCAAGAATCAGAGTTGCTATTCACAGAATTGACTCTATATCGAAGAGGATTGAGGAATTACGAGACAAAGAACTCCATCCACAACTCGAAGAGTTGATTCAGGGGTATGTATTTGTATGTTCCTTTTCACTAGGGCTTGATTATAAGTTTATATGTCCTAGAAACTCAATTTCGGAAACTGATAAAAATTGGAATTGGGTACTTGATTTTGTATAATCTGATTCATTAATTTAGTTCATTTTGTTATTCGCGGTTGCTTATAAAACCAATACGAGTTAAGTTGAATGTTGACATAGTTTGGGACAAACCATGTGGCAGAAGTTATATTCATATTTTACTAGTATAAGTTTTGTGAATTAGTGGAATGTAGAACAAGAGAATAGTAATGATTTAATTTAGGCCAAGGTACAATTTTACCCCCTGTAGTTTACTAAAAGTTTCAATTTGGTCCCTCCACTTTTCAATTTTGTCCTTGTAGTTTACCAGCTTAAGCATGTATGTATGCATGCATCCTAGCTCTCAAATTTGTCCACAAATTAGTGATGGAGGTTTTCCTTTCATGGCCAAAAATATGATATAGTGATGGAGGTGGTTACAGAATTACTATATGTAGCTCTTGTCTGTCTATGCTTTTGAATATATATGATAAACTACTGCCTAAATAAGTTACTGTTGGGTTGCCATCTAGCTGATATTGTTTGGTACCGTAATGTTTGGCATCCCTTTCCTCAAATATTGGTCAATTCAATAATTAGAACTTTCCCAGTAAATGAATGTTTACCTCAGAAGATTTTAGAGACTACAAAAAGTTGGGCTTCTGGTCAAATATTAATGCCATGGTTTGCTTTTCCTATGCTGCATACTCTGCTGAAACTCACCTCCGTGTGTTTAGCCGGATATATGGGAACTGTTGCTTTAGATGTTCTTCAAAGTTTGGCCAAGCAGTGGTGCTAACCGTGTTTAGTAATTGATGGTACGGAGCTATGGGTTTCAGTTAAAAACTACCTATCTATTACCCATAACTTTGTTGGATTAGAGTAGGCATCCCACTCTGCATTTTTCCTGTATATATGACTATATGTGGACACACACACACATACAATAATCATTTATCCTCACAAGCTCAATATTATTATATTCTTAATCATAACGATTAGTATGTGCTTCTTTGATGCGATTCTTCTTCACTTTTGGGCTTCAATTTCTCTCTTCTTACCAAATTGTAGGTTAAGTCGGATGTGGGAGGTGATGCTTGAATGTTTCAAGCTTCAGTTTCACATTATCTCAAAAGCTAACAACAGTGGCAACACCAAAATCTCTGTACAGTCAGAATCTCATCGTCAGATTACTAGCCATCTTGAAAATGAACTTAGATCTCTATCATCAAGTTTTATGAAGTGGATTGGGGCTCAAAAGTCCTATTTGAAGTGTATACATGAATGGCTTTTAAAATGTGTCTCTGTTCCACAGAAGTCTGGCAAAAGGAAAAGGCGGCAACAAGAAAACCCCTTAAGATACAATGGCCCTCCAATATATGTCACCTGTGGTCTCTGGCTTGATAAGCTTGAGAGCTTGCCTGACAAGGAAGTGGAAGATTCTATAAAGACTTTAGCAGCTGAAACTGCCCAGTTTTTACCACGCCAAGAAAAAAAAGAGGGGAAGGATGCAAACCATTCAGATTTAACATCCTGGAAGGCTGATACTGGTAGTGATTCTGCAGTTAATATGTTGAGAGGTGAAGTTTGTCAAGACGGGAGTTCAGGTTTTGATCGTTTCCAGATAAGCTTGGAGGGATTTTTTGGTACGTTGAACAACTTTGCAGACACTTCTGTGAAGATGTATGTAGAGCTTCAGGATGCCATTCAGCGTGCTAAGATTTATTATGATGAGTTTAAGTCTCAAACTTCTTCAGTTTGAAGGATTGGATGCAGGGGAGAGGAAGCAATGCATGAACATTAAGTCCCATCGAATGGAGTTTGAGAAATCTAGAAATTATAAGGCAATTTGGATACAAGTTCAATTGGACATGGCATTTGTATATGAAGAGAAAAATAAAGGCAATCTGGTTCGAAGTTCCACATTAAATTGAAGTGGAAAATAAAGGAATCAAATAAAATATGTAACTTGTATCTATTATAATGGGGTGGTTTTTGTTGGTTGAAGCTGTAATTACAATGGCTGGTAGTGGTGAAGAGAAGTTGTATGCAATATATAGAAAAACTTGTATAGTGTTTTTCTTGTAGGAACTCTTTGATAAAGGTCCACCCTCATTTCTACCTGGATTATTAATGAGCTCATAATGTTTTTCAAGTGTGCGCGCATTTAATCCCCTACCCCAACCCTTGCTTTGTGTATGTGTTTGTTCTGTGTGGTGCACACACACAAACACATTCCTTTGCTTCTCTTTTTTCTTTGTTTTTTTAAATTTAATTTTTCTCATTGTGCATATAAGGTCCCCTTTATTAACTTCCCTGATTGCTTTGCTGCTTCTAGTTAGAGGGATGTGCCAGCATTAATGCTGGTATTTAGTTCAGACAAGCTGTTTTCTCTTAAGAAAAAAAAACATATTTTTGTTTGGTTCTGTTTTCTCTTACCAGTCTGCATTGCATAATACTCTTTGCTTGAGCACTGGCCTTAGAGTTCATCAGGTTTGATACCCTTGGGTAGCCTAAAGGAGCCTACCAATCCATGATGTTATGTCTCAGATGGCACGTGCTTCATGGCCAAGCTCCAAAGAAGTCAATGAAAATGAAAATTACGACCGAAGGAAAGTGCAAGACCCATAACCCTTTTCCCTGTGTTATGTAACTTATGTTTCAGAACTTCTAAACAAACCTAAGACCTTGACAAATTTCATTTAAAT
Organism: Dryas drummondii; assembly: GCA_003254865.1. Lineage (NCBI taxonomy): Eukaryota > Viridiplantae > Streptophyta > Magnoliopsida > Rosales > Rosaceae > Dryas > Dryas drummondii. Next base: position 198,845 of record QANW01004866.1, on the reverse strand, counting down.
ATGATGACGTCATGTTCAACACCAAATGCTATTAAGAAATAGCTATTAAGCTATTTTGGGCTAAAATACCACATATTATATATCTTTTTTCAAAAAACTGGGGTGGGCTCCCACCTTAGCTCTGCTGTAGGTCAGCCCATATATAACACAACAAAACAAACAATGGGTCCGTTTGACACTGTTTCTTGAAAACACTTTTACCTAGTAGCACTTTTACTGAAAACACTTCTACTAAGAAGCACAAACATATTTTTATAAAAATTATAAGTAGTTCATGCAAAAGCACTTGGAAGTGCTTCATTAGGAAGCACGTGTTTCTTAAAAAACCTATTAAAAATGATTTTATAACCTATAAACACTTATTTATTTTTACCAAACGCTACCAAAAGCACTTATACTAATTTAAAAGCGCTTTTGACAATTCTAAAAAGCAGTGCCAAACATGCTCAATATGTATTTACTATTTCAAATGATGCATGCCCTAAAACAGCTAGGACTCCTTATATATATAGATCTCAAGCAGCAAATAGGACTCCCATACATATATATAAGTTTGTGTGCGTTTAATAACAAACCTACAATCCTCTTTCTAAAGTCTTTCTTAATTAGGGTTTGGAGTAGAAGAGCAGCTGAAAGAAGATGGAGAACCAGCTGATGATGGGAAACCCTAAAGACCTTCCATCGGATATCTTAGAAGACCTTTTTTTGAGGCTACCGATAAAGTCCTTATGGCGCTTCAGGTGTGTGTCAAAGTCATGGCGATCTTTAATCTATGAAGACCCCAATTTTCTTGTAAGGCACCTCATCAGGACACTACCACAATTTTGGCCAAAGGCCTCCAATGAAGGCAACTAAAGTTGGGGGGGTGCCAATTGCTAATGTGGGTGTTCACTAATAATTAACATTAGTGGTCATATTATTATGTCAGATATGAACAGTGAATTCATATCCAACATTTGCTTCTGATTAGTTGATTAATCAGTGGCAACTCAGTAATTTAAAGTAAAAAAAGGGGTCAAATAATTTAGGGACTAAAAAAGGGAGTTAAAAAATGCGTGGGTTGAGTTGTCTGGTTGCTCCTAGTTGCTAAACCAAGATACTGGGGTTCCCTTGTGACAGCATCTCTTTCTTCCCACCCCCAAACCAAACGGGATCCAGCATCGATGGATGTCAATGGTCACGCCAGAAAGTGCCGATCGGTTTAAATCCCCAAATTAAGGGGTTGCTCCTCCTCTAGTCACCATCAGAAAGTGGGTTCCCTTTGGGTTGGTTATTGCCAAATAACTGGGGTTCCATCCTACCATTGATGTTGCGCATAGGTGGGGGAAATTCATGGGTTTTTTTGCTTCTATGGTTACAGTGATTCATGTATGTCGCACCTGGACCTGGGTTTTTTCAAAAATTGTGGTTCCTCTTTGTGCTTCGGATGTGCGTGAATGAGGAAGCACCTGCTACCCAAACCAGAGGGGTCGGCTTTGTTCCGTATAAGTTAGTTCTGAGTTGGTCCGACGGTGGAAGTTCTGAAGCTTCCAACAATCGGGTAAGCGATATTTGCAAAAGATGATAATCAGTAATTATACAATTTCACTTGTTGCTCTCCTACCAACAAGATTATGCTTTGTGGTTATATTAAGACTTTTGTTGGTATAACTGTCTTTTGTGTTAAGCTTGCAGTAGATCATACATGGTTTGAATGTCTTAGTTGTGTTGAGGATAATGATGTAAAATATGCTGATTGCTGGAGGTTTTGGAAGAGCGGACCTTAATTTGGAGATCCGGGCCTCAGATTTTTGTGTGTGTCCTGGAGGTCAGGTCCTCAAGGTGGAAGTCCGGTGCTCTGATTCATGGCTGTGCTGACAAGTGGGAAACCCCTTTTACAAATCAGGTACAATAGCAACTTGACCAATTTCTTATTCCCCTTAAAAAGGTGGGGCAATATAAAATACATAATAATTTTCAACTTTTTCCAACTATGTACTTAGGGTTGTACTATAACCAACCCAAATAGTACAAAACAGTAACCATTTTTTCCATTAACTAACTATAAAATCCAAATCCAACTATGGAGTCTTTAAAGCCTGCAATAAAGCAAGCGGTCAGTCAGTGAGACAAATTTAAAAAACCATCTCCCGCCCATGCTCAATATTTTCCCTCCTTCTAATGGCTCCTAGTAGGTTGGAATCACAGTTGCCCATGATTGACTTGATAAGGTGTCAACTACTTGTGGCTGCTGACAGGCTTCAAGGGATACTATATACAGTAAGGAAATCCTCCATAAAGTGTTTAAGATATTTAGAAGAGCATTCACAAGGCTGCAGTGAAGCAGGTAGACCTACTGCTACACTCAAGAGACTTTGCAGAGAGAATATCATCTGCATCTACTGCTCTACAGAAGATTATGAAGCTTTACACTGTAAGGTATGACATATTCCCTACACTTATGACAATCCTTGACTTTAGGCTTTCCATAATTAAGCCAAGTGTGATCTTTTCAGTTGAACACACACCCACAGTCATGCATATAGGTGTAACACAAACCTCGGTTTTTGTCATTTGCTATAAATATCAAACTGTTTAGACCTGGTAGACGTTATTTGTGTTGTAGCTTTCAACCTTAATGGTAAGAGTATGACCTAAGAATGTTCAATGGTAATGGAACTTAGGATATAAGAAGTTTAATTAATCTCCATAAGCAAAATAAGTAAATATATATATAAGGAGAAAAAGCTTCAGATCACCAAGGTAGGCATAATTGGCTGAAGAAAGGAAAAGAAAAAAAACATAAAGCCAAAATTACGAGGGGAGAAGGTCAGGACTCTACACTAGAGGACTGGATCTCCAGAGAAGGTAGCAGCAGTGAAATGAAATTTGCACGTAGGGAGGTCCGGTCGTTGCTTGTGAGAACCGGATCTCTAGAGACGACGCAGCTTGAAATTGAGATTTCATGCAGGGAGGTCCGGACCTCTTATTGGAAGTCTGAATCTCCAGTCGGGAAAATTATACTTGAGCTATATTTTCACTAGGGAAGGTTCTGGAGAATCGGACCTGAATGGGCGGTCTGGTCTTCATTCTTCAAAACCTTTTCTTGTCCTCATCACTTTTTTTTTATAAAAGAAATCATATTTGGCAGTGATCTAGAGTTTAGAATATGGATAGTCATAGAAACACACTCATGATAAGGTGCTTTTATTTATTAAGCTTCTAATGGTGTGTATGGAATAGAAACGCTGTGCAATTAACACAGTTAACAAAGGGAAGCTTTTAATGGGACACACTAGTGGAACGAAGTCACACGCGCAAGTGAAGGATGAATACGTAAGTAAATAGACTCTCAATACTTTGTGATCTTACATACTATCTGAAGTAAGCAATGCATTTTTAAAGCCATATGATTTTATTATTTAAAGAGTGAGTTTTTCTTTACAAGCTCAGGATCACGATGGTTAGGAACCAAACCGAATTGAGCTATTCAAATTAACTCCCCGCAGAACAAATGGCAACCCTATTAACGAGGCTTCTCGGGAAATCATGGTAAGTTTGGTGATGCACTAACTACTCTCACTAAGAATGCAGCCACATTAATGTTACTTCATTAGAGAAAAAAATAATATTAGGCAGGTAGGATTTTTCTGTTGGTTGACATAAACATGTACATGTTTTAACAACTCCTAGTTGGATTGACAGGATGAGATGGATAGTCTTGTGGCAGAGTATGAGGAGATGTAAGAAAACCCACCTATCACTCCTGCTGTCTGCAATAAGATATTTTCAGATGTAGTAGGACCTGAGAGCAGAGAATGGTGCTGCGGGAAATGCAGGCGCTTCAAGCAGCGAGGTTGGGAGGTCACAACACAACTGATCGACATAGCAAAAGAAATCATGGCTGCCAGTAAGAATACTTTATACTGCTAGTATTTTGAACAGCTTTTGTGATAGAACTATAAACTTGGTGGGTTATATTATGGTTTAGACTATGATATATATCACCAAGTTTGGAAGTGTGGATATTCTGTTGGGATCATATGACTAAGTGTTGCGCAGCTAGTGATTATGCTTTTGTTGTTTTTGGTTTTTAAGTTTCATTTTATTTTAGAAATTATGAAAAGTATGGGGTAATTAATTAGAATGGTTGTAACTATGCACTTGAACCGCTACTTGAATTAAACATGCAATTTCAATGTATATAGCAAGTCGTATTTGCATCAATGAAGAAAGGCTGTGTGGATTCAGCTGTGTAACTTGAGTTGTCAATTATTTGGTTTTTTATTTTTCTGATATCATTGAGGTTCTGCTACATACCCCTCCTATTAATGGGATTGTTGGACTGAAAGTTAAGCATGCTTGCTCCAATATTAGTGTAGGCTTTCCACATTTTATGAACAATATAGTGTAACAGCCATTGCAAGCATCCTTAGTATTATAAGAGCACACTAGAACTGAAAAATGCATATTCGGACTGTTGCAAATGCAATTTTAATTGGACACTACAGTACATTCAATCCCACTGCAGCAATCGTTTTGGTGGGAAAATGCATTCTCAATCTCAGTTAAATAGTCACCAAAGTTCTTGCATGGTGGAGGATATGTAATATTTGCAACCAAATCAGAAACTAATATCAATAAGGTGGGAGTGCAGCAAGCAATGGTTGGAATTAGTGAGCATTCATACCCACTTTTAACAAGATAGTAGAAGAAATCATGGCATAACATTATTTAATAATATCAATCCTCCACCAATATAGCAACCTCAATAGAGATGGTGAACAAGTGAAACCCACTAACTGCAGCATTGGTGAGAACCGGACCTTGTAGACTGACATGGCAGGTTTTGGCAGAAGCTACCACCATTCTTTCATGTGGGTGGCCTTAACTCCCTTGCCACCCCAACACCAACCTCCAACATGCTATATGGTGACTGCAGTGTGGCAAGGGACAATACAAACTAAAAACAGTGCAGTTGCCTCTATGCCTACCAAAAAAAATTGGTTGCCTTTGCTTGATTTTCTTGTAGTGGGACTTGGATCTATAACAATGGGGTGGTTATTGAAGGTTGAAGCTGCAATATTTATTAGGAACTCATTGATTCATTGATTAGGTTTATTTTCCCTACTCCAATCCTTTATCTATGTCAAATAATATGACAGTGTTAATTCATTGATTCATATTTGGTCCGGCCGTCTATTAGGAACTCATTTATTCTTAATAACTACTGGCATGCATTCTAAATTTAGTATCTCTAGCATAAATGTTTATAGGTACCCACATACATATTCTTGAGAAGAAAAAAAGAAAGAAGCCTGAAGGAGCTGATCAAGGATGCTGCATTGCACTGTACTCTTGGTTTTAATAACTTTCTGTAATCTAAAGAAGCCTACCATATATGATGTACCGGATTGCAATGAACATGAGAAATGAAAATTACGACTAAACAAAATTCATGACCCTTTTCATTGTGGTTTCCCTGTGGTATGTTTAAAACGCTTAAAGACTTAAACGAACTTAATTAGGACTTTGAAGAACTTTATTTTTCTGCATTTTATCCAATCGAAGTCGAATATGTCGAGATTATAGTAGATATGATGAGTATTTTGGTTAAAAAAACACCCAAAGAGTCATCAAAGTAATGAACGATTTCTGTTTTAATCAGTTGCAATAGTTTAGTCTTCATAGTTATTTTACGAAAATTCTAATGCATTCTCTTAAATTTCTTGTTTGGACAATTTAATTTACAATATAACCAAAGCATGTTATACAACGTACCACACTTTTTATCCTTAGATGTTGACATGCATTCACATATCTTCTAAAAGGCATAGATTTTCAACCATTGAATGTTGTTGTATTGTATGTCATAATTTCTTGTATTACATATTCTCTCATTCATATTATAGTCATTATATGCAACCACATTACTTTTACTTTAAAATTTATCAAACACTTTGATGTTGCTTCTAACACTCATAACATAAAAAAAAAAATATAAAAAAAAAAAAAAAAACCTGCTTACTTCACAACAGCTTTATCTCACATTTAGTGGAACATCATAAATAATAGAGGTAGGTATACCTACTAAGTAGTGCTACATTCCTAAACAAAAGTGTCAAATATTGAGCTATTATAAAAAGAATTTGTTTGTTTAATGCCAGATATGTATTACCATTTAAATAATATTTGGGAAATTAGAACTTCGATTTTCATATTCAGCTGTGTGAGATAGAGAGAGAATTAGCTATAATTGAGTCTATTGCATATAAATTTGCTTGAACCATAAATTTCTCACACATAAGGTGGCATCTAAGAGCATCTCCAATAGCCTCTACAAATGTTTTTGGTTGCTTAATTAGTCGTGCTACGTTAGATAAATCATCTCTAACAGCCTCTGCAAATGGGCTTTTCAAAATAAGGACCCAAAGTTAGCTCTTGAATTTTGAAGAGTAAACTTTGCTCTTCAAATATTAAAATTTAATGAAATTTTAAATTTTGTCTAAACAAAAAAAAAAATTAATGAAATTGAAGAGTCTGTTGAAGTTCACAATTTTAAAGTAAGAAATTTGGCTCTTCAAATTGCCACATAGGTCAACAAAGTAAGATAAATTTAAAGAGCCAAATTTGAGGAGTCTGTTGGAGATGCTCTAACAAGGCAAAGGGCAATGACATGGCAGATGATTGGGAATGAAATCCGGCATGTCAGACACCACTATTTTCTATTTTGTAGTCCTATTAGGCTATTTCCAAGGCAAGACTCATATGGGTTTCGAATAAAGGGATACAAGTATGGCACGGTACGATATGGGATGGTATGAGCCCCATACCAATACCATATCGAAATTTTTATTCGGTACGGTATGGACATTTTTAAAATTGATACTATACCATACTAGTGTTCTATAAATTCGGTATGATTAGATATGGTTTCGGTATGTGTCAATATTTTAAACTTCTTTTTTTTGTCAAAAAACAACATTTAACAACCAAAAAGACATATTGTTAATCTCTTGCACTTTTATTCTTACATATTAATTGTCAATCATTTGCTAGTAATTGTCTAACTATAACCTAATATTCTTACATATTAGGTTAGTTAACTTTTTTGCCCAAATGTCGTTGGGGAGTAGGGAATACTAGAATAAGGGATTGAGAATTTGTTGTGGGCAAGTCTATTATAGTCTATAGACTTGCCCAAATAGCCACTGATATGGCGACACCTAATTAAAAGAATATTAAATAATTAAATTTAATATAATTCGGTATAGTACGGTATATTATGGTATTTAAAGTTTCATACTGATACTATACCAATTTTGAATTGGTACGGTATGTAATCGATATTATTTTTCTGCACAAAATTGACATGATACGGAACAGTACGTGTTCGGTTTCGAGGTTTCAGTATTTCTGTTTCAAATGCCCACCCCTAGATACAAGTAATATAACGTGGGCCAGATCAAGAGTCAGGCCCAACATGGTGCAAGGTACGACAAACAGTAGACAGTTCACATTGACGTATAGAGAGGCCTAACACAACCCACAACATATGCACGAGCCAGCCTATGAGTTCGGCCATGTGATAAATTTTGTATGTGATAGTCATATGAGATTTTCTTCTTACAACATATATGTGTATCCCATCATATAAAGGTGGGCAACACATACAGTTTTTTTTTTTTTTTTCTATGTGAAGGGATTTGAAGAGTATGGAGTAGGGCTGCCCATTGGCTTGGTTTTTACCGAACTAACTGACTACCAACAAAACTTTTTTTGGTTTGGCAAATTGATTTTCACAAATTTAAATCTGAAACCGAAAAAAGTCGACAAATCGACCGATTATCAAAAATTGTTACTGAAAGAAACCAAACCGATTATTAACGAAACTATGCATTATCGAAATTTAGTTATATATATGCTTATATAATACTATTATATTAGTAGTACCATAAATACTAAACTACTAATATATATTATAAACAACTATAAGAAAATATAAATATAAAATATTATCATTTTTAATTTTTTATATTATCAAAAGTGTAGATTATAAGATATATAGTCATTCTCTAATAAAGTAAAGGTTATCATTTTTAGGGAAATAAGAACTTCATTGTTAGGTAGGTATTGCATATATATATATCATATATAGTTTTCATATTTATAGGTATATATACATACTAAATTAATAGAGTTTTTTTTTAATAAGTCCATTTGGACAAAAGTAGTTTTTAAAAAACCCAAATACGGAAGCCCAATTCTCAACCGGCCTGCTTTTTAAAAATTAGGTATTACTGTAGTAGTGTTACTTGAAAATTGTTACTGTCTAACAGTAATTATTTAAATTAAAAAATACACTATTAATTACTATTGTTTGGTAATAGCAATCATTGTTACTGTGGAACAAAAACTATTTAAATTGTAAAAATACACTATTAATTACTTCTGTTTGACAGTAGCAATCATTGTTATTGTAGGTTATAAGATATATAGTCATTCTCTAATAAAGTAAATGTTAGCATTTTTAGGGAATTAAGAACTTCATTGTTAGATAAGTATTGCATATATATATCATACATAATTTTCATATTTATGGGTATATATACATATAGTTTTCATATTTATGGGTATATATACATACTAAATTAATATGGTTTTTTTTAATAAGTCCATTTGAACAAAAGTAGTTTTAAAAAAACTCAAATACAAAAGCCCAATTCCCAACCGGCCCACTTTTTAAAAATTAGGTACTACTGTAGTAACGTTACTTGAAAATTTTTACTGTCTAACAGTAACTATTTAAATTGAAAAATACACTATTAATTACTATTGTCTGGTAGTAGCAATCATTGTTATTATGGAACAATGACTATTTAAATTGTAAAAATACACTATTAATTACTTTTGTTTGACAGTAGTAATCATTGTTACTATGACAATTTGCTTAGTTTTTTATTAATAAAAAAACCATGAAAAAAAATGTAATGTGGACTTATTTGTCATTCAAATTTTTAGGTAGGTTTTTTTGTACAAAGGGCTCTAAAAGTGGACTTTTTGTAATTAACTGAAATTAATATAATAGATATCAATATATATTATTAAATTACTTGTGCTAGTATATATTGTTTTAGATATTAATATTATTGCTATTAATACTAGTATTATACTAAACTACCAATACTACTCGTGCAAATATATATTCATCAAACATTATATGTTATGCATCATATTTAATTAAATTGCAATTTATATCGGTATTATATAATAGTATTATTATAATTAAACAAAAAATGAACTGAAGATATATAAAAAATAAACCGTAAGTATTAAATACTAAAATTATCAAAATTGAACAGAAAAATGCCAAAATAGAAAAAGAACCCAAATTTTTGATTTTGGTTTTGGTAAGCCCCAATACCAAACCAAACCAATTGACGGGCAACCCTAGTATTGAGCGAAAGCTACTAAGCTAGGGTTTTTGGCACCCATAAGGCTTTTCTCTAATGATGAGACTCATTTTTTAAGTGCCAAACTTATTTTTGGACATCAAATAATGCAGAAAGTGAGTGCTATAATTATTGTTGCTACAATGGTGTTGTGAGTCAAATCTAAGTGCTAAAATTTGCATCAAATTTTGTTTACAAACCCATTTCTCTCTCCAAGCACATGGGTGGGCCAGCCTTGTTCGAGTATCAGCTGCATTTAGGTATCAAAAAACCAAATATTGGGTTTGTATTTGGGGATAGGAAAAAATGGGTATGAACATTCTGGCCCTTTGTGTTGAGTTTGATACTTAAAGTTAGGCTTGTGTATTAGCTTTCCAGCCCATTGGGTAGGGCCTAATGAAATAAAATCATCTTTATATTTTTCTGTTACATCAAACAGACTTAGGCCTTGTTTAGAATTGCGGTGAAGGACCTAAAAGCTGATTTGGATGATAATTCTCAATTACTTATAGCAGTTTTAGTGTTTGGTAAAAAAATTAAAAACTGCTTTTCTCGACAATTTTCAACTTCCTACAGCAAAAACAGAAAGCAGGTTTCTACATATTTTTGAAAACTGCAGTGAATCACAGCAACAATTAATATTTTATTTTACCTATAACACCCTCATTGATTTTTTAAAATCACATCTCTTATCCCTATTTAAACGTCTAAAATTTTATTTGTTTCTTTTAAATTAAAAAATATGTTCATTATTAGTTATATTTTATAGTGCCTAATTTTAAACCCCCTAATCACCAAAAAAATTTGCCTAAACCCCCACTCATCTAGAAACTCTTTCAAAACCCCCTATAACTTATAACCTTAAATTACCCTTCTGACGCGCGCTGACGCATGCTGACACGTGCTGATGTCACTGTAACTAAATTTTGGTGAAACTTTTGTTTTTTTTGTTTTTTTTGAATTGAAGTTTTTGCTAAACCTCAATATTTCGCTAAAACTAAAATCAAACACCCAAATTGAATTTTATTACACTAAAAATGAATTTTAAGAATTCAATTACACTAAAACTGAATTTCAAAAATTCAATTACACTGAAATTGAATTTCAGAAATTCAGTTACACTAAATTGAAGAATTCAGTTATGAATTCAGTAACTGAAACTGAATTAAGTGATGAAACAATTACACATTGACTAAAATGCAATTACACCTTGACTAAAAAACAATTACACCTTTACTAAAACAATTACACTTTACTAAAACAGTTACACTTTTACTGAATTCTGTTTCACTAAAAAGAACACAGCAACCTTATATAAAAAAAAAAACAACAACAACAATACAACAAGCCATTGAGATGAGAGGAGTAGACAGCAATACAACGTCGTCCGATCACCTCACGCGCAACGAGTACACGACAGTCGCCACTGCCTCGATCTGTTTCTACCTGCAAATTTGATTTATCATATTTCAGAACCATAATTTCATTCAAAATTCATTTAAAACTCATGTTTCACGAACTGAAATTGTTTAATCAATAAATTAAGTAAATTTGTATATACTTATAAATCAATTAAAAAACTCACATTTCTATCCGATTAACATAATTAAGTTAGAACTGAATTTGGGGTGAAACTGAATTTTCTAGAACTAAAACTGAATTTATACAGTTACAATAATTAAGCTAGAAACTGAAACTGAATTTGTTGAATTCAGTTGCACTTTTTAATCGCCGAGGTACCTGTTTAAGACCAGACAGTTCAACAAATCAAACATGGTTCATAAAATTGATCGTTCAACGGCCGAGTCGGGCGGTGACCACCACACACGGTGCCTGCCCAGCCCTAATCAACACACAGAAAATCACAGAACTCACCCAAAATTATTCTTAGACCTCGAATTGAGCTTTTAGGATTCGGGGGAGGCTAAACAGAGAAAAAAAACACCCAACCCGCCGCCACAAGTGGCAGATCTAGCGGTTGCAGTGGCAATCCAACCTGAAAACCAAGATTTGAGTTAAAACAATCCAACCAATAGCAAGAGCAGGTCGAGGGGACAAAGATTGATACCTGGATCGACAGAAAACACCACCGAAATCGGCCCAAAAATCGTCGGAGAAGCCGCAGCTTTGTAGCTTCGCAAAAGCCGTGCCCAATGGTGGTCGGAGTGAGGAAATGGCATGGAGAGACTCAGCGTGAAGAGAGGAAGATATTGGTGCCAAAGCTAGGTTGTGACGCTGCCGAAAAAGAGAGATCATCGGCGGAGGCTTCGCTGCTGTTTGGCGTCGTTCCATCGCCGTCGAGGGTCGGTTGGATGATCGGTGGGCACCACCGTGTTTGTCGCGAGGAGAGGAAGCTATTAGTGCCAGAGTTAGACCGCGCCGCTACCAGAAAATGGTGATCGCTGACAGAGGAGCTTGGGTCTGCCTGGGTTGATCCGTTGCTGTTGTTGGGTTTCGTGGAAAGTGGAGGGCAAGGGAAGGAAGCGGGATTAGAGAGGCGAGCATGGTGGGACCAGTCTGGCCAAAAACTGTCGCTGGACGGTGGTGCATGCGCCGACGACGCCGACGGGAAAAGAGATAGAGAAAACGAAAAAATAGAGATGGGAAATTAAAAAAAACATGGGGAGTCAAAGATGGGATAGAAACAGAGACTGTAAGTAAAAAAAAAATATAATTAAAATTTTATAAAATTAAAAATAAATAAAAGGGGTAAAACTGGAAAATTAAAATATAGGAAATCAAACTTAGCTGGATATTAGTTGACTAGGGGGTTTAGAAAAATATTAAGTGTAAGATTGGGGGTTATGGGAGAGAACCGAGAGGTAGATTTTGGGTGGGGGTTATGAAAGATTTTTTCTCTAATTAGGGGGTTTATAATTATTTACATTATATTTTATATTGTGATCATTATTTATAATATTTTATTTGTACGATCAAAATTATAATATACCTAAAAAACATAATAGGAATAATTATTTAATAATTTTGTTTATATAAAAATTAATGCTAATACAAATTTGTAGCCAAAAATTTTAAAAACAAGTAAAAAAAACATTTTATTTTTACCAAATAAATAAGTGAAAGACATTTTCAGCATCATGTCCATCTTAATAATTATACACAGTAACAACACTTTTACATTAACATTTACCAAACACTTTCATACTGTTTTTTACACTCACAACACTTTTGAAAACATAATTTATCAAATATTAAATTACTTTACTTTATAACTGATTTTACGTCACAATTATTTTACTTTATTTTTTTCATCATAACAATACCAAACTGATGCTTAATTTTAAAGCTAACTTAATATAAACTCATTACACCACCACCCCAACTTAGAAACACAATTATCTTTGAAAAATATAGGACCGACCTAATACTAAAGCTTTTTTTTTTTTTGGTCGAATACTAAAGCTAACTTTCATAGTCCAAACAAATTAAATTAAAAATTAATATTAAGTAGACAACTAAGCCATTAATATTAAGTAGACAACTAAGCCCGCGCAATAGACTTTTTTCCTCGTCATCTTTAAAAAAAAAATATATAATTCGGAAAGTAGTGTTGTACTCGGTCTAATAAGTAATAACAACAAAACATTACGTCAAAAAGAAAAGATAAAATAAAATGAAGAATAACATACATATTCTTAATAAAGAATAGAATGGTCCCCCTTAAACAAAAAAAAAAAAAAAAAAACCACCAACGAATAGAGACTGCAAAGTCTGCAATTTCTGTGTCTAAATATTAGAATATAATCTGTATAACAAAAGCTATAAGAAAATAAAAAAGTTTAAATCACAGTAAGAATTAAATCATAATTGTCTAATTCTATATTTCTATAACAATTTAATACAATAAACAAATCCTCATTTTCCTTGATGTTCTACCAAGGATCCACACTGTAATCACAGTCCTTGGACACAATCTTGGCATCCGCCGTTAACTTATCCACAATTACATCACAGCCAACTTTAACGGTGATCGTCCACGTCTTGATGGGCCCCACTTTAATTCTAACGGGCGCCCTCAGCTTCAACTTCAACGGTACATTCCCTTGTTTCTGCGCCTCCACTAACCCCTTGTGCACCGCGCTCGTCAACTCGATCCCGGACCCCGTTAACACCGTCCGAAACTCCGTCACGTTTTCCGTCGGCTGGTAAAACGCGGGCAAAACGCCGTCGCATAGCTTAATGTCGGTGTAAAAGACCTCCGCCGAGCTCTCTCTCTCGTAGTAGATCCCGATCTTCCTGTTAGGATTTTCGGCCCGTACGGACACCTCGATCTCCGGAGAGACGGTGAACGACGACGACGACGAGACGTTGAGGCCTTTGAATGCGATGCTCTGGACAGAGTAGTTGGGGGACTCGGGGCGGACCACGAGGTAGAAAACGGCGGCGGAGACGCCGGAGAGGATGAGGAGGACGGCGACGACGCCGAGGAGCCAGCAGAGACAGCACCGGCAGGAGCTCCGGCGAGGCTTCCGGCGAGTGTAGGTCTGGTAGCGGCGGGCGTTCTCCGGCGGCGGCACGCGGTAGACTTGGTCCTTGGGGATCTGGATGACGTATGTTCCCGGCGGAGGGACCGGCTTTTCAGAGTCCGGAGGGGAGGGTTTTCGGGGCGAGTCGGATGAGTCGGGTGGGGGCGAGTCACGAGGGTGAACTCGGTCGTCCATGTTGGAGTGACTCAGTGGAAAGTGAGAGACTGAGACAAGTCGGCAGAGCTTGAGCTTTGTCTGAGAAATCGAGCAGAAGAAAGAGAGAGAGAGAGTGTTAGAGTCTTTGGGGTTTTGGTTTTTATAGTTAATGAAACCGCGTACGAGAAGGGTATATATGGAATTTCAGGAAATAATATTTTTTGTAATTGAAATCTTTACGCTAGCTCACGCCTCACTGTATATAATGATTTGGTAGTTAGCAATTTGTTTTTTGGGTAATTGCCAATCTTTTTGGTAATTAGGAATCTTCACAATAAATACATGATATAGTCTAAAAATCTAGAAAATCAAAATTGGTATGGGAAAGCAAAATTTCAGTAATTGTAGTACTGTTTGTAGTTAAATATTTAATTTGAGAGTATTGCTATATCTGTCAAATTCATTTATTAAATTTTATTTACTAAATAATATGATAATGTTTTATTTATGTTAATATAGACAACTCTAAGTCTCTTTTGTTTTTAACATGTAAAAATAATTTATGAATAAATTTGATGAGCAAATTTAATAAGTTTATTGGATGCGAATCCTTTACTTATTTCTTATATATTGTTTTTTGTTCAACTTTAATTTTAGCGGTATATTATAAATTCAAAAAAATGATCCATTCATAACGTTTTTAAATGCGGATAAGATTACATATGAATTGATATACAATTCATAACTAAGATTGAAACAAATAGTAAACAGTACAACAGATAATTCATTTCCGAGTCTATCAGTCAATCACTATTGTTGTTTAAAACCCACCCAGCCTGCAGAATCTACGGAACCAACAACTTTTATGATCTAAATAAAATAAAAATTAGGGATGACATTCTTTAGAATCTTTAATTGGAGAGAGTAAAAAATTTAAAAATACAAAAAAAAAAAAAAAAATCATTACAGGGGAAAGAGTGTCCACATACAATAGTTAAAGAAATAGTGGGGTGCACGTTGTAAATGAAGTTTATGGGAGAATCTCGGCCTTAATTTTCTCCCCAAAAAGAACATCAAATTAATTTTTATTTTTTCATTTTTAATTCTTGAATGAAGAGCATGGGGATGACAAACATCGCAGAAAAGCCAAGAATGAATGACAAATGTGAGGTTTGCTGTTCTAAAAAGTAGTAAGTGAAAGTCATGAAATCATTGAAATGTGATTTGGATGATTCCATTTATAAATTAATTAAGAAAACTAACAAATTAAGCTTGAATATGCATGCATTCTTAAAAAGTTAAAATATATTATGGCATGAGGAAACAAGAACCATTTTCCATTAAGAATTTAAGACCAATAAGCTAGAAATTGAAGTACCTGAAACCCAAAGAGCTAGAGATTGTAGGAGAGCAGAGAGAGGTAGCTGGTTTTGTTGAACATATGTGAGAAGAAACTTTGTGAAAATGGTAGACTATATATATTTATGCGTGTGTGTATGTTATAGTTTAATTATTAATTAATTTGTTTATATATGGATTAAGTAGTTGACGGAGTTTATATGTGGGAATGGGTCTGCCTCAGTTGGCAATGAGAAGGAAGGAGAAAGTGTGAACGATTCATTAGACTGACTCAGTAAATACTAAATAGGGTTGGGTTGGGTTGGGTACAGTTCATTCTTTGATGTCAAGAAACAGAGAGAGAGAGAGAGAGCAACGAGAATGAGTCTTAAATAAGTTGTGGGCCATGGCATAATACATGCTGCGACTGCGTGTTCTGCTCGTCTTTATGTTTGTCGTCGTAATCTGATTTTGAATTTTTGAGTGCGTGCGGGGACTGCAGTGTGTATTGTTGAGTATGAAAACGTAATTGGGTAAATGACAGTTGGCACTACACGCTTCTCTATTCGGACACTCCACTGCGTCTCTCTCCAAATTACACTAAGAATCATCTTCATCTAATTCTGCAATATTATTTTAGACAAAAATAAAAAATAATTTTCAATGACGTAGTTACTTAATTATGATTTCCAATTTCATTCGTATACCATAAACTTCAAATTATTAACTTTAAATCGAAGCCGTTCAGGTATGAAACGTGTGCACTGAGCGCTCGGTAATGACGTCGAGAGCTCGATGAACGTATTTGAAAATATGTAATTGTTTTTTGTAACGCTTAGTGTTACTTCCTCCGTCTGTATACTATTTTAGGGTGTAGGATAGTTTTTTGTGAAAGTGTTATGTTAGGGTTTAACTCCAGTCAAAATTTCAAAGTTAAATCCTAATATAAAAGCTGATAAACTAAGTCCGAACACTCGACACACAAAAATTATACACTAGCTCGACGCTCTGTGCGAACGTTCGTACCTAAATTGGCCTGAACTCTAAATAGCCGGAATGAAGTGGTATTTCTATCATTTTATGTTGTTTTAATTTCATTAATTTATTTTTCTACAAAATTAAACGATATATAGAGGAATTGAATTAAGACGTTTTGGGGAAAAATGGGGTTGTGCTCTCGCAAAGAGTTTTGCAGCGTGAAGTAGGGTGGGAATGGGTCGGGGCAGGTTTGCCATTACCATTTTTGTCCCGTTGCCAATATCATGCATGCAGGGTTTCAATATTTCTTTTGAGAAAAAAAATCTTTCTAATAAAAAAATGATATTATTAATGTAAAAGACAAATAAATCAAAATTCAAAATTTAAAATTAATATAATTAAAACTAACTATAAAAATATAAGGTATAAATATATTTTGGTCATAATCAAGGTGGACCAAGAAAAATCCTGGAGGTGTTGTGGTAGGTGACAAAAGTAGATATGCAGTACACCATGTCATCCTTCTTAGCAGACTTTATAGTTTATTAGTTTTTGTGAAGCCAAAGGGCTGGGCTTCAAGTCAGGCCCATATGGGTTCAAAGGAGGTGTTAAGGAAGCACTACTGAAGCAGTTCTGGAAAGACCTAGATATTAAAAAATGAAAATCCACAACAAAGATTTCCTTCATAAATTAACACCACATGATTCCTGTATGAAATCATATCACAGAATAGGGTTTATAGAAATGATTAACCCCACCCATCAACAAATAACTTATTTTCCTCTAAACTGTAACACTGCATGTTTAGCTTTGTCATTACATGCAGGACCAATTCACAAATACAATTAGACAATTACAGAAAAAATTTCAAAACAAAATAAGGCTAAAAAAAAGAAAAGAATGTAGGTGTGGTGTTAATGCCAAAGACTACAGTTAGAACATTTGTTCTTCCTGGGGTGCCCTTTAGGAAACTATTCTTGAAATGTCTTCAAACACAGTTTTAATGTCTGGTCTCTCAGATGCTGGAAGGATACATCTTAGAGCCACCTGCAGCATACCATCAAGAACTCCAGTCAAGTGCTTGGCATTGTGTTTTTCAAGAATCAGTCTGTCAAGGCATTCAAAAGAACGGTTTTCTTCTGCCAATAATCTCACCCAGTCTGTCAGATCAACCACACCGGGTATGCCAGAAACAATCTCCCCAGAACTCTTACCCGTCAGGAGCTCCAACAAGATCACCCCAAATGCATAAACATCACTCTTCAATGATGGGCAGGGTTTACTTGAGCAAGCAAACTCAGGGGGACGATATCCAAGGGCACCTGCATTCAGGACTTGCTCAGTAGTGCCAGCTGTAGTCAGTATTCGGTGGAGACTGTAATCTGTAAGGAGTGCATTCAGACTAGGAGTTTCTAATAAAATATTTGTGGATTTGAGGTTGCCATGGGGAATTGCCTTCTCATTATGTAGGTAGTTCAGACATCGAGCCACATCTACAGAAATCCTTAGCCTTTGCTCAAGAGACAAGGATGAGAGTTTTCTTGGCTCAGCCTCTTCATAAGACAGAAAGATTTAACAAACTCATGTTAGATGCAAGGATAAAATTAGAAAAGATAATAAAAGCATATACAAAATATTAGAAGGGTGTTCTCCCTGTCATCCATAAATTGTTCAGTTAAAGTGATGGATTTATTATGGGAAAGTGGCAGGGACCAACTAGATGGTACAAACTCTATTGAACCTGTTTTGTGCATTTCAAAGTGCCAACGGCAGCTGTTCACTCGCAAAAGCTCAAGGATCATATTTTATCACAAGTTTTCTTGTCTTGCAAAAACTTTTAACAATTCATTAATTCATTAACAGTAAAGAAACAGAGCAGAAAAAGGAAACTGAACTTTTAATCAAAGATTGAACTGGTCTCCTAAACTCCAATTCGTTCAGTAACACAAGAACTACAACCACACAAGACATTCTGAAACAATTTCCCATCAATGGACACCTGATACACCCACAGCATAAACCACCATCCCAAATAAACAAACACATCAGTAGCGCTATAGTTTTGGCTTCATTAAAAATAAAGCAAGCTAACCAATTATAAATTAAAGTAATATAGCACTAGATAAAAGTCATCAACTTCAGTCAAAGAAATCTAAGTAATGTAGGATCTACTCTCTCTCTCTCTCCTCAACAATTTTCGGTATTGATGAAAGGTTTTAATGTTCTTTATTGTCACATATTTAATATCCTCTAACAAATAATACAAGTAGATTCTGTAAAAAGTTAATTGAGGGCTTATTTTAATGGATTTTTTGCATTGCAAGTTATCTCAAAGTTATAGAATAATAGCACAAAGTTACTAAACCCTGGGGTACCTTGGCATAATTTACTTGTTCTGTTTCAAGAGTAATACATGAATATAGCAGATTCTGAAAAATAGCTGGTTTGAAGTTACTTGATCACTTCAGTGCAACCAACAATACATCTAAGGTCGCTGTCATCTTATTGCATTTGAAACAATGTATGTTCAATTACTCTGTTTCGGTCCATCTTAACCAACTGCTATATATACCTTTAGCCTTTAGGCTAATCCTTAATTTCAGGTTGTATGGTTACTAGCTACTACAGCTTGCACATGGCGAAAACAAGAAGCAGGTGGTCTGTTTAGAAAAGATGATGCATGTGTTGCCTACACAACTCTCATGGACGATGAGAATGCCAAATAAAACTAAAAAGGTCAAATTAGCAATCAATTTCATGATAAAAGAAAAAATTTTCACATAGATAGTGGAGGAGAGGAATGATTTCTAGTGAAATCCAGGGTGCATGTGACACAATATTTCAGTCCCAGCCTTTTAGATCAATGCTTCAACCATTATGCAAAACAAAAATAATCTGAGCTATTGGTTATTTCTGGGAGAGAACTTTTCCAAACACCAACGGAGACACACGTATCAAGTATGCTCATAAGTTATCGGTCTTTGAGCTCAGATATTCTATGTGGATCAAATGATGGGCCCAGCATTGGCTTGGTCATTTTTAACAGGATTTCTATGGTGGTAATATTCAGGAGATTCTTATTTGCATTCATACAAGGAAACACAGAGAACAGAATCTTACCATGTAGATAGAAGGCCAATGAATGTGCATTGATATAATTTGATATGATCAGTTTCTCATGCTCCTTTGGGCCCCAGTAGTAGCCTTGAAGAGAAACTAGATTTGGATGTCTGATGTTTCCAAGTTTCTTCACTTCTCTTGCAAATTCTTTCCTTTCTTTTGCTATTCCCTCCCTTAACCATTTGACAGCCAAAACATGACCGGTGTCAAGCATAGCTTTGTACATTGTTCCATGACAACTTCTTCCAATAGCTTCTGCTGGAGCACATGACAGTTCTTCTGCGGTGAATGCCAAGGAGCCATCAAATAGTTGTAAACAACCAGCCAATTTGTCTGGAGAACAAATTTTGGACACAACAGAACTCTCAAGCGGTTGGTTTTTAGAAGGTGATGGCTTTGTTGATGATAAGAGAGACATAGGAGAAGATGCCCCTTCCTCTTTTATTGTTGATTCAGGTTGACCCAAATTCTTGGGCTTTTCTGTTTCTGGTGAAGGGTCACAGGCATCAAGAGCAGACCCCATTTGGGATGATGGTGAATGATCTTGATGGAAACCACATGAAGATTTTGAGCAGTCTACATTTTTGTCAGGTGCTGATCTATGAGAAGGGGAAGAACCTCCTTGTGCAACACCTCTCTTTCTACATCCATACCAGTGGGCCCTGTAATAGATCATCATGCATAAAAGAGCTACAATAGCAACACCACCTACCAAACATGCAATGAGGGCAATTCTAATAGCAGCTGTCATAAAGGGCTTGTGTTCTCTAGAAGTCATATCTTGGACATTTTTCGGTGATGATGAGGAATGAGGAAAAATCAGCAAAGAATTCCCTGGATAGAATGCTGAATCAGGGAAATGCCTTAAGTTTTCAGGTATGATGCCAGAAAGATTATTGAAAGACACGTCGAATCCTTTCAGTTCACCTGGAAGGTCCTCAGGAATGCTACCTCCAAAATTGTTATTAGATAGGTTGAGATATACCAAGTTACGGAACTTACTGATCTCTGGAGGAAAATGACCACTCAATGAGTTATTTGATAGATCAATAGACACCAGGCTCAAATTTTGAGCAGAAGCGATTGACGGATGACTTGAGATTTCCTGGACAGGTATCGACCCAGAGAAATTGTTGCCTGACAAGTTAAGATCAGTCAATTTTGTCGAAGAGAAAAAGCTTGGAAGAAGGAAACCTTGTAGCCGGTTGAGGCTAAGATCAAGCACTTTTAGTTCTGGGTATGTACCCAATACTGGTGGAAGAAAACCCTCTAATGAGTTGTTGGATATCTTAAATGAAGTTAGCCTCAAAAATTGAGATGTTTGGTTAGGCAAGCTTCCTGTGAAGGAATTGGAACTTAGCTGGATAACTTCCATGTAATTTCCCCAACTCCGGATTCGGGACAAGTTTCCTGTGAGCATATTATTACTCAGATCTATGATGGCACAGTGGCCAACCTTGGCAGGTAAGGAGCCTGACAATTTGTTCGAAGATATATTAAGCTTCTTCAGAGTTGCAGAGGTGATGCTTCCTACTGGGCCTGCCATTAAGGTAAATTAGTATAATGTAGGACGGAAAGGGAGGGGGAAAAGGGATAAATAACTATAATCATAAATTTGAAGATGAAATGATAACTTTTAAGAACTGGTGACTTCAGTCAATAAAACATGAAATATCATGCAAAAGAAAAATTCCACATACTGAAAAGATGAACAGCTCCCCACTTTAGCATTCACACTAAAGCTGAATCTATAAATTATTATGCTTGTCTTCCCATAATTACGTGTACACCAAGTACTATTTGCTAGCTTCCCAACTTAATCCCCACCCCGACCAATATGAAAATCCAGACCCTACTGTTGGCGATAGAAACTTAAATTATTGTTTGCAGTATTTCTGATAGTTCATGAAGCACTTCAGATCATAGATTCAGGTAAAGATGCTAATGCAAGGACGGAAATGGTCTCCAACATATTTTTAATTATAATGACATTTGAGATTAATTTCCTAATGCAATTGCTTTTCTGAAAATTGTGAGAAAACTTAATTTTTTTTTGGAAAAAAAACAAGTAACTGAACGAAAGGCCATTCCTTGATGGGATGGTTAGTTGGCTTTTTCCACTTGGATTGATTTCAATTTCCATGTCTTAAAAAGGCAAAAAAAAAAAAAACAAACAAACAAACAAGCAGGAGCTTATCATTTTTCACACACAATGTGTAATATAAATAAATAAGAAACAAAATAAAACAAAAATGGCGCATTTTGGCACTTCAAAAAGTGTTCACCAAAGCTAAGAAGTGCAGAAAACTGTTCGAATCACCATACCTTCAAGTTGGTTAAGACTAAGATCCAGTTCAGACAAGAGCATTGAGCTCTCTTGCAATAGAGCTTCTGGTAGAGAACCTGATAGTTGGTTGCTTCCAAGCCGAAGAATACGTAGAGAGACTACAAAATTGAAGGAAGGTATAGGACCCACTAACTGATTATAACTAGCATCAAATATTTCCAAACTATCAAAATATGGCATTCCATCGTGACGAAAAAGCTCTCCAACCAAGGAATTGTGGCTAACATTCAAATATTGAATAGAAGAAACAAACGAGGAGTTACTAAGTCCCAAATCAAGTGAGCCAGAAAACAGATTACTGCTTAGATCAACATGGACCACGCTACCCATTTTGGATAGAAAGTTCATAATATCCCCGGAAAAGCCATTAGCTTGAAAATCTATATATCTCAACCGCTCAAGTTTGCCAAGACCAGAGGGAAAAATGCCTTCAAATTGGTTTGAAGAAAGATTCAAAAGCACCAAACCCTTTAAGTTGGCCAAGCCAGAGGGTATTAGCCCATGAAACAAATTGCGTGAGAGATCTAAATATTCCAGAGACTCAATTAATCCAACCTTTGAGATAGTCCCTGTAAGCTGGCTGTTTGAAAGTGATAAATTGCGAAGCATTTGAAGTCCAATAATGGTGGAAAAACTGAACTCACCAACCAGGCCAACATCATTTATAGTAATTGATGTCACACGGCCATTACTACAAATTATCCCAAACCAATTCAGGGGGCATCCATCAGAGTCCAAGGACTTTGAATCCCATGAAACAAGAACTTTCCCAGAAGGGTCTTTCTGAATGCCTTTCTTAAGCTCTACGAGTGCTTCCAAATCTGATTGTCCTGATGCAATTACTACCAACAACAGTAATATCAAACAGATTGTCTGCATTACTCCTTCAGCAGCCCCAGCATCCAAACTTCAGGGAAACACAAAGAGAGTTATAATGTACCAAGTTGGAAAACAGAGATATACTCTTAGTGAAAATCTAAATCACTGGGCCATTATTTGGATACTAAAAAGAAAGGTATGAAATTTGCAAAGCAAGACAAGTAACAATAACTAATAGGAGAATTCAACAAAAATCCGTCAACAATTTGAACTACAAAATTGAAGAAGCCTACTTAATTTGTTTCCCACAGCTCAACAATGGCTATAATAATGAACCCATTGTCGCAAATCCAAATCAAGTCAAGCTCAAAATGTAACAATAAACTATACTCAACACTGTCAGAAAAAAAAGCAAAGAATACAATAATGCTTAACACACAAAGCTCCAAGACTGAGCAGCTCTACATAATTAAGAGAACTGCAACAACAACAACAAGGACAACAAGAATGTTAAGAATAGTGGGTAAAAGAAACAAACCAGAAAGGAAGAGTAAATGAAGCCCAGTAAATGTGAAGGTCCTCACTCCTGAAATGCTAAATTCATGAATCTTTGTAAGCATTGGAAGTAGAAATGGTGAATGTCAGAGATAGAGGGATAGAGAGTGAAGGTGAAGAAACCCAAATGATAATGAATGGGTAACAGCCTAAAACCACTACAGACTACAGTAGAGCCAGTTAGAGTGAGAGAACTGAGATGGGTAGGTAGGTGGTGCTGTGTTTTTGTCATTATTTGGGAGGAAACCCAGATAGAGACAGCTTTCCTTCGCTTTTGGGAAGCTGTTATAGTTACAAATACAATATTCAATTGAATACACAATGTCACTTGGGCCTGGGGGTCAGTGCATCAGTGGGTGTGTGGTGCTTTGACTTGGCTTGGGCTTCCTTTCTCTCACGCACTTTCTTTCTTCTTTTCATTTTTTTCTTTTTCTCTTTTTATAAAAGAAAGCTTTTCTTGTTTTGTTTCAGACTTTCAGTGTTTAATTTTCTGCTTTTTGTGAGTATGGACAGCATCGTACTGATCCCAAGTGCATTATGGAGGAGGAGGAGAGAATTATCACTGGCTGGCTTAACTGATCCCGTGCTGATGCTTCTTTCACCTACTGCTGCTACATGATTTGGTCTTCAATGACATGCCCCTCCTACATCCTACTACATCCACCTTTTGGAGTTTGCACTATTATTATTAACTGTCTTAACTCATCATTTTATGTATTAAACTCACTCATGAGTGACCCACACAAATAAATCTGGTATATGTTAGAAATATGATACCAAATTACCAATTGAGATGGTCTAAATAAATTTATTCTAGAAAACTTTGGTCCAAAAAGTTAACAGGTTGGATTGCCAAAAAAAAAAAAAAAAACCAATAGGCCACGAAACTTTTGTATGGAACTATTATATTAAAGGGTAAATTACAATTTAGTACCTCAACTTTACTTCGGATTTCAAGTTAGTACCTCAAGTTTAAAAAGTTGCATACCAGTACCTCAACTTTCATTTTGTTGCAATTACATACCTCTGTTAGCTTTTCCGTCTGTCAGACCGTTAAGCGCTTACGCGGCACGGTGACGTGGCTTAAAAAATGTCACGTAGACAAAAAAATAATAAACTTTTTTTTAAATAAATAATTATAAAAAACAAAAAAATTATAAAATTATAAAAAACAAAAAAAATATTTTGATAATTAAAATAAAAAAATATTATATTTTGGTACCTAAAATCAACGAATTTTATTAATAATTATACATATCTTATAATTTGAATGAATTGATGCGAAAAAACTCCTCACATTTATGTAACATTCTGATTTCAGCGTTGACAATAAATGCTTTTGAACTGCTCACGACCCATAAGTGCATTTATAGACCCCAATAATTCATATTTGTTTGGACCCATTCTGTACACAACCCATCGTGCATAAGGCCAAGAAGCTATAGTAGTGGGAAATGCGAAGTCCTAGTTCAAAATTGGGCCCACATGTATACCTAAATGAAGGAAGCCTGCAAATATGCTTGGCCCATGAGGAATTACTTTTCGTTTGGTAATGAAAGGATACTTGGCCAGTACGTAAAGTGTTCGGGTAAGGAAAAGATTGCATTTGACCGAAAGAAAAAAAAAGGAAAGGATTGCAAGAAGACTAAGTTAACTCGGTTAAGGAGATATTCATAATCAAGATCAAAATAGGAAATGTCTTTTTTTTATTTTTTATTTTGATTGTGTAATTAGGGTTGTACTCCTATATATACCTCCTCCTCTAGAGAGAAAATCTCATATATTTTTATATCAAGCAATCAAAAATTCAGAAGAGTGATTAATCTAAGAGCGATATATACTAAGAACAATCCAATCCTTTTGAAATATGATTAGGCTATTCAAAGTAAAGGAACAGCAGAGAGAGCTAACTGAAAATGCGAATAGAGGGTTGCTTGTTAAGAAGCAAAGTGCTGGAGAATTGCGTCTTCATAAAGATATATCTGAGTTGAACCTACCAAAATCTTGTGCCATATCGTTTCCCAAAGGAAAAGATGAGCTGATGAACTTTGAGGTTATGATTCGACCCGACGAAGGATATTACAAAGGTGGTAGATTTTGGTTTTCTTTCCAAGTTTCCCCTGTGTATCCACATGAGGCACCAAAAGTCAAGTGCAAGACCAAGGTCTACCATCCTAACATTGACTTAGAAGGGAATGTGTGCCTCAACATCCTAAGAGATCAAGATTGGAAACCTGTACTGAATATAAACACTATGGTTTATGGACTGTATCATCTTTTCACAGAACCAAATTATGAAGATCCACTAAACCATGAAGCAGCTGTAGTGTTGAGGAACGACCCCAAGATGTTTCAGTCTAATGTGACAAGGGCTATG
Organism: Dryas drummondii; assembly: GCA_003254865.1. Taxonomy (NCBI): domain Eukaryota; kingdom Viridiplantae; phylum Streptophyta; class Magnoliopsida; order Rosales; family Rosaceae; genus Dryas; species Dryas drummondii. The sequence continues at coordinate 173,237 of QANW01004866.1, read as the reverse complement.
ACTGGTGGGTCTGTGGGGGAAACCTCCTTCCCGCGTTGTAAATAGACTTAAAATGCATGTGGGGGTTGTTATATATTTGTTTGCAGATTGCAGTACACTTTCTTCTTTTCATCTTTTTTTCTTATGTTATCTCATTCCTTAATTAATCATGTTAATTTTCTCCCACATGGGTCAACTCTCGATTTGATTTATTAACCATGTTTACTTTATTTAATTTCCTTTTTCATTATGGCTATCACATTTTATTCTTGTTGCTTAAAGGGAATCAATAAAGCTATCGTATTGATTCTCAAGTTTTCACAAACTACAGATTGACATCTAACTCTGTTATAGTAATTGTAAACTTATTTAGTTGTGAATACAATACAATATAATACGATAATTCTTTTATGTATGTCCACATTATATTATTTTGGAGCATGCAAGCTGTTTGTCAAACCCCTAATATAATGAATCCATATATGATTCATAATACTTTGTCCAAAGACTTGTCGAAATTATTCAATTGGAATTCTTGGTCATTATGAAAGGTGAAAGCTAGATATATATATATATATATATACAAAAATGTTCTAAAACTAACTAGTTAGTAAGTTAATACAAAACTAACCACCTTGTTGGGCCCACCGCACAATGTAAATATCAAAATCCGAACCGTCTATTTTTTAGACCCTACTTCAAAGATCATTCCTAGAAAAAATCTCCAAAATCAGAAGTTATTTAGTCATTTGATTATAACAACAACTATTTATATGCTTTTATCGAAAACACTGATCGTCTATTTATTTGATCTCAATTAGATGACTAAATAATTTCCGATTTAGTTGATTTTTTGCAATGATAATCTTTGAAGTATGACCTAAATAATTGACGGTTCGGATTATGAGATTAGTTATGTGGTAGTCCCAAAAATATGATTAGCTTCGTATTAACTTGCTAACCAATTAGTTTTAGAGCACTCCTATATATATATATATAAATTTTAGCTCAAGGACTCTAACTATACCCTATGTCTCTATTCATAACATGAATTTCACTTTGTGTCAATTGAGGACTAAAACTTTCATTTTGTGTCAATTAAAAACCCTGTTTTTTTTTTTTTTCAATTTTTATTTCAACTTTGGCCCGACATTGGACCCATCAAACCTTCACCAAATTCAGCAAACTTATACTGGGTTTAAAGCTATGTATTTCCTCTTTACATTCATATAAAGATTACCCAAATTGGACCTCTATAACTACATATAATCGGCCCCAAAGTAAGGTACCAGAAACTGTCTAATTTTTCAAAAATATTTTTTTCAGAGATCCGATTGGACGGTTTCGGGTATCCTACTTTGGGGCCGATTATCTGGAATTGTCAATGTCCGATTTGAGTGATCTTTATATGGTTGTAAAGAGGAGATGCATAGCTTTAAATCGAGTATAAGTTTGTTGAATTTGATAGAGGTTTGATGGGTTCAATATCGAGCCAAAGTTGAGATAAAAACTGAAAAAATACAGGTTCCTTAATTGAATAAAAGTTTCAACCTTCAGTTGACATAAAGTGAAATTCATGTTATGAATAGAAATATATACGAGGTATAGTTAGAGTCCTTTAGCTAAAATTTTTCCTATATATATTGTGTACACTCATATGCCTCTATGAGTAACCAACAATACAATGAACACATATGCTTGATAGGTGTAGCTCTTGTTGAGATATTTCAACTTGAAACTTTATATATATGGATAAAAGACTAAATGCTCTTAACCACTAGAGGTATAAGTCATCTCCCTCTAACTTTACATCTCATGTTAATTATCTAAAAACGTACTCATAAGAAAAATTTGGTGCCTCAAGTCTACGGACTAATTTGTACCTATCACAACATAAGAGTTCTTCCTTTACATATTGGTAAAACTCCGTACAAAATCTCTTAATCAGTCATATTTAGTGAATATGTTCCTTAACATATGCGCACACACACTTGCCCTAGTGCCCCTATAGGCCTATAGTGTCATAATACTAGCGGTATGAGCTAGACGCATTATGTCCTTATAATTAAACATGATGATGTATGGCTTATGTGATCCACTTCGCATTATAATTTGATGATTGAAGCTGTTTATTTTCTAAGTCTCTATATAAGGATTATCCTTGTAAAAATTATATAAATCAGAAATTGTTTAACCATTTGATTAAAGGACCATCATTTCAAGTGTTAATGGAATTCATATATTCGTCTATTTATTGTTTCACAATTAAATATCTTAATGGTTTCTGATTTACCTAATTTTTTGCAAGAATGATTTTTGTATAAAAACTTAAAAATAAACGGCTTCGATCATCGAATTACAATGCGGAATAGATCTCACAAGCCATATCTCATCATATTTAAGTTGAAGTATACTTCAACAGAAAAGACCTGTTAGGACCAATATCGCGTTAGACATTAGATGAAGTCCTATATATACCATATTTTTACATAAACAGTTAGTTTTCAAGATAACTCAAAGGAGTATATGAAATTCTAGTATTATTGATGCAAATTTCCGTAAGAAAAATACAACAACTTAGGACAAGTGATTTGGCTAATCAGAAGCCTTGTCGGATGATGACGTGGATGTTGATTGAGATCTTCCTGTAGACAAACACAAGATCAAAGAAGATGGACCGGTGTGGTACCAGCCAAACACGCTCCGATGATGAAGTCAATGATGTGTGTTTGATAGTGTTTGAATGGAAGTGAGGAAGAACAGGTGAAGAACTTGGGAGAATGGGAAGAATAAGGCAAATGTTCTGGGTTATTCTCAGCAAGTTAGGTATGCTTTTGGTGAGCCAGAGTTTGTGCAAATATTTGCTTTGTGATAGCTGGGTGGATAGCTTCATTCATCCCTCAGTTTGTGCACATATGTTGGTTTATATAGGCAAAAGAAGATGTGATGAGTAAGTTACTTGCATGTGAAGAAGTGGTTGATAAAGACCCACGCGTTTGGTCATGACTAGTTGCATGCACAGCTACTCACCTCCTCAGCATTCAATGCTGCATTGAATGCCCCATTTAATGCAAGGATGGAAGGTTCGGATAAACTGCCCCAATAGTCATGGATGTAGGCTGTGATATCCCATCTGTCAGAGGATCATGTCAGGTGCATTTAAGTGTGGCGGTTTCGTCACAATGGGATCCTCCTCGGAGTGGCAATGGGGTGCCGAGCCGAACTAGACATAGATCTCCATGAGTAATCATAAAGTTTGTGTTTGATCGGATCGGAGGTGGATATCCAGACCGAGCCGATCCAAATGCGGTTATCTCTTCCAATTGTAGCCGGCTATGACTAGATTTTGGAGAAGATGTTCGTTTGGGGAAGAGCCGAGATAATCCCAAGCCGAGCCGAACGTGGGGTGATTTTTAGGAGAGACGATCATTCGGACTTTCGGAGATTCCCAGATCGGGTCGGATCGGATCGGGCGGGTTCGTCACGAGGGCCGATTCGATCCGGCGGAGAAGTCGCCAAGCCGCGCGGTGACGTGGAAGTCCAAGCACGACCGTTGAAAGTCAACTCCAAAGTTGGATTTTGACCAGCCACGTGTCGAGCCATGATTGGCTGTTTGGATCGGTATGAGTTTTCCCATAAACAGGAGTCCCCCAGCTTCCGATCCGAGCGGACAGTGGTGGATTGGAAGTTGAAGTGTGGCTTTCCCTGGGGAATGATATGTCGTTTGGTCCGAACTGAAATGATATCGGGTTCCGATCCGGGCAGGTCAGTCTTCCCGAAGATCCGAGCAAATGATGACTTGTAATTAGCCAAAATATCTTCGAGAATAGGTGAAGAGACGTTTGGTGTCTGCATGGGGGAACGTAAGGGTCACATTATTTATGGGTATTTTTAAACGTGGACACGTGTCAAGATCTGGCATGTGAAGCGCCAAAAAATGAAGGGTTGGGATCTGATTTGCATGGGGTATAAATTGTGCTTTTCTCTCTCTTCCCTTTCACTTTCCAATTTCTTCATAAACTTCCAACTTTCTCTCTCTGCAAACTCTCTCCTCCACCGCGAGTTTTCCTCCCTTCTCCGTCGTCAGTGCAGCAGTCCGGTCACAGTTCCAGGCAAGCGTAGCCATAGGCGAAGCTATTCCGAGTGTGTGAGGGGTGGAGAGATTGGCCGGACAAAAACCAGTAAGTGATTCTGTCCATTTTTGAGTTTTTTGTGTTTTTCGGGTTTTGTTCTTGGTGTTCTTGAGAAAAGGCACTTTTCGATCCAAAAAGGTAAGAGAGAGAGTGAGAAAAAGTGTTTGTCATGTCAACAACTGATTCGAGCGGTCGGCTCAGCTCGGGGGAGGCATTTGATGGGGACAGTGACGCCGAGCTGAGCCGAAGCCCACCCGGGGGTGAGGCAAGTTGGGACGGTTTGTCCGAAGAATTGAACGGGGTCGGCTCGGCGCTGGAGCACAATCCAGGCGAGGAGCGCCGACCTCGAGGAGACGAGGAAAATCCTGAAGTGTTGAGGTCCGATCGGGAACAAGGAGTGGGCGAAGGAGATGACGATCAGATCCCTAATGAGATGACCGAGTTTCATCTCGAGGATTTGAGGGACAGGTACTCAGTTCCCGAATCCGTACTAATGAGGTTGCCGATCAGGGAAGAGAAGCCGAGCCAACCCCCAAAAGGGTGGGTGACAATGTACCCCGAGATGTTCGAGAACGGGGTTCGGCTTCCCCTGCACCCCTTCCTGCAGGACTGGCTCGCGATGATCGGTGCGGCGCCACACCAGCTGAACCCAAACGTGTATAGAATAATCTTGTCTATGCATATCCTATGGCACAAGGTGCACAAGTGTGTGCCAGACAAGGATCTTCTGTTCTGCAACTACGTGCTGAGGTCGAAACAGAGCGAGCTCGGATTCTACAACCTCTAGGCGTACTCTGGGCCACTCTTCGGTGGGAATCCCTCCTCCCAGAAGACATGAAAGAAAAGATACTTCTTTGTTTCTGGGGATTGGGAGTTCGCCAATCCGAACATTCTTCCTCCGGCTCGGGTTCCTAGGGCGTTTAGGATTCCAGGTGGGCACTGGATGTCTGGGAGAGTCGATCCGAGAGTGACTTGTTCTTTTTGTTTTGTTTGATCTTCGAAACTGACTCCTTATGTTTTGTTTTTGCAGTTAGCTGAGACAAGTGCAAACTCCGGGGCAAACTCAGGGATCAGATCGCCGCAGTGAGGAGCTCGCCCCCGGAATACCTGTCGACCAAGTTCCTGCTCGGGGAAACCCAAATCAGGTCGAGTGGGATCTCCTGGTTCGTACCCAGGTGGAATCCACGAGCTGAGAAGAGAATGAATCCCGCCGAGATGGAAGCTCGTCTAAGGAAGAGGGCGGCACGGAGCGTTCAGAGGAGAGCCGCGAGGCGGGCCCCTGCCGAGTCGATCCAGGCTCCCGTCGCAGCGACAGCCCAGCCCGGGCCTTCTATGCCGAGGTCAGCTCGGCAAGGTGAAAAGAGGAAAGCCCCCAGACCGAGGCTCAGGTGGAAAAGAGGGCTCGGGCCGAGCCCAGTGGTCCCAGTGCCGATGCGTCTGGCTCGGCATCTCTGAAGACGGTGGAAGTAGACCCCTCCATCGAGCCGTTCGTCACGGGCTTTAAGCACGTGATAACGCCAAAGATAGTGGAGGGGCTCTGGCCGGTCAGGAGGCGCCGAGCTTCAGCCAAAAGGCCCTGAACACGTCCCGCCAAGCCATGTTGGTAAGTCCTTTTCACTTCAGATTATCATGTTTACCTGCTTGGGTCAGATTAATAATTTTTGTTGTTTTGCAGCTCGCCCTGAAGCAATTTGAAGCTGCCCACGCCGCTGTCGAGGCCGAGGCAAACATGGGAAGGTTTCGGGAGCGGAACCAGGAGCTCAGGGAGAAGCTGGCCGAGGCCGAGCGGGTGGTCAAGGCTGAGCTCGAGCGGTCAACGGGTCTGCGGTCCAAGATAGCCGAGAGAGAGATAGAGGTCGCTCGGCTCGGGAAAAAGCTTCTAATCTCGGAGCGGAAAGTGGCCGACCTGGGCCAACTTGCCGACCAGCTCCAGCGAGATGTTGAGGAGGCCGAACGAAGGGCAGTTGAGTCTCGGCGTCAGGCCGGGCTCCCGAGCGTCCAGGCACTGGCCGATGCCCACTTTGAAGGGTATCTGGAGCTTCTGGAGGAGATCCGGTCGAAGAGGCCGGACTGGGATGTCTCGTTCCTCGGTGAGTCCGACGGCGATGGGGATACCCAAGGAAGTCAGCAGGAAGACCTTCCCCCTCCCAATCACCAGGTTCCCGTCGAGGTGGTGGCATTCGTGGCCGAGCCGACTCAAGAGGATGCTCTGTTGCCGGAATGCGAGCCGACCCCGATCCCCCCAGTCCCCGAATCCGATCCCAACGCTGAGATGCAGATCGGCAGGGTTGAGGTGGTGCAGCTCGGAGAGGAGACGCCCGAGGAATCCGTCGAGCCGATCCAAGAGGGGCCTGCCGAGCGATCTGCCTGAACCAAACTATTGTATTTTTGTTTTTGTTTATTCCCGAGCCGATGTGTGGCTCGGGTTTGATATATTTCTGAACAAATTTATTTATGTTTTTTAATCATTTGTTAATTTATTCAGTATTTTCTTTTTAAACAAGTTGTTGTCAGTTCGGCTTGGACATAGAACTTAAAGACAAAAACAAGTAAAAATGGGTAAGAAAGATAATGGAAAAATAACATTCATGCTAAAAACAAAGGCATTTTCAGATCGGCTCGGCCGAGCGATCATAGCAAAATGTGAGGATAATTCCTAATGATCCCAGATAGGCTTGATATACCCATTGAGATATTATGAATTTTATTTTTGAGAAAAATATTCAAACTTACTTTCAGATCGGCTCGGCACGCACGGTGAGAGTTTGAGTTTGAGGGTATATTTTTCTTTTTGGAAATATCATGTCGAACGTTAGGACTGTAGAAAGTCACTTCGACTCGGCCAGGGATTTTTATAGACCTGATAAGTCTGTAATATGCCGAGCATTGGGCCGGAAATGGCTCGCCAGCTCGGCACATGAGTTTATAGACCTGGTGAGTCTGTAATATGCCGAGCATTGGGCCAGAAATGGCTCGCCAGCTCGGCACATGAGTTTATAGACCTGGTGAGTCTGTAATATGCCGAGCATTAGGCCGGAAATGACTCGCCAGCTCGGCACATGAGTTTATTATTTTTTCGAAGGAAACACTCATATCTTTCCTCTTTGTTGAAAGTGTACAGGAGTAGAGTCCCTAGTGTTTGCTTCGAAAAATGAGGAGAAGATGAGTCAAAATGTGTTCATTCCTTCATTGATTGGAACGAATGTTAGGTCGGACAATCCCCGATCCTAACTACATTTCACTGGTAATAAGTCTTTAAGTGTTTAGCGTTCCAGCTATGCTTGAGAGGCTTCCCAGCTAGAGTAGCCAAGTTGTACGTGCCAGACTTGACTATGCCTATAATTCTGTAGGGTACGGTCCAGTTCGGATCGAACGAGCTCTCCTTGATGGCGAGAGGGTTCTTCTTCATGACTAAGCTACCCAACCTGAAGCTTCTGGGTTTAACCCTCTGGTTATAATATTTGGCTACCCTTTGCTGGTAGGTGGCTCGGCAGAGATTGGCGTCGGTTCGCCGTTCCTCGATCCTGTCCAAGCCGAGCCAAAGTCCACTGTCATTGGTTTCTGGATCGTATGTGCCGGTCCGGAATGAGGGAGTCCCCATTTCGACCGAAACACCAGCATCGGTCCCGAAGGCCAGTGCAAAAGGTGTTTTCTTCGTGGAGTTGCGATAAGAGGTTCGATAGGAACATAACACCTCTGGCAAGAGTTCTGGCCAGTTCCCCTTAGCATTGTCTAGTTTGGATTTCAAGGTCTTCTTGATGATCTTGTTAATGGCTTCAACCTATCCGTTTGATTGCAGATGATAAGGGGCGGCAAAGCGCAAGTTGATGTTCAGACGTGAACAAAAACTTCTGAATTTCTGGGAGTCGAACTGCTTGCCATTGTCCGCGATGATCGTGTGCGGCATGCCGAACCGACATATGATGTTTTTCCAGACGAAAGTCTTCATCCGCTCAGCCATAATGGTGGCTAAGGGTTCAGCTTCGGCCCATTTGGTGAAGTAGTCGACTGCTACTACGGCCATGGTGACTTGCCCTTTCGCCTTCGGCATAGGACCGATCAGATCGAGTCCCCATTGCGCGAATGACCAGGGACTAGATATGGAGGTCAGCAATTGGGGAGGTTGATGGAGGACTGCGGCAAACTGCTGGCATTTGACACAAGCGCGAGAGAGATGATCTGCGTTCTTGTTCAGCGTGGGCCAGAAGTAACCCTTTCTGATCGTCTTGTAGGCGATGGCTCTTCCTCCAGAGTGGTTTCCACATATCCCCTCATGGGTTTCTCTCAATACACCCTGGCCTTCTTGGAGGGTGACACACCACAAGTAGGGTAGGGAAAAGCTTCTCTTGTAGAGCCGACCATCGATCATGCTGAACCGAGCCGACCTTGTCTTGATGAGACGTGCCTTGTCCCTCTCCGGGGGGAGGATCCCGGAGACCAAGTAGCTGATGATCGGCGTCATCCAGTTCGACTCGGCCTCGGTCTGCATGATGGCAGATCCTTCCTCGGCAGTGCTAGGCCTATCCAGGATTTCAACTGGAACGTGCCGAGCGGATCCGGCATCTGTGGCTGAGGCCAGGCGCGCCAAGGTATCGGCTCTGCAGTTTTCTGCCCTCGGGATTTGGGATAATTTGTACTCATGGAAGTTCCCGAGCAGCAAACGAGTCTTCTCGAGATAGGCAGTCATGCTAGGTTCTCGAGTCTCATACTCTCCCAATATCTGGTTGACGATGAGTTGGGAGTCACTGAAGATTTTCAGTTTGGTCGCATCGAGCTCTTTTGCCAATCGGAGTCCGGCGATGAGTGTCTCATACTCTGCTTCATTGTTAGATGCTTGAAATCTGAAGCGAAGAGCATATTTCATCACAACTTGTTCTGGGGAGATCAAAACAAGCCCGGCTCCACTTCCCATTACGTTGGAAGATCCGTCCATATAGAGGGTCCAGGTGAGAAGATCAGCCTAGCTGCGATCGCCGTTTGTGTTCGGATCAGACGTAGTTGGCATAGCGTCGGCGCACGGTGGATCTTCCGTTGCGGTGGTTGACTCGCATATGAAGTCTGACATGGCCTGAACTTTGATGGCCGTCCTGAGACGGTAGATGATGTCAAACTCGCCAAGCTCAATTGACCACTTGATGAGTCGACCCGAAGTCTCGAGTTTGGAAAGGATTTGCCTGAGCGGCTGATCAGTCAAGACAACGATTGAGTGAGCCTGGAAGTAGGGTCTTAATTTCCGAGCCGAAGTGACCAGGGCGAGAGCCATCTTCTCAAATTTTGGATACCTGGTCTCCGCATCGGCGAGGGCTCGGCTCGTGTAAAAGACCAGATGCTATACGCCGCCAACCTCTCTCACCAGAACTGAGCTGAAAGCCGAGTCAAAAACGGAGAGGTAGAGAAAAAGTTCTTCACCTTTCTCTGGTTTGGACAAGATGGGAGGTTCCCCCATGTGCCTTTTCAGATCTTGAAAGGCCTGCTCGCACTGGGGGGTGCATTCTATGCTCTTTCCTGCTCCCTTTACAGCTTTGAAAAAAGGGAGGCACCGGTCAGTGGATTTTGAGATGAACCGGTTCAGGGCGGCAACTCTTCCAGTCAGACTCTGGATTTCTTTGCGTGTCTTTGGGGACTTCATGTTAATCAAGGCTTGGATTTTCTCCGGATTGGCCTCGATCCCTCGTTGGCTGACCAGGTAGCCAAGGAACTTTCCCGAACATGTCTGAGAGGTCCCTGACGTGGTCGTCCACCTTGATGCTCTTGACCAGCATGTCGTCTACATAGACCTATACAGATTTGCCTATGGAAGATCTGAACATGTGGTTGACCAGCCTTTGGTAGGTGGCTCCAGCGCTCTTGAGGCCGAAGGGCATGACTTTGTAGCAGTGCATGCCACGATCAGTTATTAAGGATGTGTTTTCCTGATCAGATTTGTGCATGAGGATCTGGTTGTACCCAGAATAGGCATCCATAAAGCTGAGGAGCTTGTGTCCCGCCGTCGCATCGACGAGCTAATCTATCCTGGGTAGTGGAAAACTATCCTTGGGACACGCCTTGTTCAGATCGGTGAAGTCCACACACATCCTCAATTTCCCATTGTTCTTCTTTACCATGACCACGTTGGCAAGCCAGTCAGGGTAGTTGACCTCCCGGATGAACCCGTTATTTTGTAACTTGGTCACCTCTTCGGCCATGGCTGTATATTTGACCGGATCGTATGACCTCCTCTTTTGACGGACCGGTTTGCATCCCGGGTCGATGTTCAGCCTGTGGGTGATCACATCAGACGATATGCTTGGCATGTCATCGTAAGACCAGGCGAACACCTCCGCATTGGCCTGGAGGAAGTTGAGTATGGCCGATCTCTGTTCAGGGTCGAGCTGGGCTCCTACCCGGACAAGCCGATCGGGTGTGTCCTCCGAGATTGGTACTTCCTCCCAGGCCTCGGCCGGGAGGGGGCGAGAATCCGAGTTCGGCTCGGCCGTGAAGTCGAAAATCTCCGCCCTTGGCCATCTGCTCGAGTCGGCTATAGAGTCGAGTTTCTGGGAGTTTGGTAGTTGACCCTTCTGCCTAATAGAGGTGGCGTAGCAAGATCGAGCCGAACACTGATCTCCCTGGATGACGATGCAGTCATCGCCCACCGGACACTTGATGAGGAGATTGGCGTAGTGGACAATGCAGTCGAGGTCGACCAGGGCTAGTCTGCCCAGGATGATATTGTAAGCTGATGGCCGCTTGACGACGATGAAGTACGTCATGCAAGTTTTCTTAACTGGCCCCTTCCCGAGCGAAAGGGGAAGGTAGATGTGCCCGAGGGGTTGAACCACTTCTCCCCCGAACCCAATCAAGGCGGGAGTATCAGCCTCTAACTTATCCTCACTGATGCCCATCTGCTCGAACGCAGAGTGGTAGAGGATGTTGACTGAGCTCCCCCATCGATGAAGGAACGCGCGATGGTGGTTCCAGCCACCTCAGCCACTATGACGACCAGATCATAGTGGGGGAAGATGATCCCATTTGCCTCATTTGGCTCAAAGGTGACCGGTGCCCAGTCTTTCCGTTGTCTTTTGGAAGTGCTGGGCTGACCCGCTTGGATCGATAGGGACTCGTGAGCTTGAGCCGCCTGTCTGACGTACTCCTTCTGGGATCGGTTCGAGCTTCCCACGAAGGTTGGACCCCCGCCGATTGATCCGATGGCGACGTCCTGGACGTCAATTGTGTTGGTGGGCTTCTTCAGCGTGACCTTGGGTACTCTAGGCCCGCCAGCCAGGAATTGATTGATCTTACCCGCCCGGGCAAGAGTCTCAATTTCGTCGCGGAGGGCGTAGCAATCATCCGTGACGTGGCCGTGGTTGGAATGGTACTTGCAGAAGATGCCCTCCTTGATCCGATCTGGGGGTGGTCCCTTGATCTCCTTCGCGGCTGGGAGCTGATCTTTTACCTCGGAGAAGATGGTCTCCAGACCGGCATTGAGGGGGGTATACTCCGTATATTGGACAAATTTTGGCCCCTTTCGCAGGAGTTGGCGCGGCTCCTCGGTCCTGGTCTTCTTGGATTGGACCTGAGGTTTGGGACTTGCGACCTCGCCCTATTTTCTTTTGGCCGAGGTCGGCCTGGGATTCAGGGCCTCCACCTGAGCGTCCCACTCCTCGGTTCGCGCCCATTTTGTGGCCTCAGCAGAAAGCTCGTCATAAGTGGAGGGAGGGTTCCTCATCAGGTGAGAGCGGAGTCCTCCGACGAGCAGACCTTGCATAAGAGCATTCTTAGCCGATCTGTCGTCGGAATCATCGCATTTGGTGTACTCGATGTTGAAGCGGATCAGATAAGCCTTGAGGCTCTCCCCTTCCTGTTGTTTAATGAGCGACATATCGTTCAAGTTGTAGAGTCGTTCGGATACAATCCGATATCTCGCTAGGAAGGCCCTCCGGAGGTCGAAGAAGGAGTCGATGGAGTTGGGCTGGAGGATCCAGAACCAGCCCCGAGCCGATCCCGTCAGGGTTGAAGGGAAGATTCGGCAATTAGTAGCTTCGGACGCCTGACGGGCTTTCATGGCGTACCTGAAGCTATTAAGATGATCGTATGGGTCCTTGGTTCCATCGTACTGATCCATCTTTGGGGGCTTGGTGTCCCGAGAGACCTCAACCTCCATGATCATGCCGGTGTACGGGAGTGGGAGTTCCTCCCCGGGTTCGGTTCTGCCGAGGTACCCCTTGGAGACCTCGACCTGACCGAGCCGATCGTGGACACTCCGGATTTGGTTTTGTACCAGAGTCCGGACCAAATTCTCCACGTAGGGAGTGGTCGGCTCGGCTGCATTCTCCCCCGATCGCTCGGTTCGGTCACCGAGTCTCTCGCTTACCGGCTGACGAGTGATTCTGTCATGCACCGGACGTCGGTCGGACATGACCATGGTTTCCCCCAGTCGTTCCGCCGCGGACCGTCTCCCCGAATGAGTGTCCGATGTGGTTGCCTTGACTGGTGGCAGAGCCGAGTCTGCTTCTGGCTGGGACCCTGGGTTTAGTCGAACCAATTGGGTTGACATCCCCCAACCTAGATCGGATTGGACGTTGTTGATCCGTGGCTGGTTCGGCGCGGTTTCCCCTTAGGCCCTCGGGAGAATGTTTCCTGAAGGCCGCTTGCTTCTGCTGGAGGAGGCGGTGGGCTTTTAAAAACTCGGCCTGTTCGGCCGAGGGCATGTCCTCAAAGCCAGGGAAGGGGTTGTCCGCGTCCTGCCGAGCCGATCGGTCGTCCACGTCGGCTGGGGTGCTTTGCCGAGAAGGAGATGGCGAAAAAACCTCCTGCTCGGTTCGGGTCTGACGTGATCGGAAACCCGATCTCCCGCTGTTCTCGAGCTGAGCACGGTGACGCGCAAGCTCCTCAGCCAGTTCGGCCTGTTTGGCGAGCAGCTCATTATTCTGCTTGAGAAGCGCATTCTCAGCGGCCAGATGCCGTTGGCTCTCCTTGAAGAGTTTGTGAGCAGCCCTGGTCTTCGAAGGACCTTGGGATTTGGCTGCTCTGGGGAGTTGTGCTCCCCTTGTCTTCTCAAGTGTCTCGGGCTGATGCTGTTCTTCATTCCGGGACGCTCCTGAAGAAGAACCGTTGTCATGAATGATGGTAGTCATGATGACTTATGTGAAGGAAGAGCCTAGCACTTGTGGTGATGAACACAACCGCTGAAGACGATCTTCCCACAAACGGCGCCAATCTGTTGATGCAAATTTCCGTAAGAAAAATACAACAACTTAGGACAAGTGATTTGGCTAATCAGAAGCCTTGCCGGATGATGACGTGGATGTTGATTGAGATCTTCCTGTAGACAAACACAAGATTAAAGAAGATGGACCGGTGTGGTACCAGCCAAACACGCTCCGATGATGAAGTCAGTGATGTGTGTTTGATAGTGTTTGAATGGAAGTGAGGAAGAACAGGTGAAGAACTTGGGAGAATGGGAAGAACAAGGCAAATGTTCTGGGTTATTCTCCGCAAGTTGGGTATGCTTTTGGTGAGCCAGAGTTTGTGCAAATGTTTGCTTTGTGATAGCTGGGTGGATAGCTTCATTCATCCCTTAGTTTGTGCACATATGTTGGTTTATATAGGCAAATGAAGATGTGATGAGTAAGTTACCTGCATGTAAAGGAGTGGTTGATAGAGACCCACGCGTTTGGTCGTGACTAGTTGCATGCACAGCTACTCACCTCCTCAGCATTCAATGCTGCATTGAATGCCCCATTTAATGCAAGGATGGAAGGTTCGGATAAACTGCCCCAATAGTCATGGATGTAGGCTGTGATATCCCATCTGTCAGAGGATCATGTCAGGTGCATTTAAGTGTGGCGGTTTCGTCACAATGGGATCCTCCTCGGAGTGGCAACGGGGTGCCGAGCCGAACTGGACATAGATCTCCATGAGTAATCATAAAGTTTATGTTTGATCGGATCGGAGGTGGATATCCAGACCGAGCCGATCCAAATGCGGTTGCCTCTTCCAATTGTAGCCGGCTATGACTAGATTTTGGAGAAGATGTTCGTTTGGGGAAGAGCCGAGATAATCCCAAGCCGAGCCGAACCGGGGGTGATTTTTAGGAGAGACGATCATTCGGACTTTCGAAGATTCCCAGATCGGGTCGGATCGGATCGGACGGGTTCGTCACGAGGGCCGATCCGATTCGGCGGAGAAGACGCCAAGCTGCACGGTGACGTGGAAGTCCAAGCACGACCGTTGAAAGTCAACTCCAAAGTTGGATTTTGACCAGCCACGTGTCGAGCCATGACTGGCTGTTTGGATCGGTATGAGTTTTCCCAAAAACAAGTATGAATTACTTGTGTTACATCATCATCATTATTTATTTTTTATTCTACATATGATGGAAGGTAGACGGCCAATAATTGAGCTTAAACTTTAATCAGAATTCAGTTCGGTCATAAAAGTGTCACAATTACCAGATCCTATCATGAACAATTAATTTAATGCTTGGAAGTCAGCCACATATCTAAATTATTAATTTGGAACTAATCTTCGACAGAGTTGTTGCCCCATTGACATTTATTGTTTGAAAAAAAAAATGTCAATAAAAATGAGCTTCTAAGGTTGAGATACCCATAAATGATCAATCAGTTACACCAATGCTTAACTGTCACTCAACTTCTTGGATCTATATAATATTTACTATTCTGTCAACTGATTTAAATTATGTATGGTACGTTTTGGATGTGTGCGCTAAATTCAATTACAATATATGAGTTTTAATGCATATGGTGCAGCTAGCCGAGTGTTCTGGTGCGTGCACTTAGAGATGCTCAACAGACCAGCCAATAGAAAGCAATGCATGTTCTTCTGCCAGAAACTGCTGCTTCAATTTTTCTTTTATTTATTTTTTATAATAAACACAGATGATCAACATGTAGGCACATCACTTGCTAATTTATTATATTCTTTTTCTTTTCACCACTTATGCACGTTATAAAAATAACTGATCTATTACGGTTGTATATAACTATTATGTCTATCTTTCTCATTATATGATCTAGCACGTAATGAGAGAAATATACACAATAATGTATATACCTGTTACATAATATAGACACAATAATGCATACACCGTTAAGAGTATTTGTTACCAACTAACTTATAGTTTAGTAATATTTTTCTTCACAATATTAAAGATGTCCTGGTTCAATAACTAGTTGAAATTTTTAGAGAAAAAGATTTGAACTTTGAAATCTTTTCTAATAAAGAAAAAAAATTGCATCCGACTAATAGCTAGTTGATTCTAGATTTTTAAGGTTTCCTCAACAATTTTTAGCCATACAAAATCTTACTATGCGTTATAAACAATCATAATTTGTTCACTGAATCACGATGCGTTAGAGAAAAAAAAGTATACAATGAAGTCAACATTGAGTAAATAAAACACTGTCATTAAATAATATAAACTTAACGTAAGTAAAAGCAAATAGAGTTATTAAGAAAGAAGAAGGAATAAAATTAGATGCTTGGAAGATTCTTTGATGCCCTCCAGAATTGAGATGAGATTGAACTCTTCTATCTTCTCTTCACTTTCCTTCTTGTCGTTTTGTTTCCTGGGTCATTTTGAGGGTTAGTCACAATCTTTTGAACAAAGCTATGGAATATGTTGACAGCAGCCCACATATTTTGACCGCAGACTTGACAGAAGGGAAGGAGCTGTCCTTGGACAGACCCCACCACTACAGAAGTTGAATAATGGAAATGATCTTCAACTAGGCATCTGCCAATATTAACTCTTGTGGGTCTAGCACAGCACTGTCTACAGACTAAGAGATAAGCAACAAAATGCAATAAGGACATGCCTTCCATTCAACTATCTGAAAGTACCCATTACAAGACAACACAAACAAACAGATTTCTAACCATGATCATGGTTGATCTGGATTTTTGAAAGAAAAAGGAAAAAGGAAGTGAAAATAAACACCTAATTATTTTTATGACAAGTCATACACATATAATTAACAACAGGGGTAGCTTATACAACCCTCCCTCTACTTCATTATTAGCCCATTTAAGGCTACTTCTAACCTTGATTCTACAAGAATACATGTTAAAGGAAGATACAAATAACTAACAAGGACAAACACTAGGTTTCAGCACCTTAGGCTTAACCATGGACTTTTTGCTGTGTTTATGTAGAATAACAACTTTGTGGGGCAGATGCTGTGTGCAATTCTCCATTTCACTGGTACCAGATTGAGGCATTCGGCTGCTTCTCCATTGCAATTCCTGATAATTCTTCTTTGTAATCAAAAGAGGCCAAGTCAAACGGAGACGCAAACATCATGGGGAAGTTATTGCTATGGTTGGTCTCAAATGGAGAATTCATAACCTTAAAACGTTCGAATTGACCTTCTGCTTGAGGAAACACCTGGTGGTTACTGGAGATGTTGGATTGTTCAAAGAAATTCCCATCCAACCCAACCCCTTGGCCACGGAAGTACTCATCCTGTTGATGTTGAACTTTAAGCTGAGGAAGATTCTGACCTTCTGTGACAACATTGTTGATATTTATGTTCTTGTTGCCTTGAACATTAGTATCATAGAATGACATGAGGTCACCAATCATTTTTTGCCCATCTTCTGGAACTCCTACACCTGATAGATCAAAGGAAGGTGGGACTGATTTAGCAGGAGCAGCTGGCTTGTTTTGGACAAAGGATTGGGGGAAGATAACTGGTTTAACCTCATTAACATGAAAATTAGATGCCCCAAACTCTGAAGACCTGTTACTATAAGGACAAGTCAATTGATGATTGTCCCTGGAAGTCCTGTCATGAAAGCCAAGACGGAATTCGCTGTAAGGACACTGAAGGAACTCACAGGTGTAGATCTTTTGATCCATCATCATGTTTATATCGCTTGAAGGCTTCCTTTTCCTCATGAAATCTACGTTGGTGACAACTTCTCCTTTAACTGGATAAGGAGGGTGGACTTGAACCCTTTCCCTCATTAGATCCACCCCAAAATTGGACGAATGAAGATTCTCAGGCTTACACTCTTGCACGTCAAAGTTCGGCTCATCTTCAACCCCTTCAACATCATACTCACTGCAATCATTAATGACCAGAGATCCGCTCCCTCCAGCTGAAGACAGAGGGGGGCAGGAATTGGGGTAAAGCTCTCGAGCCAAGGCCTCCTCTTGGTTGATGATGGCAAGCCAGGTAGAACTCTCCTTGGCTGTCATCTTGTCTTGCAAGCATTTAGATTGCCTCACAAGCTTACGGATCTTGGCAATATCAGGGGACATGTGCTTAATAACTGCGGTGAGAACACCCACCTTCCATGCCTTTTTCAAGTCATGTGGCTTCTTGTAAGGCGGAGGCCCCTGTTCGTTAGGCAAACCCAGTTGAGGCCACCATTCTTCGTTTCCAGTGGGCCACCATGGTGGCGGAACACCTTTCTCTAGAGGAAACCGTCTCTGAGGAGGATCACAATGCTGCATGAGAGCTGATAAGAGAGAACCGAGAGTGGTGTCTTGAAGCTCTTGCAAGGTGTGTGGGGTTGGACCAATTGGGTTGCACCCATCATTCCTGCCAGGAACTGAATTATCAGCTTGGTACTTGGCTATAGCAGCCGGTCCATTTCGATCAAACCTGACCTTATCCTTCCACCATTCACGAAGATTGTCTGATGCCCCAGTAACTGGTTTTCCTTTCTCTGGAATAATACCATAGACAAAGCCTTGAGCTTTACAAACTTCCATCATCTTCAACATGTACTTCAAAATCCCATCTTGGGCCCTCGACATCTTCTTCCTTCTTGCCTGCTCTTGAGACTGCCTCTGCTTTGCTGTGACAGTTCCTTCCTTACCCTTAGTCTGTTCTTTGAGTCTTTTGAGACGCATTTTATCCCTCCACATCCTTCTCTCAAGCTCATCTACATCCATCTCTTCATCTGTATAATCGTCCTCCACAGTGGCCTCTGTATCAGCCTGCGGGATGGCCACATCTCCTCCCCCAGGAGCCGCAGATATGAAATCCAGATCACCACAAAATCCTATCTCATCGAACATCATCATCATTTCCCAAATGAAAGCCACCAAACAAACTCAAAAATTCACAAGAATTTCAAGCGGCAATTCTAGGATCTAGCCTCAATCTCAAAGTACACAGATACAACTTGGAAATAACTCGATTGCAATGTTTTTTCACCTGTAAAACTGTCACAATAGCAAATAGAAAAAAGGGAAAAACCAATTAAAATTCTAATTACTTTTTATAGGAAATTAGAGCATCTAAACATTAAATCTAATCAGTACAGCAAATCTATATATTCATTTACAGCAGCATCTGAAAGCCACTAATTTTTAATCTTCACCAAAAGATGCTTTCAATTTTCAATCTTTTTATAGAACAGACCAAAAAGAAGATAGATTCTCTATCCATCGACGAATCAGTTTCATACTCCACATAGAACAACTTTTCTATCACTTACCCAATGATTTTACACAAAAACAAACGGATCGGCATACCCCGCATACGAAATTGAACACTAAAGACAGTAAATATATAACATAACACGTTTCCAGAAGAAAACTGAATTATTCCCCAAAAGGAAGAGCCAGATAAACAGTCAGGTTTTAGATCTCATAGAACTCAAAGACTCAGATCTCATCTGAGAACAGCTTGAGAAAGACAAACTGGGTCTCATCAGAAAAGAAAAAAGCTACCGAATTTCATGGAAAATTGGCAACACAGAAAGTACCCAAGTCGGTTTGGACTCAAATTTTCTCAAGTAACCGACACAAAAAGCATACAGAACAGAAACTCATGCTGAATCAACAAAAACCCATGATAGTTAAAAAGCTTTCACAGATCGATCAGGGAAATGAAAAAGGAAGAACAGAAAGAAAAAAAACCCAAGAAATAAAAAACACAGATTTATGAAGAATCAGCTTAAATGAAAAGATTTAAGAAAGATTTAAGAAAAAAGGAAAATTAAAAGAGATGGGGATAGAAGATTTTTGGTGAGCATACCTAAAGGAATTGAGACAAGGGTGTTGTTGTTGTTCTTCTCCTCTATTGGCTCCAAGTCAATATTGAGGGACGAAGTTTTTCAGAGAGTCAGAGAGAGAGAAAGGGAGATAGATAGAACTTAGAAGCGTTATCCCTGGGCCAGGGTAATAATATATTTTGTTTATGTAGAGATGGATAATGGGGTGGACTGTGGGCGGTCCTTGGTGAATGTGAAAGTGGTCGGTATTGGTGGGGTAAACCCAAACTTGAGGAGACTTGTATCAACTGGGACAAGGTTGAAGGTTGCGATGAATAAAATATATATACACGAGGGTGAGGTTGTGATGAGTGAGTGAGGCCAGGTTAATCCAATCCTAGCAGTTTTCACAGCATATTTAAGACACAACCAGCGTTGCCAACGTGTTTGTGTCTCCTCAACTCCTTGCTTTTCACTCAATGCCTTTTGTTATTGGTGTGTACTGTGGACGCAATTATTTGCCCACCATTGCCTCTTTTACCACAACAACAGTTAGATAAGCTCTGGTAATGAATGGGCAGTGCTTGGGTCACCCCAGTTACCCTGCAAGTCACTTCCAAAAATGCTTATACTGGTGCAAGTTTCAAGTCAGAATTGTTCATTTTTTAGATCATTTATTAAAAATTATCTCTGTAAAAAATTAACTTAATTAAAAATCGTTTGGTTTTATAACTGTTATCGAATAAATTTAATAAATAAACAATTTGGTCAAGAAATCACTCTTTAAATACAAAATTTTATTCTATTTATTCGATAATAGTTATATAACCAAACGATTTCTGATTGAGTTGATTTTTTTCAGAAATGATCTTTAATAGATAATCTAAAAAATAAACAGTTCTAATCCTAAGTTTGCACTGCCGAACAAGCATTTTTTGGAGGGTTGATGTCTATGGAGGTCACACCCGGGGGTGACCCAAGTATTGTCCGTAATGAATTACATCAATACTTTGCATCCAACTCGGAGGACCTCCATATCTTTTTTAATCGTTTCATTTAAAAACAAATAAAAAATCAATTCATATATTGAATAAAAAATAAAAGAGAATATACTTTTGTGATAGGGGATTGGAAAAACTCCTCTAACAAGAGCTCGAGACAAGTATTATTAATAATTATCTTTGTTACTTAGGAAAAGTCAATCCCTCTCCCAAGATTACTATATAATTTCATTCAATAACTCTTTCTAATATGCAATAAGCTTTTTGATCCTTCCCTTAAAAAATTACAGTTCTAACCTTTTTACCTGTGAAATGTTGAATTTACCCTTGCAATAAATAGCCCAATCTACTATACAGACGAGTCATTAAACAACTTCATTTACCTTCATTTGCCCTAGTTCTCTCATTCTTCCTTCCCATACCCACCGCGCATCCTACCGTCAAGCATATCCGCTCTGAATGTGGTAGAACCACCACTGCTCGTACACCACCAACACTGCCCAAAGGATTGCTATCCATTGCCAAAAATAGACCAAATGGTCGACACGACCGCTAGGCATGAGTTGCTTACTTTTCTTGATGCCAGCTCGGGATATAATCAAATACCAATGGCAGCCGAAGATCAAGACAAGACTTCTTTCACCTTAGAACGAGGGCTTTATTGTTACATAATAATGTCATTTGGTCTCAAGAACACAGGCTTAACATATCAAAGACTTGTGAATCAAATGTTCAAAGAAAAAATCGGCAAGACAATGGAGGTTTACATCGATGACACGGTAGTAAAAAGTGAAAGAAGACAAAACCACCTTGAACATCTTGGCGAAGCTTTCAAGATCCTCATGAGGTAAAAAATGTGGCTCAACCCGACCAAATGCATCTTTGGAGTATCATTAGGACAATTTATCGGGCACATTGTAAATCAACAGGGAATTGAACCCGACCCTATTAAGGTCGAAGCCTTAAAAAACATGCATGAACCTAAAGCTCAAAGAGATGTACAAGTGCTAACTGGGAGAATCGCTACACTCAGTCGTTTCATCTCAAGACTCACCGATAGATGCAAACCCTTCTTTCAAGCAATCAAAGCTAAGAAGAGCAAGGTATAAGGGCAAGAGCAAAAAGAAGCTTTCGAGAATTGAAGACCCACATGGTCACTCCACCAGTCTCAGTCTTGGGAGTCCCGAGACCTAAGGAACCTTTATACTTATACTTGGCAGTGTCAGAAATAGCCATCAGTGAACCCCTTTTCAAGGATGAAAACTCTCGACAACAACCCATATTCTATGTCAGTAAGAGTCTTGTTAAAGCTGAGACATGGTACAACATCTTCGAGAAAGTAATCCTCTCCTTGGTCACAAAAAAAAGGAAGCTGAGACACTACTTTAAAACTCATCCCATTGTGGTATTGACCAATCAACCCATCAGGGCAATCTTGACTAACTTAGACGTGTCAGGAAGAATGATTAAATGGGCGATTAAATTAGGAGAATTTGACATTCAATGTAAACCTCGCACTTCCCTCAAAGGCCAAGTGGTGGCCGATTTCCTCGTCGAAGTTTACGGTGGCAACGTCATAGAGCAAAAAATCGAGGTCAAAGAAAATGAATCCCTTTAGGAGCTCTACGTGGACGGATCCTCGAATATATAAGAAGCAGGAGCTGAAATAATCATTCAAACACCCGACAGACTTGAGTTAGAATACGCCCTTCGTTTGGATTTTCCAACCTCCAACAACGTAGCTGAGTATGAGGCCCTCGTTAACGGACTCCACATCGCAAAGCTAATCCGATCTTGAAACCTCCAAGTAGTCATCGATTCTCAACTTGTAATCAACCAAGTTAACGGAGAATACTCGACTAAGGATCATAGAATAAGAGCATATCAAAAAATTGGTGAAACAACTAGCTAGTCATTTCAAAAGCATCACTTTCAACCAAATTCCTCGAGAACAAAATGGCGACGCCAACCGATTAGCCAACTTGGCCTTTCTAAACTCAAAATGTGTCCGCTCTATGTCAGTCGAGCAACTCATCTCCCCAAGCATTGCTGAAAGCTTGGAAACAATAGAAATAGGGCATGATGGATCCCACCTTCTGTGAGGTTAGTTATTTGATACATTTTTATCCAATGTCATTCTAGGCGTGTTAATTTCTTTCTTTCCATTTCCTTAAGTCATAATTTTATAAAGAAAGCATTGCAAATATCATTTTATATTAACACTCAATCTCAAGACATTGACAATTCGAGGCACTAAAAGTACATGAAAATCGCCAAAAATCAAGAGAAAACATGCATAAAGAAAACCTCGAGGCAAAAACTCAGGAGCGACCCGCAAAAACGCAAAATACTTGGGCAAAAATTCAAAGGAATATGTGCTCAAGCATCAAACAAACTCAATGCAAGGCCTACATTCGAAAAGAAATTCTGATCAATATTTATTGATAACCAACTTATTACAGAATAATATTCTGAAAAGAAAATACTAGAAAAGTGAGTAGTTCAAAGAGAACAACTTCGAGATCTAATTCATTATATTAAGATCCGGGAAGAGTATTCGAGACTTGGTGCGATTAAAACTCGACCTATGAATAAAACCATCAAGGTAACCCATAGTATAGGCAGAGCCCAAGGATCAACAAGCTTTATTCAACGCGGTTCTCGAGCGCTCGACCTCGGCCTGCACCACCGTGAGCTTCATGCAAGCAATAAGATAACATCATTCCAAAGTCGGAGTAGGGGCATTTTCTTGAGCAGAGCATTTCCCGGAGCTCAACAAATATCTCTTGGAACATAATCAACCCCATTAAAAAAAAAAAAAAAAAAAAAGGTTCTCAGAAGCAAGCTTGAAACCACAATCCTCATAATAAGATGTCGATCCTTGAAAATAGTACGTACGCCAGCCAGTTTATGGTTTTTCAAAACCCCTCCTTTTGCAAGGAAGAGCACGCACGCATGCACAAACCCGACCATGATCTACGAATTCCCCTCATGATATTCCAAGAAACAAAACTCTGATGGGAATATAGCTGTTAAACCAGGTATTCATAAACCCTTAAACCCATCTTGAATTTTAAATTCGCAGAGGGCAAGCTGTTTTATCCATCTCTAAAGATTTGAAAGATAAAGTAATCAATAGATTTATTCAAAATTCGAAAAGAAATACAAGTATAAAACTGAAATCCCAAAGACTACAGAGATTTTTTAGTCAAACTAAGCATCTCATACTAAAGGACGAGACAAGAAACCTAAAAATCCTGAAGGCATGAAGATGACCAAGATTCCAACGGGCCATCATCAGAGGCCGAGGCGTCAGCCATTGCTCCATCATTGACTACGGCCGCGACCTCGTGTTCGGGAGAAACAATCTCGGACTCCTTCAAGGCCAAAGGATCAGAAACGGTGTCATTATTTGTTAAATATCTGTCGACACCTTCATACATCATAAGCTCCAACTCGGACTTGAGCTCGAGACACCGATCTCAAGAAGACAGAAGTTGTCCAACAAAGGCGCCTTTCTCCACTTCTAGCAACCTAAACCTCCTAGAGACTCCACAAGAAGAAGCTTCGAGCCCTCGAACTCGATCGTCAAGGTTCACTCGCACCATCTTCGAGGAAAGAAAAGAGTAGAAAAAATGACAAGGGAAACCTACGACACAGCTAGCAGATGTCACGCATTAGTGTGTGAAACCCAGGTGCCTCAAGGTCAATTTAAAAAACCTAATGACAAAGACCCTGAAAATTGGGAATCCTACTTCAACGCAAATAACTCGAGAAATAGTTTCAATTTCCTTCTAACTCAAAGAGTTTGAACGTCATAAGGAAAAGAAAATAGGGCATCTGTTGGAGCAAGAATCACCAAGACATGTGGCGATTTCCTATTTGCTACAAATATTGGAGACCCAATCAAAAATGTGATTTGTTAATTATAATTTTAATTACAATATCTTAATTATCAACTTATAGGTATAAGTTGATTAGGATTCATTATCTTCATATTTATTATAATATTAAGGCTTAATTATCGATGTACCATCCAAAATTGTAACTCAATCTCATATTGTCACCTGAAAGATTTTTTGTCCCAGATTATCACCTGTAACTTACATACGTGTCCCATTTTACCTTGTTCCGTCAGCAATTTCGTTAAAAATACTGACGTGGCAGTTAATGCTGACGTGGCGCGCTGGATGTGCGCCATGTGTCACATTTTTGCTTTTATTTTCTGATTTTTTTTAGTTTTCTATTTTTATAAACTTTAAAGATTAATTAAAAATAGTTCCGAACTCAGAAAAATACACGGGAAATTCCTACAGATTCGTCTTGACTAGCACTAATTTATTATAGGGTTAAATTACCAATTTATCCTCTAAAAATTTCCAAAAAAAAAAATTGGAAAGTCCAAATTTATTTCTAAAAAATTAAAATAAATTTCCCTCTAAATTCTAGAAAAATTCTAGAATTTTCGTAAACTCTCGGATGAATTCTCAAAAATATTTTGGAAATTACCAAAAGTCTGTTTTAGAGAATTATTTTGAGTCTTTACAAAAATTCTAGAATTTTTCTAGAATTTATTTTATAGGGAAATTTATTTTCCTACAAGACTAAGAGGTCTTTTGGGTAGCTAGTGTTCACGAGAAAGGTATTGTTAGTTTTTAGAAGACTAACGGTGCTGACCTCATATTTTTTGGAGTTCGAGAGATTATCCTATGAATTTCCAAAGAGTCTAGAGTATTTTAATTTTTTAAAAATAAATTGGACTTCCCAAATTTTCAGGAAATTTTTAGAGGGAAAATTGGTATTTTGACCCCATAGTAAATTAGTATTAGTCAAGATGAGTTCATAAGAATTTTCCGTATATTTTTCTAAGTTCGGAGCTATTTTTAATTAATTTTAAAATTTATAAAAATAGAAAAATAAAAAAAATCAGAAAATACAAGAAAAGATGTGACACGTGGCGCGCTGGAGTCAACATTAACGGCTAGGTCATCATTTTTAACAGAATTTTTTACGGAAGAAGGTAAAATAGGACATGGATATAAGTTACATGTGGTAATCTGGGACAAAAAAACTTTTAGGTGACAATGTGGGAATGAGTTATAGTTTTGAGTGGTAAATCGATAATTAAGCCTAATATTAATGATGATATTTAATTGAGCATTATCTCAAGGAATTAAAGAGATAATGGGGAGGAAAACGTGAGAATTAATTCCTCACATTTTTACCAAGCCAACCACCAAAGCATTGATGAGGAGAATCCCATGATTTTCTCCAATCAATCACATGATCTCTTAAAGGCAAGAACAACGGATGAAATCCGGAGATTTATATTAATGAGAAAAGTCTCTATAAATCCTAGAGAAATCATTGATGTGAGGTACGTGAAAAATCATTTTTTTACCAACTTGAGAGTTTCCTTTCTCTGACTTTGGCATCAGATAATTTTTTTGCTAGAAACCAACCCCATCTTTGAGGAGTATAAGCATTGACGAGATAAACAAGAAAGTTCAGTTGCTTAATCTGCTTCACGTTAGACGTTCATGCATCAATTTTAATTATTGTTCACTAAATTTCTTTTCGAGAAATTTCAGGTTCAACACTAACCCATGACTAACAGATTCCTAAGCTTATAGGATGCACCTACGGGTGTGATTTGGATTGGAAAATCCGAATCCAATTGATTCCAATCCGAAAATTTTCAATTTTAGAACGTCCGAATCAAATCTGAAATTCGAAAATGTCCAATTCCGAAAAAAATTGGATTAGAATTGAAATGTATCTGTAAATTCCGATCTGAAATTTTCCAAAGACATTCCAATTCGATATTTTTGAAACAACAATGCTACACTTACCACATTTTTACACCACAATTTCATACCATCTTACATGGTATTCATACATTGGACACTAAAAATTTAAAAATAAAACATAAAAAAGAAAAAGGAAATATCCTTTCAGTAAAGTAATGACACATCAGGTGGGATACAAATGTGGGAAAAAAAATGTGGGATAACTAGCATTATTGTTTTTGAAATTATGCCAATTTATTCCTTATTTATATTAATATTATATCATTTATTTAGTTTTTTTACTATATGTTTCATTAATTTATTATTTGTTTCAAACATACACATATATATATTAAAAAATAACTAATACTATTAATATAAACATATGTATATTATTAATATATGTGTATCATAATAACATAATTTTGAACTTTATCTAGATAAAGTTGGCGAAAAATCTTATTTTTCCACTTTGAGCTTTAAAAGTTTGACCAACTTTGACTAGGGTTTTCACTTGAGTTAGACCTTGGAAAGGTATTACTTTTACCCACAAACTCAATGGTGTAAGTCTTATATTATTCCGAGTTCGGGAGATTATTTTATAAATTTCTCAAGTTTTCTTTAAAGCATTTTATCTTAATTTATGGAGCTTGAATTTTTTGAAATTTTTCCAAGAACAAATTGGTAATTTGACCTCATAGTTAAATAATACTAATCGATACGAGTCCGTAGTATTTTTTGGGGTATTTTTCTGAGTCACAAACTATTTTTAATTAATTTTTGAAGTTGGTAGAATTTAAATTAAATTAGAAATTACCAGGTCGTGCCACGTGGTACAATTTGGGCCTCTGATCGATGCATGCACATGCAGATCATGCGGCCGGGCTTTTTCCAACACACCAGCCAGCTGCCACGTGTCAGCACCACGTGGCAGCACCACAAGCTGCCACCTTGTGATGATTGATTTGAGTCAACCCAGTCAACCCAAGTTGACTCATTTTTCCTTCTATAAATAGTGACTGGCGGCTTTTGTTATTCACATATTCAATGGAACGTTTTCTAAGTCACTTTTTCTCTCTCTTCCCTCTTTTTCTTCTAAATTTGTTTTCCATTTATCTTGAGTTCTAGAGTTCTGATCGATGATCTGATTTCGTCTACGCGATTGTGGCAATGAGCTCTTCAGTTATAGTAGTGTGAAGGCTAGGTTTTGTTAAAGTTTTAAGAAAGTCATTTATGAGCTCCATAGGTAATTTCTTGATCACTGTCGAAATTCTGTTAAAATTTATAGTAATCATGCAGTTTCTGCCTATTTGGCCTGTACCCCAAACCAATATCCCGTAGTGCACTGGGTATTCAGGGAATTCTGGAAGCCCTTGCTGGTATCGTCCCAATCCTAGTCCCGGAAGGTAACCCTTTGCCTTTTTTTACTTTGGGATTTTGGGGTTGCCCTTTCCCCTTACCCATATGAGTAGGACGGGAGGAACTCTTTCCTCGGAGGGCTGAATTCCACCATGTTAACTTCCTGCCTTTTGCTAATAAAGAATTCCTGCTCCGTCAAATCTCCAATCTGAACCTTACTAATAGGGGGCACGAATCCAGCATAGTCTCTCACTTTCTTAACAGGCGGACGATCCGGATCTCCGTGAATCTTAACGATTTGGCTGCCTTAGATGAATCGGACCTTCTGATGGAGTGTGTATAGTAAGGCGTTTGGTTCAGCGACGCCGCTTCAATTGTATTCACTTTTGCTTTAGCCTGAGAGGTCCCGGCAGACTTTTTTTGCTTATTATTCGAGGACCCGTTGCAAATTGCAAAGCAACGGCGTAGAAAGGGGGAGCGAACGCCTAGCTGCCAATGCATCTTTTATCTGGCAGCCAGCATAAACTAAAGAATGAAAAGTTGGGTGATGGTTAAGTGTCAACCTATTTGTATACTCAGGGTTCAGGCTCTTCAAGACCGTAGCAATTTGATCTTCCTCGGTCTCTTTTGAACCTGAGCAGCTTGGGCCCTTCCCCTCTATAGTAAGCTATGTGATGAAGTCTGTGAAAGACTCAGTGGGTCCTTTCTTAGTGTAGAATCACCACTCCATGATAGTACAGTTACCTCTCCTACTCCATTGGATCAAACTCCTGAGGTAATCAACAATACTCTTGTTTCCAATCCTACTATTGATGTTATTGCTCCTAAATTTACTCTTCCTCCTCGGTCTAACCGAGGACAACCACCAGTCAAATATGAGCCAAACCCTAATGCTAAAGTTAGGTACCCAATTGGAAATCATGTGTCTTCTATTAAGTTGTCGAAGTCATATGAATCCTATGTCTTGCAATTATTTTCTGTTTGTATCCCTAGTAGATTGCAAGATGCTCTTGCAGATTCTAGGTGGACTAAGGCTATGGTAGAAGAGATGAAGGCACTACAGAAAAATTCAACCTTGGAATTGGTTTCTCTACCTAAAGGGAAGGAAACAGTTGGATTCAGATGAGTGTTTGTTGTCAAACATAAAGCTGATGGATCAGTTGAAAGATATAAAGCTTGTCTGGTGGCAAAATGAACACCCAGTCATACGGCATAGATTACCTGGAGACTTTTGCTTCTGTTGCAAAATTGAACACAGTACGGGTTCTATTGTCGTTAGTCGCAAACAGGAATTGGCCACTTCTTCAGTTCGATGTCAAGAATGCATTTCTTCATGGTGAACTGACTAAAGAAGTATATATGGATCCGCCTTCAGGCGTACCAGAGTTTGATAATATAGGACTAGTATGTAGATTGAAAAAGTCTCTGTATGGTCTTAAACAATCTCCAACGGCATGGTTTGGGAGATTTACTCGTGCAATGAAGAATTATGGATATCGACAAAGTAATTCTGATCATACTTTGTTCTTAAAACGAAGGAAAGAAAAAATTACTTGTCTTATCATTTATGTTGATGATATGGTTCGGACTGGAGACGATTAGGAAGAATTCTCTGACTTACAGAGGTACTTGTCTAGAGAATTTGAAATGAAGCAACTGGGGGATTTGAAATTTTTCCTTAGGATTGAAGTTGCTCGATCTAAACATGGCATTTTTTTGTCTCAAAGGAAATATGTTCTAGATTTATTGGCCGAAACTGGTATGCTTGGATGTAAACCAACTGTGAGTCCTATGGAACAGAATCACAAACTTTTTGAGTGTTTGGGGGCTTCACCCGCAGATAAGGGGTGATATCAGAGGCTAGTTGAGAGGTATATATTTATCTCATACTAGACTTGACATTGCTTATGCTATTAGTGTAGTAAGTTAGTTCATGCATGCCCCATGTAAACCCCATACGGATGCCGTGGAACGGATTTTACAGTACTTAAAATCTGCTCCAAGTAAAGGATTGTTATTTACTAATCATAGCCACTTGAATGTTGAAGGCTTTTCTAGTGCAGACTGGGGAGGCTCAGCTAATGATAGAAGGTCTACTTCAGGCTATTTTACCTTTGTAGGAGGAAATCTAGTGACTTGGAGAAGCAAGAAACAATCAGTTGTATCTAAATCCAGTGCAGAAGCTGAGTACAGAGGTATGGCTCTTGTAGTAGTTGAACTCTTATAGTTGAGGAATCTGTTGACTGATTTAGGTTGCAGACTTACCAAGCCAATGGACTTATATTGTGATAGAAAATTTGCTATTGAGATAGCACATAATCCTGTTCAACATGATAGGACGAAGCATATTGAGATTGACAGACACTTCATTAAAGAGAAGCTTGAAGCTAAAGTCATTAACTTTGCATTTGTGCGGTCCGAAGATCAACTTGCAGATGTATTGACCAAAGCTGTGGCAAACAGGATTTTTATGGACTCACTAGACAAGTTGGGTATGTGTGATATATATACACCAACTTGAGAAGGAATGTTGATGTGAGTAAACGGAATAGTTGATAGAGAATATATGGGTAATTAATAGAGAATATATGGGTGTAATCAAGGAGTAAAATTTCGTTTTTTAGGGGTATGGAAATTTTAACACCATACCAAATTAATTTTGAAAAATTTCGGCGAAATTTTCGAGTTGCGAGTTCTGGGCGAGCGGTGGGCACGAGTGGTGGTTCTATGCGAGGTGGGTGAGGAGGTGAGAGGCGCGAGGCTGGCTGGGGAAGGAGGGAGGAGGCAAGCCGGAGGCGCTGGTGGCGCAAGCAATGGGTTTTGGTCACGGGAGGTGAGCGCAGATCTAGTGGCTGGGGAAGGAGGGAGGAGGAAGGGAAGACCACTGGGGGAAGAAGAGGGAAAGGAAAGAAAAAAAGAGGAAAGTCACCCAGGAAGAGGAGGAAAAAAAAAAAAAAAAAAAAAAAAGGAAAGAAAAAAAAAGAAGAGAAAAAAAAAAAAATAGGAAAGACATTTTTTTTTAAGGTAGATTGAGATTTTGAGTCTTTAGACAATTGGAAAGAAAAAAAAAAGGTTTGGGATTTTATTTGGAGTTTGATCTGGTCATTTTGGTGTTTCGTTTAGTTGTAAACATAAATTATGAAAAAGAAATTTATCCCTTTATCATGAAGTTTCATTTACTTAATGTTTGATTTTCCAATTTTGATAATTTGTAAAATTGAAATTTTAAGTAAACAGTTGTCGCCGTTGCTGTCATTAGATTGGTTCTATTTTAACCCAATTCGGCCTAATTTAACTATCGAAAACCATTTCCAAGTCCCTTTGAGTAAGCTTACTACTTTCCGTTGCCACATTGTGATTTATTCGTGTAATTTTATTATGTAATTATTAATTAATGAAGTATTTTTTTAACAGTATTGTCTCCAGCGCATATTATATTCATCACATATCACATGAAATCTACTATGTTCTTTGATTTTTTCAATATTTTTTATCAATGTAGTAGATAATATGTTAAATAAACATATGGCCAAGTTTCATTCAAAATTTTCATATTTTGATAGCAATTTTCGTCGTTTTTGTCTAATTTTATCGAAATCGAAATTTTAATCGAAATTTCAACGAAAATTTACTCGAAACTGAAATTTTACTCCTTAGGTGTAATTATGTTAATTATTTTTCTCCTATAATTAAGCTATAGGACCATGTATATATATTTTGTTTTGTGGTAATAAGAAATCATCAAAATATTAGCCCAAACATTCTGATCATATTGTGCGTATTTTGGCCCTAACTTAATATTTTGGGAGTTAAAAGAAACAGTGAGGTATTTTTAGATCTAGTACTGGAGACTTTCTCATACAGCTGCTGGCATTTTATGGTTTCAATCTTTATTTAAGGATTCGCATGCACCTTCATCTTTCTTGTCCTACTTTATGGCGTTATAACATCAGTGCAATTTCATTAGCTTCAAATCCTGTTTTTCATGTATGAACACACCACTGTCGATGTTGACTATCGATCAAATACTATCTTTGGAAAAAAGTCTGTGGTACGAGAAATTGAAGTTTGTTATCTTTCTTCCCAAGATCAAGTAGTCGACAGTTTCATTAGGGGCTCATCAACAGTTCAATTTTGATAACTCTTTTCCCAGCTTCTTGTGTCGGGCACTACAAGAATGTGAACAAAGGCCACCTTCATTGGTTGCACAGAAAAAAATGGTATTTGGGAACTTTAGTTCCTATTGCTCGTCAGCTAATATATCTCATGTATTTATCTTCCTTGTTATTCTGTACAGCATGTTGTGTAGTTAGTCTTCCAATTAGGACTCTTGTAATCTATCATGTACAACAATATAAGTAATGGAATCACTACAAGAAAAATAACATACGACAACATCAACTTAACAACGTGCATTAAAAGCATGTTGTCGAATTTATGTATTGACAACGTACTTGCAATGCACGTTGTCAAAGTATGACTTAAGTATAGTTTAACAACGTGCACTCAGTGCACGTTGCTAAATATTATGTATCGCAATGCGGTTTTCATTACAGACAACAACATTCTCCTCACGTTGTTGAATCCAACTAGTTCAAAACAGAGCCAAATAAATTTTTTTGTCTTAATGTTAATTTCCCAGAAGACCCAAGCCCTAGGCCTTTTCACGCCTCTCCTCTTTCTCCCCATTCTCTGTCTCCCTCTCTCCCTTCCTCTCTGCCTCACCTCTTTGCCATTC
This sequence comes from Dryas drummondii, assembly GCA_003254865.1. NCBI lineage: Eukaryota > Viridiplantae > Streptophyta > Magnoliopsida > Rosales > Rosaceae > Dryas > Dryas drummondii. Next base: position 141,286 of record QANW01004866.1, on the reverse strand, counting down.
TAAATCGTCACTGGAAGCCCAAATAGGGAAGCTTGTTGAATGTTTCTCTATATCTCTAAAACTCATCACCCTGACTGATTTGGGTTTCGATTTGGGTTTTTTTTTTATTTGCTTATTTAGGATTTCATACAATGAAGCTCTGAGTTCCGTCCTTTTCTTTCGTCAATTCTTTTTTCTTCAGAACAATTGGTGAGTTCTTCTTCAAACTCTAACGTCATAATTTTTGTTACTTTATAGTTGGTTGGGATTTTGATTACAGTAAGATTAGGGCTTGCATGTAGAGGTCGAAATTAAATCACCCCTTTCCAAGATTCTAATTAGGGATTCAATGTTATTTGTCTAATTCTACCTTTCAATGTTTGCTTGCAATTCTCTGAGTTGGTTCAATGGTGACAACGATTGGGTTAGTTTTTTTATTTTTTTATTTTTTCAATTTTTCAATTTTTCCTTTGATTGTCATTTTAGAATTTCAGTTTATCATTGGGGTTTTGATTTTTTTTTCCTAGGTCAAAGAAAAATATGGCTTAAAGCTTGTGTTAGGAACAAATTTGTGCCAATATATATATGTCCCAGTTTATATATAATATTTATTTATTTATTTATTTGTGTAGAACTGCTTCTCCCGTCTCTAAGAGACTTATGTTTGTGTTTGAGCTGGGTCTCCAAAAGGTGTTAGTATTTCAAAATTATGCCAACCATATATTCTGGTAAGTTGCATGGTTCTAAACTGTTAAGATGACACATATGTGATGATATGGTTTAAACTAGCCATTGTGAGATCAACGAGTGAATGATTCCATGATGGCTTACATTGGTCATGCCATGTAGGGATTTGAAACTTGAAATATTCTGACATGAGTTGCCAACACACAAGGCTGGATGGTAACTACAGCAGTTTATGTTTATTCAAGAAGGAAGGTTGATAATTTGGCATCAAAGGTTTGTTTTTGTTCCTTAACTTATATCTGATGTCCTTTGACAATAATTGTTTATTTTTCTTGTCTTTTGTATCATAGAACTATTAAGATATTTGATTAGCTTTACCTAGTTTTATAAAATTGTTCCAATTGCATATTCATATCAATGTTCTCTAACTAAATTGTTCAGCTCAAACTAGACAATAGATTCATCTTCATTTCAAAATAATGCCCTACCCATCTTCTTTTCTTACTGTCATTACCATCTATCATAATGTTCACAAAAGGACTTGATTTCTTTAATTCCTTCCGAACACCTGAAGACACCACTTCATTTTTCCATTCTTTTGACCTTCACTTGTTTATGCTGCATTGTAGAGAAGAGATGTGTAGTAATGTCCTCTTAAGTGTCAAAGGATGCCCAAAGATTTATTTATATTTTAGTAAACTTAGCAACACTAAGTAAACCCACTTAGAGATGGAAAAAAGATTCCACTTTTGCATTACATGCTCTATTTATCTCTTCCACATTTTTTTTATTTGTGCATTTGTATCTCTCCTCATATGAATATAAAGATAAGAACTTTCTGAACAAACACGTACTAATATGTTGTATCAACATTGAAGATTTTTTTTTTCTTTGTGCTTTCTCAATTTTTTTAATGTACTATGTTCCCAAATGGGTTCTTGACTTCTTGAAAAGTACAATTTCAAGCTAATACCCACCTCCATATCTCATACTTTATTCACTTGTAGTCTTTCTGATGACTTTACTTTATTTTCTTGAAGTTTTCGACGAACATTGATCTGGTCTATGGAGGAGGCAGCATAGGCCTAATGGGTTTGGTTTCACAAGCAGTTCATGATGGTGGTCGACATGTTATTGGGTATGTTTTTGCTCTTAATTATCAAATCTCAGATGACAAAGGAATTAAATAGACTGACAAACAAAGAGATTAAGAAACAATTAATAAGTGAGTTGGGACTCTTGTTATGTTTGGTTTTGTTGACCATTACAACTGATTTTGTCATGTTATTGTCTCTCTAAAGAGTTATTCCCAAGATGTTCCTATGCCCAGATAAAGTCCTTGAACTTTTCCCGTCGGAAAGAAAAAAAATAATTCTAGTTTATTTTGTGTGTGACACCTATACACATATATATGTATGTATATGTATGTATCACAATTTATTGGGATTTAGATTAATGTTTAATTCTTTTCTACCTCTTTCTTTCTTTTCAATCTTTTGTTTGTTTGTTTGTTTGTTTTTTTTTTGGAGTGGGGGTGGGGATGATGTGAGCACTTTAAGCTACTTTTATGTACATTTGAGTAATTGGCACTAGCCCACTATTATGTACATTTCTGGGTCTCTGGCGGTGTCTCTGATTCTTTTTCTTTATATCAGTTTTATATGATCACTTGAGATATAAAGTATTCTTCTTCTTGTGTTTTACTGTCTTGTCTTACCCAGATATATATCCACCTTTTCTTACTCTCTAATTTTAATTGATTGGTTGTTATGTTTTTGTTTAGGGTTTGTCATTACTGGTACAATTGGGAAGGAGCTTGCTAATGTCATCCTTTAAGTGTTACCCTCAAAGGACAGTTCATGTTTTAGATAATAGATGTAGTTTGTCTTAGAATTTAACTAAGTGCTGATTTAATACATGCGGTGGTTGTGCATAAGATGGATGGACATGGAAGGAGATGATAGTTTGTAATTTATATGCTTTAATTTCCAGTTTGCTAGTATTGTAACTTGTATCAAACTTCATTTTTCATGTTTTTGGAATTTTATATAGGTTGTAGAAGTAATGAAGAAATAAATTCGATGTTGAAATCTTCTATCGAATGCGTGGAAAGATAAATTTGATGAAAGAAATGTTGAATTAGCTATTAATGTAAGGAAAGTTATTTCTTTCGAAATTGAGAAAAAAAAAATTTAAACAAATGGCAAGCTCCTTATGAGGGTTGTCATTTGGGCATCCATTTTTTTTATATAATATGAATAATATACTGCAACGTGCATTGCATGTTGTTAAAAATGAAAGGACAACGTGCGCACGTTGTTAAACAATATTATCGACAACGTGCCGCATGTTGTCTATACCATTTAACAACACACTTTTGATCCTTCTACAACGCGCAATGCACGTTGTTAAAAGCAAGGGTTTAAATTTCGAAAATTTTGGCGAAATTTTGCCAAAATTTTCGATTTTGAGGGGGTCCGAAATTTTAACATTGATTCGACAAAAATTCGAAATGTTTCGGCGAAATTTTGAACACCCTAACAGCAAAAAAATTTTGAATTTCGTCGAAATTTAGCGAAATTTCGTCACTGCACAGCAACCCAATAACCCAGCTAACCAACTTACCTCACGTCCTCACCTACACAGTCGAGGGAGAAAGAAGGGGTGGCAGGGGGCGACAAGGCAGCGGCAAGGGGGANATTTAAAATACCCTAAATGGCTTAAACTCTAATATCATATACCATATCCTAAAAAATATAGAATATAGATTATAAAATACATAGGGTTTAGTGTATACATTATATAGTATAAATAATATACTAATTTTATTTAACAGTATTTGTCTCCAGCGTTCATTATATTTATCTTATATCACATAAAACCTACTATATAATTTGGTTTCTTCAATTTTTTTTTATCAATTTAGTAGATAATATGTTAAATAAATATATGGTAAAGTTTCATTCAAAATTTCCGTATTTTGATAGCAATTTCCGTCATTTCCGTATAATTTTTGTCGAAATTTAAAAATCTTCGAAATTTCCGTTGAAATTTCCATCGAAATTTTTTCGAAACCCGAAATTTTATTCCTTGGTTAAAAGTCAAAAACTTTTAACGGCATGTCGTTCGACAACCTTTAACAACGCACATTGCATGTTGTTAAAGGCCTTTTTTCTTGTAGTGAATTACTCATCAGGCTGTGAGGTTCAACGCATAATTAACTTCCTGGTGTCATGGGTTCGCTTCAACCGTATAGAGGGTTAATTTTGTTCAAAGATATCTCACTCCCAATTAATTCAATGGAACCACTTGTACTGGGACTGAAGGAAAAGAGGATGGTTCTTGTTTTAAGACTTGCCTTTGATAAATTTTTTTCATATTTGGACAGTTTCAAAAGAACAAAATAAAATATTTTAAAATCTGACAGAACAATTAATTGAACAATAGAACTAATCTCATGTTCTCGGGTTGCCTCCCCTTGCTGTTAGCAGCTTGAGGATATGATGGGTATCTCTAAGACTAGGTCTGTCCTAATGTAGTGTTCTGTTGTTTTTGGGCTTGAATCCCGCCAAGTTACACAAAACAAAATACTACAGAATTCATAAAACCTTCATCTTTAGTACTCCCATTTTTCATGAAAAAAAAAAGACTTAAAATAATCCTAGGTAAACTCTATTTTGAAAAGTATAAATCAGGTTAATTAAAATTCAAGGTACGTATAACTCAGTGAATTTTCTCTTAAGAACAAACGAATGTCGCAAAGTTTGTATGAAGTTTTTTCACAACCAAATTATTATGCATACCTAACCAAATATATATATATTTTTAAAAAATCTAAATCCAAAAGGAATCATTCATTATATCCATACTCAACTAAATATCTATAATGAAAAAATTATTGTACGTGACCATAACACTGTCACGTGATGTGTTTAATCTACATGTTATAATATGAGTATATGATGAGTTTATAATTTAGCTAGGGTTTTAGATATTAATAACTGTATACATGTTATAATTTTATGAATTGGTCACACCACATGTGGTTTTAGAGCCACACACAATAATTCTATCTATAACACAATCCTCAATTTTTTTTTTTAAATAAATTACTTCCAAGATCAGTTTTTGAAAAAATTTTAATTGAAAATCTAGCCAAATAAAAAATTAAGTAAAAACTCAATCTATCTGTGTACATGCGTGAGCGAAGGGCAAAAATGTGCTACGACACGCTTGTCGAGAGCTCGGCGGATTCAAACGCATCTTGCACATTCATATGCACATTTTTAGGTTGCAGATGCAGTTTCTTAGGTTGTAAATGACAGATTTTGAGTTGTACATACATATTTTAGGTTGCAGATGCAGGTTGCAACTGTCAAGCGCTCGATAAGAACCACCAAGTGCTCGATAGACAATTTAGGCTTCTACTTAATTTTTAGGTTAGCTAGGCTGTGGGTTAAATTTCTTTCTTATTTTGAGTTTTTATTTAAAATATATACCTTTTTTTCTTTTTCTTTTTTGCTAAGTTTCCATATAAAAATCTTACAAAAACTGACTTGTGAATAATTTATTATTAGTATTTTTCTTTGACGCTTTTTCTCTACACTAGTTATATTTCAACAAAAATACCACGTTTTACCAAAAGGCGCGCAGCAATACTCTAAACTAAGGGAAATATATACTTAGGGTTTAGGGTCCAATTGAGAACCCAAGTCCACACTACTACAAAAAAGGCCTTTAATATCGGTGATCCACTGATATCTATCAGGGTGAAAATCCGATATTTCCAGGGGTGATATCTATTCTACCCCTAAAATTGATATCAGTGTAACACCGATATCTATTCTATGTTTTAATATCAGAATGTTTGAAAAAACTGATATCCAAACATCTCAAATTGATATCTAAACGTATTTTAAATATCGTTTTTGTATTTTAAATTGATATCTAAATGGACTTTGATACTGGTTTTCAGTAAATAACCAATATTAAATCATTTTTATATATCGCATTACTTATTAAACTGATATCTAAACTAACTTTCATATCAGTGGTCAATTATTAATTGATGTTAAACTCATCTTTACATATCGCATTACCTATTAAACTGATATACAAACTAACTTTAATATCGGTTCTCAGTTATTAACAGATGTTAAACCCGTCTTTATATATCAGTTTTTTAATATAACTGATATTAAAAACTCCGAAAAAAGTGATCTGTAAGGTTGGTGTGAAATAAATTTTTTTTTTTTTGTGCAAAAACTCATATAAATGCCCTGACCATGCAAGTACACAAATGTGTGGCTTGAAATTGGTGCATTTTCAAATTTTCCTTTCATCCAAACATTCCAAGTACAAAAATGCATTCCATTGATCCATACATTTCAATTAAGTACAAAATAAAAGGATTACAAATTAATCCCACAAAAACAATAGTCACAGCCATGATCAATATTTCATAACCCCTATCAATTGTTCCAATTCAAAGCTGCCTACACTTTCAAAATATTGGCATAGCAGCAATTCTCCTAACATTTGACTACATTGTTCTAAAATCTGCATTCACTTGTTCTTCCTTTACAAAAAATTGGCTTGGCCATCTAAATACCACAAAATGGCTAACGTACCCTGGGGGCATCAGATGCTTAGCTCGCTCCAGAACTTGTATCAAATTAGCTGCATATTTCCAATCATGCTCAGAGAAAGAGTTGTACAACACCCCATTTCTTTCAACTCGGTAAACGTAGTCCTCAACCACATTAGGGAAATCATAGTTAATCACCACCCTGTAACATGAAAAATCATAGTTAATCTCTTACCACTCTTGATATTTGTCCCAGTGAGTCGCTGTTAGTTTTTCATTAATAAGTTGAGCATGAAAACTTAGGGGAAAAAAGAAGAAAAGAAAGTGCGATGACATGAGCTAACCTTATATCTTTGATGTCAATCTGGCAAGCAGCATCATCAGTGGCAGCTAATAATACTGGGGACTTTCCGCAACAGAACTCATGTAGAACCAAGTCTCTCTCATGTTGAGACTTGTCCCCATGAATTGCAGCAGCCCCAATAGTGTCTGCAACCACAAGCTCTCTGTGGAACAAAAAACAATGACCTTAGAACCTTGTTCCCGGCATCTAAGGATCTGGTCCAAGTGCGTCTGCTTCTCCATTTGTGGGACAACTTCAAAATACTGCAGATTTATAAACAACTTATGTTTTTGTGAAGCTTGACAGAGTTCTCATAGAGAAGATAATAATGATATCAAAGTGATCAAACACTCAAAAATTACTCATAAATCATAACCCTTTTCAGATTAAGACTAGTTCATTGCAAAAGAAGACATTAAAATTAAAAAAGAGAAGAAAGCAACTAAATAAGTACAATAGATTGTAAAAAGGAAACAAACATCAAATTTTGCTCAAAAGGAGGAACCAACAAAACTAAAACCCAACAATCCCAATAAATCCTTTTATAAGAACCTGAATGCATTAGTACTCACCAGACCAGCAAGACAAGCATTTTTCTAGAAATCAGTGTTATCACATAATATATAACCTGCAAAAGTGGGAAACAACATACACTCCTTCAAATACCTCCTTTAATGTTCATAACTACATAAATAAACCAAAAATGATAACATATACAATACCAACTCCATGAATCGATCTCGCCATGGCCCAATTAGTATTCATAGCTCCTAGTCTAAACCAATTAGTTCTGAAAACTGCAAACAAAAAAAGGGGGAGAGGGAGAGGAAGGAAGTGAGAAAAGAGTCCATTAAAGTGGAGAAATAAGAAACTTAATGCTCAGATATTGGAGTCCAATTCCATTTATCACTAGGACTGAGACCAATTCACCAAATAATCTACAAAATTAAATACTGATTACTCTAAAATTAAATACATTAGTAATGATAACCAGACCATCAAGACCAATTATTTAAAATAAAAATACCATCCAACAACCAAATGAGCTAATATGTGCATATGCATTGACATTCAAAGATTTTTTTAACTGAGGAACATGTTCTGGCCACTTGCACCTTCAAAGATTTTTTTTGACTGCCATAGTCCATTTAGAAATCATCAGAGTACTTGACTTTTCATGTCATATGATATATGCAGTCTATAATTAATAGAACCATCAGGGTGAGAATTGCATTGTGAAACTTGCAAACAGCCAGTATGGTCTAGATCAATAACAAACAGCCTCTATCTGAATAACAGGGAATCACCTTGGCTCTGCCTGTCGCCAGAACGCCAGAATAATTTGGGTTTGCTCCAAATGTCACAGTGTAGTAAGAAAAACTAATAGAGAACTTCTGTAATAAATATGCTAGATCAACAGTCCAAATGCTGCAAACGAGATGTCAGTATTCAGTCAGATATAGGCCGGTGGCTCTTCGCATGAGTAGACCTTTGGCTCTGCCTGGGAATCACCTTGGCTCTTCGCATGAGTAGACCTTTGGCTCTGCCTGGGTTAGGTTAGGGAAGGGAAAGGAAAAAGAGAGGAAGATATGGCCGGTGGTCTCGCCAGCCATCGCTGTTGGACGGTGGCAGTTCGATTGGTGAGGAGGCGCGATGAGAGAGAGAGAGAGAGAGAGAGAGAGAGAGAGAGAGCTCGGGAGGGAGGGTCTAAGAGTTAGAGTCGAGATGAGTGAAAGAGGGTACCAAAAAAATTTTAAGTTGGAGGAAAAGACCGGTTCAGGTAACATTACATATCGGTTTAACACTTATCTACTGAAAAAGGGTTACATTAGATATCATTTAAAAAAAAGTGGTGATATGTTATCTACTTTACATATCATCAAAAACCTAAATCGATATTAAAATTTTTACGATATCGATTTTTCAAAAAATCGATATGTATCTAGTGATATTAAAGGCCTTTTTTGTAGTAGGGCCAGCACAAAATATTTCCTTTTTTTTTTTTTTTAGAAAAGCACAACATATTACTTAACATCAATCCAACATTTCTTGTTTTTTGTAGTTCGTAAAACTAATAGTTTTTTTACTTTTAGGTTTCATTAATGAGCCTTCATTTTATTACCATACAACAAGAATTGAACCTTTGACTTTTTCTTTTCTTTGTTCACTCTTGATCTCGATATAGATATAATTGATGATTGAATAATTAGTTTCACGATTCAATTACCGATCACGGAAAATTTGGTCAATATATATAAATTAAGAGTTAATTACATTTACACTGTTTGAGATTTATCGTATTTTCACATACACCCCTTGAGGTTTTAAAATTATTGCATATAATCCCCTACAAGAGAAAAAAAAAAATAAAAAAAAAAAAATATTTGTATTGATATTGGACCTTATACCTTGAGTAATTTTATTAAGCTATTTAACCCCTTAGCATGCATTTTTGCATAACTTCTCATAATTTTTTGTCTCACTATAGGAAGTAATATGTAACAGTTTTGAAACCTCAGGAGGTGTATGTATAATTGTTGAAATCTCATAAGATATATGTGAAAAGACGATAAATCTTAAAAACTGTAAGTGTAATTAACTCTATATATAAATGTGATCGGAGATTTGAACATTGAAAATTCCCACATTTCAATCTCTCATGAGTTTCCTTTGATGGATTCACGCATATGCATGGTTAACTAATAAAATCCGCAAATCGCAGAATTAATGTGTTACTTTGACACAGTATCAATAAACTACAACTTCAATTTTTGAAACTAAAATCTAAAGATTTTGAGCTCCACTTTCACTTTGTTAAATATGCATAGAATACGAGCAATTAAGAAATCATTGCACAAATTTTGGAGCATATATATAGAATCGGAAACAGAGAAATCACTGCCATAAAATAAAGTTGATGAAAAAAGAAAAGAAAAGCAATTAAAGATTTGAATTGTAGTGTTGGTTAAGAAAGACATTAAAGGAAAGGATTTGAATTCCAAATAATTTTACCAAAACCAGAATGTGATTGGTTTCAATTAATTTTGCATTCCATAGCTTTCCTACTCGCCATTTTTGCAACCCTAAACCCTATATATACTTCTCAATCGTTCTCCTTTGCCCTTCATCTCAATTCACTCCCAAGGTTATTATTTGTATACCAACCCTTCTCTCTGTCTCTGTGTCTCTCTTTGCTGGCTTGCTCTTTTAGCATTAGGAGACTATGCAGGGCTCACTTGCTATCTATATGCTCATCATTTGGATTTGTATTGCTTCATTACCTAGTTCATCATGTGCTAGACAGCTGATTAATGCTGCAACAGAAAACTCTTTCAATGAGTTTGATTATGGTGATGATGATATTGGGAATGCCCAAACTGTTGATTTACAAGTATATATTTCCTGTTCGATTAATTCTCTTTTTTTTCTTCCATTGATTTATTCCAATTTTCTAATGGTTAATTAATTTTTCTTTTCTAATTACTGTGTTTTGATTTTGTGCTACTCTTGAAATGAAGGCCTTCCTGCAAGCATGGGGATCAGCAACAACAAATGTTCGGATTGATGATGATGCTGTTGGGAATGGCGTCCGAGAAACAAAAAATACTTTCAATGTGATTGATTTTGGTGCAGTTGGGAATGGCAGAGCTGATGATTCACAAGTATGTATATGGATTTAAATGCTCAAAAAAAAAATCATATAGTTTTCTTTTCATTTCATAAATTATCAAAACTCTCCTTTTATTGTCTCATTTAACATTTGAAACAAACAATTTAAACGAAAAACTCAAATCTAAGTTTTTCATTTTAAATCCTCATATTCAAATGGAAATTACCCTAGTTTTTTTTATATTGTTTTTATTTTTCTATTAATTTTTCCCTTTTCTAATCATATATTTTCTTTTACCGTCTTGATTTAATTTGTGCTATTGATCGATAGGCCTTCCTCAAAGCATGGGGAGCAGTGTGTGGATCAACTCGAGGCACCCCGACCATGGTCATACCAAAGGGAAAAACATTCTTGTTAAAACCTCTGGCTTTTGATGGTCCTTGCAAGGCTAGTAACGTAAATTTCCAGGTATAAATATACCCTAATTATGCATAACCATATTTTTTGGGATTAATAATGGAATAAAATTAAAGAATGATGACCAAATAAGGAAAACGGACCCATAATTAATTTCTTGGAGTGAAAAATCTTGTAACCTTTTTGTATTCACTATAAAGTTTTCATTAGCTTTGAATTGTAACCTTTTAATTAAATGCATGTATTGAACATGATCGAGCTATTTAAACATTTGGGCAATGCTATTCAGGAAACAAACGGTGAATCAAACTGTTACCAAAATCGTTTGTTTATTTGATTATAGTTACATATATATGTATATTGTGATTTGTCAATTTTATTTTTAGTCAATAATTTCTACTCACTTATACTTGTAGATTCACCAATATTTTATGTGTTACAGCTTCAAGGAAATATCGTTGCACCATATGGCACTGATGCTTGGTCAAAGAGTGATAAATGGATTAAGTTCTCAAATGTACAAGGCCTAATAATCAATGGAGGAGGTCAAATTGATGGCCAGGGTCTCTTTTGGTGGAAAGCTTGCGTGAACAAGGGCTCTAACTGCCAGCGACGTCCAACTGTAAGCCTTATTTCTTTTCTTTCTCAAGTGTGAATAACATGTTGAGCCTATTTCATGGTCCATTTTAAAATTTTGGATGTCCGAGGCAAATCATAAAAATGAGATTATCAATCCTAACAAACATTGGGACCCAAAGACCAAAGTGATTGCCTCATTTGACTCTGGTCATGACTAGTACGTCCTGATCTATCCCTCAATGTGATTCAATGATCCGAATAGTTGGTTATCAAATAAATTTTTTAATTAATTTAATTAATTCATATATAATTGTTGCAGGCTTTGCACCTGCACAAATGTGATGGTCTCGAACTGAGTCATTTGACTCATCTGAATAGCGCGAGAAATCACATAAGCATCAGTGGCTGCAATGGTGCCCAGATTTCCGGAATCTTTATTAGGGCTCCTGAAGAAAGTCCAAACACAGATGGAATTGATATATCTGATTCAACCAACATTAACATTCGAAATTCATACATAGGAACTGGTACGTACCTAATTGAAAATAATATTTATCAATTAATTAAATCCACAAATTATAATTAACAACCTTTTTAGTTTATAATTATAAATATTGGATTATTTCTTCATCTTTGTTAATTTCAAATTTATATATAGGTGATGACTGTATTGCTATAAATAGTGGTTCATCCAAGATCAACATTACTAATGTTTTGTGTGGACCAGGCCATGGTATAAGGTAAATCAGTAAATGATTCAACATTGATCCATTAATACTAAGTGAAATATACGTTGAATTGCTAGATTAATATATATATATATATATACATAATTTGTATGTAGTGTGGGAAGTCTTGGTCAAAATGGAGAATTTAGCACAGTAGAGGAGGTACATGTGGCAAATTGCACCTTCAAGGGAACACAAAATGGAGTGAGAATCAAGACATGGCAGGTAATTAAGTCATTAATATTTTACACTACTTATTTTGTTAGTCTAGCTGAGTTACTTTATATACATGCTAATGCTACGATTAATAGAAAAAAATTGTACGTGACAATGATATGCCACTCCCTCTTACAATATATGTGGAAAGCCACCTTTATTTGATGGAATTTACATGCATTTGTGAGAGGGAAGTTACACGAGTCGCATAGAAAAATTCCTCTGATTAATGACGATTTAAACTTTTTTATAGGGCGGGTCAGGGTTTGCTAGGAAAATCAGTTTTGAGGCAATCACAGTTCAAGCAACCCAGAACCCTATCATCATAGACCAACACTACTATGCTAGACTCACAGGATCACTTGATCTTAGGAAGGTACGTGAGAAATTTAATCCATGCATGCAGTCATGCAAATATATAGTTTATGGATATTTAATTTATCGATATTCGTCTACTATGAAATATTTTCTTATTAGACAGCTTGTTTGATTTTATTGTATTGAATATGTATGCATGCAGCATGTACAAGTGAGCGATGTTACGTACCGTAACATTCGTGGAACTTCTGTGGACGAGAAAGCGATTAATTTGGACTGTGGTGGAGGTGGGTGCACCAACATTGTGATGGATAACATTGATATAACTTCGTCTGTTTCGAATAAGAAGACTTATGCCTTCTGCAAAAATGCCCATGGCACAAGTACCTTGTCTTCTCCTAATGTGCCATGCCTTTATGCACATTAGTCTATACTTTATACTTTGTAACACAATATTATAAGTAATAATAATAATAATGGAAATCCCAGTTTTGCTCAAATTTTTCCTCAATTTACAAATTATCATTTAATTGTTTCACGTTTCAACGTATACATTCATGCCTTAATCTTGCTTGTGCTCTGCTGTCCATGACTCTTTGCGTGTGTGTGTGTCTGCAATGCGTGTGTAGAGTGTGTGCAAACAACTGATTAAGATTTTACAATAAGCTCTATTACTACGAATTTCTCTATGTGGAGCTGAGGCAGGATCGAGGCACGACGTATAAAGCTTGCTCACGCTTACTATGTATCTTGCCCCTTGGTATAGGAAGCAGGAACTGTCTTTGAGGCATTTTAACAAACACATTTGCCTCCACTTGTTAAGAAAAGTTGAAGGGTTAAAGGAAAGTTGCATACTGTTCAACTGCGCGCATATATGACGCAAGTCATTTGAATAGCAGAATATGTGATTGATACATATACAAAGATAGTTTGTTGAGGCTCAAAAAATACCCTGGCCACGTGGAGGGCCGGGATGGACCACAACACGCCTCGTTGTCGGTGACAGCGGCGTTTTCGACCTTTGGAGCGGGTGCGGGTGTGCCACTAATCGTATTGGCACTACAACAAAAGTGAGCAATGCTCACTTTTTTTTAAACCAAATTTGCTGCAGATTGCAATTGCTAAAAAATTTGGTCAATGGATACTGTTTTGCCTTTGACCCATATGGCAACCCCCTTTTTAGTTTGTGAAAACTAACTAATGTATATGGGTATGGCTTATGGGGTGACTAATTATTCTAATTAACCATTATTAAAAATGGTACTTGGTGCAACTATTGAGCAGGAGCTGCTTAAACAGTGGGAAATGAAATAAAAGTAATTTACACTATCGTGAAATCACTAATTGCATAACAGTTGGAGGGTTAAGCAATAATTAATAGTTGCTGAGGCACACTTTCCAATACACTGTGAGATCCAACCCATAAACCTTCTAATTAATGTGAGTAGCTTAACATATTATATGACCCTAATAATCAAACAGATGGGAGAGAGGAATGGGAGACGCCTAATTGACACTGGAGGTGCTAAACCACCCTCTCTGCAATTGAGAGTTTCAATTAGTTGGTCTAATCTGTCTACTTCATTGTTAGTTTGCCTAAAATCCTTCCCAATCCCTCTCTTCACCCTCTTCACCCGCTTCGCTTCACTTTGACAAATCAGTTTGCCCTAAAATTCTCCCTCTCGAACTCCTTCGCTAGGTCGCTCTCTCTGTCTCTATCTCTGTCTTTTTCTCTGCCTCAATGGCCCTCTACATCGAAACCCAAGAGCACAATCCCTCATTCGCTCTCTCCTCTCGACCTTTTCAAAACCCTAAAGCCCAAACCCAAATACTTCAAAATACAAGCAGCCACTCGCTCAGCTCCCTCTCTGTCGTCCCTACCTCTCGATTTCCCTCTCCCAAAGAATCGAAGATGCCCTGGAAGCCCTAATGCCCAAACGCAGGAAAAGGTAACTTTTGTACTTTGCAGTTTTTTTTTTCGCTTAATGCCTGGATGTTAGATTTCTGATGGGATGTTTTGTTTTCTGAAAAAGTGTATATTTTCATGTTACAAGTTAATTTCTTCTTTGCAAATCTCTAATCTTTTCTATTATTATTTTTGTATAAGTATTTGATTTACAGGTGATGTGTAGTGACACCTGTTGTACATTCTGATGGTGCTATGTTAGCTGCTAATTTTCCCACTCTTCCCCAGATTGGCCCATGTTTTATGGGTGGATACATTCTTGATTGAGAGACATTATCTTAGTTTTCTCCTTTTCCTTTCTAACCCATAACCACTTCAGAATCTTATAGTTTTTATACTGACTTAAATGTTTAATGAAAGTTTTAAGATATGGGGTAGCTCGCTAAGAAATATGTGGTACATTTTCTATAATACCTTTATCACTGACATTTTTTTTTTTCTTGAAATCAATATTAGCAGGACATTGTTAACTATATCTGTGATGATGATGATGATGATAAAAAAGCTGTAGAGCTTGTTGGCTCAAATACAGTAAATTAATTTTCAGTTCAATGCTTCATGATTCTTGATGTATCTATGCAATGCCTGAAGATATGATTTTAAGTTCAGATGCACTCTAACACTTTATTTTACTCGCACATAACCTTGTTGGGCTTTGCTACATCTTCACATGGTGAAGGACTTAGTCATTATACAATTAAATGTGTTTATGTGATTTTCCTTGTGAGGTGAATACTTTCATTATTCTGCCCACTGATTTTATTCCTCGTGCAATCTTAGTATCTCTGATTAGTTTTCTACGTTGAAATCTTACATGTTCCTACAATTCAGACATTTAGTAGGTCCGCTTGATTTCAGTTTTTCCACTCATAGGTTGTCATGTGTTTAGCTTTGAACCTTCAATATTATGATAGAGTACGCCATTGGTCTGCACTAATGTGATTAATTTCCTTTTTCTAACTACTCTTTCTTGTTCACATAGGCTGGAATGCACATATATGCAAGGGCAGTTGCTAGGCTAGGGGAAATCATAACAAGAGTTGTGTGATATGCATATATACCATCATTATATATGATCTGTATGTATACTGTTAGGAAAAAACCATTATATTCTGCGTGCAAATTAGAAGTATAATAAAATTCTTTTACTCAACAACATGTTAATAAGGATAAATGTTGGGACTTTATCTTGTGGGGTATGCTTTTTCAAGTTTTCAACTGTATTTCTCACTTGTTCTGGTTGACTTTTGTAGGTATACTTTCAGGCTGATGCTTCTTGTTCTTTGATTATAAATTGATTATTTGGTTATTTATTTTTTTGATCTGGAGGTGCTGCTTTGCTCAATTTATTTAACGATTCAGTACTTGGTTTGGGATTCTAATCGATCAAACTAATAAAAATTCAATGCAGGAGAATCTTCCTCCTGAGTTCAAATTTAATCCTACATATGAAGAAAGTGTTATCTATGTTGAAGGGTTTCTGGTTAGTTTCATGTCAAAAGTTGTAGCAGTTGTTTATCTCAGAAAGTGTGAGGCTTGGGACCTCCCAGGTAGTTTAATTTTCTGTTTACATGCTTCATGCTTTAGTATTTTGTATGTTTGTCTTCTTCCTCTATTATCTTATCAATTTTCATCTAATGTGTCCAATTAGTTGGAATGTTGACGTAGTTAACTAGTCCTTTATAATTAATTCTAGGTGTCCAATGATTTTCTTTATTATTGTGTAAGTACTTTGAGAATTTAGGTGTTATAATTGATTCTATATATGTTTTAATGTACTTACAAGGTCCACTTTGCATGTTAACCCTGCTATGCTCTATTACTTTTCTGTTTTTAGATTGAATGTTTTCCTTATTCATATAGATTGAATCAAAACTATGAAATAAGGTTGAAGATCTAGGACTAGCATGAGAGTCTGTTGATGATTTTCCATCCATTTTTTATGGTAATGATCAAAAGGTATGTTTTCACTTCTATTAATTAAATACTTCGATAATGGCATGTTTCTAACTCTGAAATATGATTTTTTGGTTCTCTTGCAGATTTCTGTATTTGTTATATGCTCATTATCACAGCAGCTTGTATACAGTTAATTTACATTTGAAATGAGGGCCACTTCTGACAAGGGAGAAGAGATGTCAGCTAATCCATGAGCAGGGTGATATGATCATAGTAAGAAAGCTTTTTCTAGTATTTTGATTGGTATTTTAGTTCAGTGAACATAGTCCCCTTGAGATGAAATTGAGTGAACTTGCTGCTTTTTACTTAGGTGATGGTCTTGGTATATAACAGCAAGTTTGGTTAAAGATGATGTGTTCAATGTTTTGATCTGTCTACTTGGTTCCGTTTGGACCTTTTGTTTAGGGGAATGATTTTTAATATGTGATGTAATGGAGATGGCAGGCTGATAAGTCTAGTATGTTTTGGTCAACAAGTTTGGAACACTTAAAAGTATTTTATGGTATGTAATGGTTTGACTTACAATATATAAATATGCAGTTGGCTTCAATTTGGTTATCTGGTACAATTGGTTCCATTTTAATTTCCAATTTTGTTTGTAAACTCGCTTGTGTGTCAAGTGTTCTTAGTATATATGTATTTTCCAATCCTTTGGAAATGCACATGATACAGGTTGAAAATCATGCAGTACATACTGTATTTTCCAAGAATAGCATAAAAGAAATGCTCTACATCATGTACTGCAGAACGTGCTTAATTTACAAATTCATAAATTTCAAATTAATTTCTATTCCAATATATGTTTTCATGCAACTATAAAATGAAAGTAAAGCTCTTATATATTAGTGGTTGAATCCATCGCAAAAGGCAGCTTTTATGAAACTATAAAATGAAGGTGAGGCTTGCAAATATTAGTAGCTAGATCCATTGCAAAATGCAGTTCCTAAGCCACTTCAGTAATGAATTGTGCAACTAATTCAGAAACCATTCTCTAAGATGACTCGATTCAGCCACTAACGCTTCCACAAAACAGTAATGGTTTGATTCACTTAGCATTGGACTGCCACATTAGTTGGTTTGCTGGCTGTCTACATCAATGTCAGGTTTGATGAAGTTAGCCAACCATACTATTTTTGGGGGTGCTGAAGACCAGTAGCCACCCCATTCTGTACAACAATCAGCATTTTAGTGACTGTATAGTGGTAATTGGTCTAGCCAACTCAATTTAGTTGCTCAATTTAGTTGCTAATGGAGCAATAGATGTAGAAAAAAAATGGTGAGTGTTGCCCATATTTGTTGTAGTGTGGAGTAGCCGATTAGAAGAATATCTTACTAATTGCGAACAATAAAGATGAAAATGGAAAAGGGCCAAATTAAATATATAATTTCTAACAAATGATTGTGTGATATATAGAAAATGAACAAGAAAAATGTATCTAAGTTCTTTTCTTATCTAAATAGCTTAGCTAGTTAGGACTTTGACAATGAACAACCAAAATGTAAAAAAAAAAAAAAATAGCAACATGAATTTGAAAGAGTACTTGACAGAAAATAAAATTTAAAATAAATTCAAAGGAAATTGCATAAATATAAAAAAAAAAGACAATTAAAAGAAGTTTGAGATGCTAGACTAATGAAAATAAGGAAAGATTGGAGAAATAAAAGCAGCTGGGCTGATTTGGGGGCAAAAAGGTTGAGGGGAATTTCACATTTTTGTGAGTTTTTGGGAAGTTGTGTGGAGGATTGATTGTTCTCCTTTAATTGTCTTGTCTCTGTTTTTGTATATTCAGCATTTTCTTTTTTTTCCAAATTTTGGTAGTTACGTGTGTGGCTGAAAATGAATTGTTTTGGAGAGTAGATAGACAACCGTAGTTGATTAGCTTTAGAGGTGGACAACTATAGTTGAGCTTGAGAATGAGATGAGATTGAGTTTTAGCTGAGTCACTTTTGGTCTTGCAAAATGTTCACCCCAGAGGCTTTAGTCGAGCTTGTGATCAACTATGCTTCATCAAAGGCTTCTATACAACTCTCGGTAGAAACCAATTCATCCATAAAATAGGATAATATACTCATCGTTATTTTTGTCTCAACCTCAAATTAAAATCTTTCTTCAAAATGATGACTTTTAGGCCCACCAAAAATATTCCAAGATGCAATTCGATCTTTAGGTGTCTACGACCAATGTCTCCTACAAACTTTCTTGATTGATATATATACATATATATATGTATGTATAAATCGCCTTTTCTCTTATTTTTCGTCTTGCTGACATCTTACTAAAAAAACACAGCAAGTCCTCTTTCAATCCAAAAAATATTCATGTGGGCCACCCATTTTGGGTGGGGTATAAACAAAGTTCCTTTAACCCTTGCCTTTTTTCAATTAAGTCTTCTACAACGGTGATTCTCAAATACTTAATACCCAAATCAATTTTGAGTATCAAAAGTTTAAAAATATAAATTTTGGAGATCACCACCACAATGATACTGAGCCCAAATATGGGGATATTAATATTTAACTCATTTACTTAATCTTAAAATTGATAAAGTGCCCATTAATTAAATATTTAAAATATTTTATGATTAATAATATTATATCATTGTTAATAATTTAATTAGCTCTTCAAAATGACATTAATATTAATATATTAATATTAGAATATTAAAAACGTTAAACACAATACAATTTATTTCATTTCACAATACAAACACATAAACCTCAAGCATGTGGTGTGCCTCCCACTTGGATCCATATGTGCTCAATTAAATTTTTCTTCAAGTGTGTATTCACACACCTGTTCTTAATCAAATTGCAACACACATTCTTCTCAAGTAAAGATGATGGAGGCCTACCTTGTATGCTTGGTTCCACACTATCATACTCTGCTTCTGTTTTTCTAATCGCCTCTTCCACGTTAAATTCATTAATCAAAACCTCTAACCATATTGAATTCACTAAATTTGATAAAAATGTGGTGTAAAAGAGAAAATGATGTGAAGAAAAAACTAAGAAGAATGAGGTTTATATAGAATTTTTGGTGTACTAGCTGTTATAAAATTAAAGGAAATGTTTTAAAAATTTCTAAATTTTTTCGGCTTTTTCTATATTTATTATTATTATTTTTTCAAAAATTATATTTAACTGCTCTGGGCCATTGGTTTTTATCGGCACGTAGATCTGAGCCGTGAATTGCAAATCAAAACGAAGCCAAAACTTCATGCAGGAGTCGTTGCTTTTCAATTACCCATCATGTCACCATTTATTCCTTTATTCTAACTGTGGGGCCCGCATGTAGCCTTGACATCATGAGTTTTTCTATCAGTTTTTATTTGTTGGTGGGTTAGCTATTTAATTTCGTTTTGGATATAGTCTATACCCAACTTTGGGGATAGCTTTTGGATCTCAAAAAATTATAAGGATCACATTTCGGTCCATTATGGCTGAACTATACCCATTTTATACCCAAAAAATGAGTTTGGGGATCAAATTCAGGCTGCATTGTGGAAAGCCTTAGTGTAGAGGGACATCAAATTGAAGAGGCCAAGGTTTTGATCTAGTCTTTTGCTCCTTCATTGTGGTTTTCCTCCTTAAGTGTAATAAAGTAGCCCATCAACTTGCCAGGCATGCTCTTAGTTGCTTTTTGTTAAATTGGAAAGAATCAAACAATGAATCTATGTATCTTAATTCTAACTTGATCATTACCCTAGCCACCCTCACCAATTTTGCTCCAATTTTTTGCTCAATTTATAACTAGCTAGCTGTCAGCTAGCATGCTCTTAGTTAATTTGCAGGAGGTCATGTATTGGCTGGGATGAGCCTCCTAGCTTGTATACTCTTTTGGATTCTAATCTATTGCATTCTTAATCCTTCAATGAAAGTGTTTAAAAAAAAAAATAAACAAACAAACCCATACTTCAATGAATAAAGTTCTCCTTTGATAAGTTCTTAAGGTTAATCCAAATGGTGAGGGTGGATGGAATAGTGGGTTATGATTAGAATAGGTGTATGGTTCAATTTCATTCAATGTAACAAAAACAAAAAATTAGTCTGAAATTAAATAAAAGGAGAACGACAAGTATCCTGGTCCACTTTCGGCATAAATAATATTTAGCGTTTTTTTTTTTTTTTTTAAAGTCAAGTCGAAAAAGGCTGATAACTCAGTTCACGCGCTATAGAGCACTCATAGCCTAGTCCACTTTAATAAAATGCACATGATGTCATGGAACCTACCAAACGCTCTGTGAATAGTAGTAACTACTCAATACTGTGCACCGAGTGCTCGACAATTACTACTATCCAATGATTTGGTTAATAATCTTACTAAATCATTTTTGGTATTTTTTTATTTTTAGGTATATTCAATGATTTTGCTTGCTTTTTGGTTTTTGTATTTCATGTTTTGGTTGGTACGTGTTTCCTAGTTTTTACTTAATATTTTGGTATTTTCTCTTCTTTTGGTAAATTAATTTGTTCAGAAAATTATTAATTTGGTCCACTTTGTTTCGGTTTGATCCACAAATTTTTTTTTTTTTTGTTATCATTATAATCCACGAACTTTCAGACGTTTCTCATTTTGGTCCATTATGTCCCATATTTTTTAGTTTTTCTTCTCAATTTTGACCCAACTTTTAACTTATTATATCAAATTCATCAATTTTATACTAGTTTTGAAGATATGAATCTTCTCTTTATAACATATAAAAAGCATTCAAAACGGGGTTATAAAATTCGAAATAGATGATCACAAAGTAGGCTATCCCAAATTGTCCCATTTTTTAAGAAAATTTTCAGATTTTTGAAATTTCTTTCAACTTCAATTTCCTTCGAATTCAACACTTCAAATCAATTTTTTAGGCTACTAGAAACATTTTTAAAGTCTCCAAATCTATCACACAGCCTCAAAACAACTTAAAAATCAAAATCTCAAAGTAAAAACATAAAACCCCAAAACTGAAAAAATTTATAAATACACCACAATCCGAATTCTCTTTCAATTATCATTCATTTCATAGGTTGTTTGGATAACAAAAAAGAGAGACTTTAAACATGTTTGTAGTAGCATAGAAACACGGGTAATAAACCAAGTATTTATAGTGAGCTGATCAATTTCCCGAGCTTCGGCCTTTAACCTTGGGGATGTGCTGTTAGGTTACTGGCTGAAAATTCTCATGGGCTTCTTGGTCGGCCCCAAATCTTCCCAGCTTACTACGTTCTTGGGCTTAAATATCAGTTTGGGCAAAAAATGAGCTGCAAACCTCTTCTCGCTTGCCCTTGTCCAATCAACTTATTGAATATGCTTCATTCCTTTCCCATTTATATATATATGGGGAAGGGATCTCTTTTAATGTTGAAAACATAAATACTGTTAGATCAATAGTTGGTTTGTAGATACTTGGTTGCTTTGGTATCGTAAAATAACAAAACCATGATACACTACGTATGTGTCAAAAGCTCATTGCATATTGTCATTTGTATGCAAATACATCAACTTCCTCGATCAACCTTAAAAACAAATTACACGACATGCACACTAATCTTAATACTACATAAACATAAAACTAATAAAATTGAGTGTAATAAACAGAAATAGACGCCTAAAAATATGGGCATTAGAGTTAATCCGAAAAATGATTATAATAAGAGATGCTGATGTGTAATTCATTAAATTATTGGATGCTGACATGACTACACAATTAAAGGACTAAAGTTAGATTTCAAATATCCAATATGTTTATATTAGAAAACTATCTTTCCCAAGGATTAAAATATAATAAACCGAAAAAAAAAAATACATGACCATAATATATAGATACAACTACCCCTCCGTCGCTACAATATCAAGACTAATAAAACTAAACAAAACTATTTCGGACAATTATATAGTAGTCATCGAAGTCACTATATATTCTTTAGTGAATGAATTTAATATCGATGTTTCTAAAAATGATCATGATCTTTCATTTCTTTGATCACCCAAAAAAAAAAAAAAAAAAGAGCTAGTATATATGCTCATATTGCTAAGTAGAGAACTAGTCAAAGATCTCAATGCCAAATGATCACAATATGTATGATAAATTGCCTGTTGTAGGTATGTCATTGGCTCCTATAGGCTTACTGGAAGCCATGACAAAGTGTATAGAAAACTAATCGTTAAGAGCCATTGTTGTAGTAAAGGCACATTTATTAATTTTAACACATCAAAAGGAGGAAAGTAGACAAGACAAGTTTGTGTAGAGGAGTCTAAGATCTCAAGGACTAATGGTCACCATGCATCTCAAGGAGTAACTGGCGAAGTGTAATTGATACACAAGCTTCAGGTCAGTTCATATCTAGCATTGAGAAGTGTATGTCCTCAGCCTGGAGCAGAGGGCAAGTCCAAGAAGAAACTTGACCACTAATACTTGCTGCATTCTCTGTGGTCATAACATGTAAACTCTGCATCATCTCTTAATTTGTTGATTGCCCTAGATTCAGATTAGGAAAAACAAAAAACCATAACAGAATAAACTCTAAAATTCTGAAATTAGGCAAAACCATAACAGAACAAATAGCCCTTGTTGAATAATTGATCAGAAAACCAAATAATTGGAACAAGCAATCAGGCAAAAGGGAGGCTGCAAAACTAGATTCTACACATCACCAACTGCATTATACAATTTAGACCACAATAGAGAAAACTAGCCCTTCAGTTTGTGCAGTATAGGACTAATAAAAGCAAACAAAAATTTAATTAGGACCAAAATTTGAATCATTCTGTACAATGCTCTCTTATTAAACTTAACTGATTGATTTCAGTTAGTAATGAACTTTACAAATTAAAAGTAAAAGAACAAAAGAAAATTACATATTGTTACTCAGTTCATCCCATCAACCTGTCTCTTTTTATTGCCCAACTGGTATAGCGAAACCTGGAGGCAGAGGCTGAAATCTGGGAACCATAATTGTCTGCCTACGATCTACTTCTAATGTTTGTGACGACGCTACGAATGGATGCTTCAAGAGGTTTTCAGCAGTTAGAATGTCTTCCGACTTAATGGCTAGGCATTTGTTGAGAAAATCCTTGCCCAAATCTGATACTTCAGCAGGAATATTGGGAGTGAATGATTGCTCAACAATCAAGTCCAGGAAATTCTCAAGATCCGAAAGAGGCTTCAAATCCCAGGGGGGGTTTCCGGTTAGCATGTTGAGTACAATGCAACCAACGGCCCAGATATCAGAGGATTGATCCTGCAGGTTATTAAACAAAACGTCTGGGGATAGATACATAGGAGTTCCTCTCCATCCATCCACTTTCTCTTTGGTTCTTTTAGCCAATCCCAAATCTGCAACCTTGGCCACAAAATTAACACTACCACTTGTTTTAGAAGTAGGCACAAGAAGAATGTTATCCGGCTTCAAATCGCAGTGCACATAACGGCACTTATGAATATGTTTTACCCCTTCAAGAATATCCCTGGTAACCTTTCTAACAACCGATTCAGGCAATCCCGGACTACCCGAATTTCTTATGAGATCACCAAGCGTTCTACCAGAGGCAAATTCCAAAATCAAGTTGTAGACCCTCTCATTCTTGTCACTTTTTGTGACTTCTTCACCATATTACTCAATAACATAAGGGCAGCCCTTAATTTTGCAGAGAACATCTGCCTCATCCAGAAGGGATTCGGAAGCAGAGACCGTGGCAGATTTCACAGCCATGACTCCAGACGTATCACCAAGCTCCGATATCGATCTCTTGGAAAGGGCAAGAAAAACGGACCCGAAACTTCCTTTTCCAATCAGCTCCTCTCTCACCCACTCCACTCCATCACCCCACTTGCTACGCTTTTCTCCTAACTTTCCCAACTCTTCTTCAGCCTTTCTCTTCATCATGAAACTTGAACCACACAACAAATAGCTACTAAGTGCTAATGGATTCTTGGGGTTTTAGTTATTCTGAGATTGTGCGGCTGGCTTGTGCCTTAAAATGTTTAATATATATCGTCTAGAGATTAGAGGAAGATGCAATGATTGAAGGTGCTGTGGGTTTCGGGTTTAAGCTAGGAGAGTAGCGGTGGTGGTCTTACTTGGAAACCAAGCTACTAATTAATTGACGATAAGAAAGAAAAGTAGAAGGTAAGAAATTAATATCGCAAAAGATTCTTTATTTAAACTAAATAAATTTTGGAAATTAAGTTTCTCGTTCAAAAGATATATCGCCAAAGATTTTTTCAACCACTTAATAAAAAAAAAAAGATTTTTTCAACCAATCAAATCTTTCTTATTTTTTAAATGTATATGTTTCACATTTTCAAAATTTTCACAAATAAATAGAAAGTTAACATACTATTTTTTTTATGAGTGTATTAATTTTAAGGTACTCACAGTTTAAAAAATTAATCAAAAGTACTCAATCTCACAAATTTAACTTTAAAGTAACATCAACCCATCAACAACTATAAATTTAATTTTCAGATAACATTCACTCACCTAGAACCACAAATTTAATTTTCAGGTAACATAAACACACACACACAATCCAAAACAGCTTCAGCATTATGCAAACAAATTTAATCGTAAAAACTTTCAATTTTCACCTGCAGTTTCAGTTTTCACTCGCAGTTTCAGTTATGGAGAACACTCTTATAAAGTCGCAGTTTTAGTTGTCTAACACAGTTAACAAACTCAAAAAGTTGCAGTTTCAGTTCAAAGTTACAGTTTGCATTTTCATTTTGCAATTTCAGTTCATAATTTCAATATTTTTCTAAATCTGAGTTCTAGATCTTTTGACAAAAAAGAAAATGTTCCAGATCTGCGAAGAAGAAAAAGAACAAGAAGATGATGAAGCTAGAGAGACATAGCAGAGAGAGAGAGAGAGAGAGAGAGAGAGGAAATAAAATGGTAATTAACCATATTTCAAAATAAGCCAGTTGTCATCCACTGCTGCAATACAACTAATAGTTACCTTGTTATTAAATAAAATTAATTGGTGCTCTAGAGATTAAATAAGATGCATAACATGCACCCTATAGTAATTAATTCTTTTTTTATTGCACAAGGCTTCCTAATCGCATCCAATTACAAAACAAATAATGAAAGACATCAAAGTTTAGTTTCCTATTTTGTTCTTGATTATGATCGAATATCTGCTTAGCCGACTAGCCTTCTTGCAATCCTTTCCTTGAACAGTTATGGCTAATTCAAACAGCATTGTCATCATTCATCTTTGACTCTGTAACGTAATTAGATCTAATGGCCACAACATTATGTCATAAGTTGTGTTATTTAAAAAGTGTCATAGATCCTAACCTATCACGGGTAATAAAACCAAGCATTTATTTTAGGGGGGGATTATTCATACCACCCAAAAGGACTAAGTTGACCACTCTCTCATTTTTTTGCTCCTGAATTAACAAAAAAAAACTCATTTTTTCAGATTTGGCCGGCCACCCATCCCACTGCCGGCGCAACCCCACCCACCCCCACCCTCGATCTCCCTTCACTCTCTCTTCCCCCTCTCTGCCTCCCTCGCTCACCGGACCACCATGGGTGGCCAGCACGACCCCCGATCTGGAGGTCTATGGGGCCGTGCCAACCACCCATCACTATAAGAAAAAACACTTTGGGCGACGAATTGATTTCGTCACCCAAAGTCCAATTTTGTCGCCCAAGAGTTTGGGTGACGAAATTAGTTTGTCGAGAGTTTGGTTGCTCAAACCATGACGCCCAAGACTTTGGGCGACGAACGTGTCATTTCCATCGCTCAAAGCTACCTGGGGAGACGAATTTGGTTCATCTCCTACGGTGACTTTGGACGACGAACCAAATATGCGTCGCCTGAAGTAGTTTAAGCGACGAACCATTCCAAAGCTATTTTAGGCGACGATATTGTAATTTGTCGCCCAATATGGCTTTTGGTGACGAAATTTTTGTCGCCTAAGACTTTTTATCTTTTATTTTTTTTATTTTTTAAAATGCTTTGGGTGACGAAAATTGTAGTTCATCGCCCAAAGTGACCTTGGGAGACGAAACTAATTCGTCGCCTAAGGTTTTTTTTTTTATCCCAAAAACTATATAATAAAAATGTGTTAATAAATTTATATTAACAAAATTTATAAATAGCAAAATGTATTAATAAATTTATACACCCGCTTCAACCAATGAGATCGGTCCCCTTTGTTTGCTTAAAGTTCGTGTAGTACACATGTCATGATCATCTTCTCCATATGCAGATGGATGTCAATGTTATATAACCACAATGCTATCTCTGGACCTCTCTGCCTCTCCATTTTCATCAACTTTCTTTGCTCCTTTGATCTTGTAGTTTCCAATTGCTATAGTTTTGCCTACAGAATATAGAAACATATGTCACTGCAACATACCAAAAAACATCCTAGAAGGATCAACAAGGTAAGGGCAATTTAGTCACCTTCAGTACAAAGAGTAAATCAGAGAATTATTATGTAATTGATTAAGAATTCAACTGCCTTACATTAAATTACAACCAGTGCATAAAATGTCCACTACATCATAACAGTACCTTAATTACAATTAGAAATTTATCATGCTAAATTTGCAGAAAAAAAAAATCCCATATAACCTTCTATTCAATAAAAAGAACCTATATAAACAACAAGAGAGGTAGTTTCTATCAACAAAGTGAGGACCAGTTTTTGTTGCAAATTTTAAAAGGAAAAAATAATGTACTTGCAACAATAATATAGTATTGAATTCAAAGAATAAATACTAGAAAACTAATTTCTAATAATAACAAATCATTTAGAATGGACAAAAAAGTAGTGAAATTTCATCAAGAGAACTTACCAACACTTGACAAGACAAAACCTGACAATATATCCTCCTCCTCAATACCCGACAATCTAACAAGTAGATTTTCATCCTATTTCACCCTATTTTCATGAATGAATACAACAATAACCTTCACTTGAGCCTGCATAGCATTGTGTCAAATTCAGTATTAGTACAAGAGAACATAAGAAGTAATCATGTAAAAAATTAAAGAGAGATAAATATCATTTAATAAAGAACAAGACAGTATCTTATTTGGCATGATAAACAATGAATCCCCTTCATGCACTGCACCAGATTCCACTTTGCCCATAACAGTAGTTCCCATGTCCTACATATGGGATTTGAAACATAAAAATAAGTTAAAAAACAAACAGTAACAATCAATCAGCTTCTTTTGGCACTGTAAATTTACAGAGAGGTTCCCATGACCCAAATTCCATTGCAAACAATGCTTTGACATTGTAACGCAACCAGGAAATATTATATGTCATTCTAGGAGGATGTAAAGACTAAAGACAACCAAAACAGACACCATGAACCTTGCTCCGAAATTTTCTATTTTAAAAAACAGAAAAACCCACAAATTAAAAAAAAAAATAGAAAACCCACAATTGGGTGGGTTTGCTGGTCGGGGTGGGGGTTGCTGTGGGGATAGGTTTGGAAGAAGAGGAATCAAGGAAGACGGCATGGAGAGGGAAGAGAGAAAGAGGAGGCCGAGGAGGGTTTCGATGGGGGTGGGGATAGGTTTCAGGGAGAAAGAAGAGGAGGGGGTGGGGATGGGTTTCGAGGAGAGAGAAAGATGAGGGGTGGGGATGGGTGGAGAGAGAAATAGGAGCGGGTGGGGTTGGGTTTCGGTGGGTGGGGTGGGTTTCGGTGGGGAGGGCGGCGATCCGGGAGGGAGATGGGTGGTTGGGTCTGGGTTGAAGCAGGGAAGAGGAAGAAGAGATAGCAGGGGAGAGAAGGAAGAAAAGAAATAAAGAAGAAGAAGAAGAAGAAGAAGAAAAGCAGATCCGAGAGTGTTAATCGAAAAGACTTCAGGCGACAAATCTGATTTCGTCACCAAATAGACTTTAGGCGACAATCATGTTTTATTTGTCGCCTAAAGTCCTTTTGGGCGACGAAATTAATTTCGTCGCCTAAGTGTGTTAAATTTTATTTTTTGAGTGAAATTAGCACATAAAAAGTAAATTGAACTTTGTGCGAGAAATCTACAAATTCGTCGCCCAAAGTCACTTTAGGCGACAAAATTATTCCCCACCTGAAGTAACTTTGGGTGACGAATTTGTAGATTCCTCACCCAAAGTCCAATTTATTTTTTATGACCCTAATTTCATTTTTTGCAAATTTATAATTTATATTTAGTATTAAAAAAATATGTATATAATAAATCATTATAATAAGATTGTATACTTAATAATATATGATAAGATTCTAAATTTTAACTTAATTACTAAATTATATTTATAATTTTAAATACATACAAATGTAAAATAATTTAACTGTTATATAACTTCCACATCTCTGATAAATCTAATTTTTTCCATAGATGATCTTTGAGTGATGAATTAAAAAATGAACGGTTTCGATCGTTGGAAACACATCGAGATGTGACCGTCTACATATAAATGAACGGTTTTGACACTTAAAGAGTATAATTCTATTAATTCTTTCTTTGAAACCTTGTCATTTCAATAATTGTGAAAACCACAACGTGATTTCAACGATTGGAACCTTTCATTTTCTATGTTCATACTCAAATCATCCCTGCAAAAAATTGGACAAATCAGAATTCAGCTAGCCGTTGAATTATCATTATAAAAACCATGATCGTTTATTAATTCGACTACCGTTATCTAACTTTTACATCTTTTATTGAGCTACATTTTTGCATGGATGATCTTTGAGTTGAAAACTAAAAATGAACGGTTCAGATCATTGGAAACACGATCAAGATATGCCCATCTACATATATATGAACGATTTCAACACTTGAGTAATATAATTCTAATAACTACTATTTCGTTGAAACCTTAAATCGTTTCTATAATTGTAAAGACCACAACGTGATTTCAATAATCAGAGCCGTTCATTTTCTATGTTCATACTCAAAAATCATCTCTGTAAAAAATTGATCAAATCAGAATTCAACTAGCCATTGAATTATTATTAGAAAACCCACAATGGTTCATTAATTCAACCATCGTTACCTAACTTCTACATTTTCGATTGAATTAAATTTTTGCAGTGATGATCCTTGAGTAAAGAACTAAAAAATGAACGGTTTTGATCGTTGAAAACACATTCGCATCGTATTCTTATACCTAAATATAAATGCACAAAAAAATGAACTAGACTTTGGGCGAGAAATCTATGGATTCGTCTCCCAAAATCACTATTGGCGAGGAATCTATGGATTCGTCTCCAAAGTCACTTTGGGCAAGGAATCTATGGATTCGTCTCCCAAAATTACTTTTGGTGAGGAATCTATGGATTCGTCTCCCAAAGTCACTTTGGGCAATAAATGTATGGATTCGTCTCCCAAAGTCACTTTGGGCGAGGATTCCATAGATTTGTCTCCCAAAGTCACTTTGAGCGAGAAATCTATGGATTCTTCTCCCAAAGTCATTTTAGGCGAAGAATATATTCATCGCCCAAAGTGATGTTGGGCAACAAATATAATGTTCGTCGTCCAAAGCACCTTTGGGTGATAACTCTGAATTTCGTCACCCAAAGTATGTTCCAAGATAATTTTTGCGCGTAATTTTAGGTGATGAATACCATATTCGTCGCCCAAACCTTCATTGGTTTAGGCAACGAAATTTCGAATTTGTTGCCCAAAGCCTCTTTGGGCGACAAATTTGAGTTCGTCGCCCAAATATCTTTTTATTGTAGTGTATAATGGTCCGGTGAGGGAGGGAGGCAAAGAGAGGGAAGAGATAGGGAGGGAGGCAAATATAGGGAAGAGAGAGTGAGGGAGGCAAAGAGACGGCAGAGAGAGAAAAGGGAGATCAGGGGTAGGGTGGGGTCGCGCCAAAGATAGGGAGGGGTGGGGTCATGCCAACAGTGGGGAGGGGTGAGGTTGCGCCGGCAGTGGGGATGGGTGGCCGGCCAAATTGGAAAAATGAGTTTTTTTTTTTATAATGCAGGAGCAAAATAGGAAAAAAAAAAAAAGGGCAAAAAAAAATGAGAGGGTGTTCAACTCAGTCCTTTTTGGTGGTCTGAATAGTCCCCCCCATTTATTTTAACCTTGGGGATGCACTGTTAGGTTACTGGGCTGATAATTCTCATAGGCTCCTTGGTCGGCCCAAACTCTTCCTAGCTTACTACGTTCGTTCTTGGGCTTAACTATCAGTTTGGGCAAAAAATGAGCTGCAAATATCTTCTTGGTTGCCTTTGCCCAATCAACTTATTGAATATGCTTCCTTCTTTTTCAATTATATATACTAGCCTCTTGACGATAAATTATTCTGTGTAACCGATACACCGCTATGTAGTGTAACAAATCCAACGTGTCATAATATGGATGAATGTTATTAATATTATACTCTACTAATATAAATATACCGTCAAATAATGCCCTTACACATTAGATTAATTACACCATGTGGCAATGTACGGTTACATCCAATAATTTTTCCTCTTTGTACATGCCATGTGCATGTCAATTGGTGTTTTTAATTTTGTTTTCAGTGTTTTATAATTTCCCACCACTTTCTCCATGTTTTAAGGTGGTGGGGTGTATTTTTCTATTTTTTGAATTTTATTTTTATAATTTTATTTTACAATTATACCCTTATTTATTAGGTTAGTTTTATGTGACTGTTTCGTTGAATGAATGGTATATTGGGCAATCTCATTTTTTGTGAAGCTTGTAATACCAAATCCTTTTTCTGACTTTATAATAGTAAAGATATAGGGAAGGGGTATTCAAAGATCTCTTTTAGTGTTGAAAACATAAAATACTATTAGAATTTAGATCAATAGTTGGTTTTGTAGATACTTTGTTGCTTTGGTAATGTAAAATAACAAAACCACGGTACACTACATACGTGTCAAAAGCTCATTACATATAGGAGTCTTTTAGATATAACATCATTTTGAATACCTCATTTTAGAGTAGGCCTAATGGGTAAATAAATGTGTGTGGGTTTTTTTTTTTCAGGTGATAATGGCTTAAGCATGAATCTCAAATATAAACAATATTTAAAAATCCATGATTTAAGACATTTATTACTCCTAATTTTAAATGTTTTTATTGATGAAATTTCATGATTCATGCATTCAATTAAAAAAAAAATTGTTACAAATTATGAACATCAACGTATAAATATTCTAATACAAAAAAAAAAAAAATTTAACACTTAATATACATATATTATACCTACAATATAGATAAAAAAATAAACACAGTAAGGCTCTAGAAAAAAGAGAAAAATATCTAATAAAAATATAACAAATCTAACACAATACAAATATAACACTAAAATATATAAATACAAATACCAATACATTCGACTCAGGTATATAAAACAAATGAAGAAAAAGAAAAGATACCTATTGCTAAAGACAAGAGAAATGGAAGAACAAAATGGAAATAAATAATAACAATATGATATCTTTGGTTCAGCCTGATGTGTTCCCAAACTCTATGTAAAGTCAGAGACTGATGCACATAGGGGACCTGAGAGCACAAGGCTGAGAACAACACCAGTCCACCACCGGTGTTCTTCTCTGTTTTTCTTTAATATCCAAGCCCGAAACATATAATTCATTAAAGACAAGCAATCATGAGTTGAAACAAAATAGTAATTGATTTTTCAATTTTCATGATTCATCATGCCACCCCAGCTCCCCTTCTAGTTATGGGTAATTAATTGATGCTTGGGAACCTAAATTAATTAATTGATTCTTAATTGGTAATTAATTAATCCAAACCCAACTGCCAGGCGCCAACCCTTCTACTTTCTCTCAGAGTCACTCTTAGACTCTCACTCTTTCATATTCTCTCATCTCTCCGACTCTTCCAGTCTCAGTTCTGTGCAAGTCGCCCAGCTCTGAGCTCCCCACCTAAGACTACCTAGTTATGTTTCTGTGCAACGGTGCAAGTCGCCCAACTTAGTCCCATCGGTCACCACTCACTAAGTCACCAGCTCCCAAATTCCCAATTAATTAAACTTTCAAATTGGAAGTTCCAATCAAGAGGTTAGTTCAGAATATAAAATAATGGTCGGCCTTTATTCTTTGATTATTTTTTTATATATGAAATTAATCTTTGATTAATTAATATATATGCATAAATGATTTATGGTTATTAATGGATTAATTGGATTTGTAATTGATTATTTAATTTATTTTGTGAATGCAACGAGAAAGTCATAACAACATTTCATAGCACCTAAGAACATTAGTTAACACAACTATCTAAAATTCAGACTTAAATTGATCCTCTCAAATCAAACCGTTGTTTGAGGTATATATACCAATGGTTTCATCACCTCTTACTTAGATATATAGAAAAATGTGGAAGAAAAATAAGAACCACATGTAAGAATTATTTATGGACAAACCTAGTTTACTTAGGAAACAAAACAACTCATCATGTCTAGGAACAAAGGAATTGAGCTCTCCATGGTCTATCCAGATTCACCCTATATGACAGCTATGTTAACAAGTTTTAAGGGATGAGGGACTTATAGAAGTTGTAGGACTTCACCTAGATATGAAATAGGACTCTTAACCTTAGAGGAGTAGGATTGCATCTTGGCACAAAGTCTACTATGGGAAGGACTTGCCGAGACAACCTCTATAAATAGAGCTAGTCCCTGCTCTCATACTCACTGCAGAAAACTGAACCCCATATACCAGTTGCACCAAGTAGTAGAGAGAGTAGAAGACTAGTCCATCATTCAGCCATTCAGCCATGTCTTCTTCAGTACCAGGTATTTCATGTGTTTGAGCTATTTGGTTATCATGTATTCTAATTCATGTATGTCTGAAGGTATATATGTTAGTTACATAAGTGTGTTTTTTACATTTGGTATCAGAGCATCACATACATGTTTAAGAATCAAAAGAACGATTTTCTAGTTGATGTTTTTACTTAACAAGAAACAAAAGCATGAAAAATTTTGTATCTGTTTTCTTCTTTAAGGTCAGGTTTTTTTAAGTTCTATGAGAAGGCCCAATTTTTATGACCCATAAAGTAAAGCCCAACTTAGGGAGTCTCAAAACAAAAGACACGTTTTTTGTTTGATACATCAGAGAAAAGAAAAGAATTAGGGGAAAACAGAATTGGATTGCTAGGTTGCTAGGATTTTCACTGCAATAATTTAAAGAAATCGATTATTATTCTCTATCTCTTTGATATTCGATCAATTTGTA
Organism: Dryas drummondii; assembly: GCA_003254865.1. Lineage (NCBI taxonomy): Eukaryota > Viridiplantae > Streptophyta > Magnoliopsida > Rosales > Rosaceae > Dryas > Dryas drummondii. The sequence continues at coordinate 107,725 of QANW01004866.1, read as the reverse complement.
TATCACTGCAATTTGGGTTCGATTTTGGTTCTGTAAATATTTTTGGTTAACTGGTGCTGCAGGAGCTCTTTGCACCAGGTAAGTTTTCGTTTCCTTTTTCCTCTTTTTAGAGCATACGTGGGGATGCACATAGGTTTATTTTCAGTTTAAGCATGCTGCCCCACCATTGAGGATGGTTGAAGATATATATATATATGCTGCTGTCATACATGATGTTGTATTTTACGATTCTGGGATTTTAGCTACTTATGTGTGTTGGCATATCTATTTATATATATAAACATGCTGAAGCAATCAAGCATTAATGGTTACAATCCGCTGCCATATTATGTTTTATCAGAACAATTGCTTAAAGGAATTCTTTGATCTTAAATCTGGATTTTAAATTGATTGGTACTACCAAAGTAATACATATCGATTGCAATTTCTAATGATTACAGTCTATAAGATCAACCTTGTAGTATCATATTAATAGTTCACTTCCCAAAGGATTTAAACTTCCAGAGTTGATACTAGCATGTTGCAGGTTGGATAAAATAAAAGGATACTCTTAGTAGTTATCTTCTTGCTCAAAGGTGTAGAAACTACTTAGAAAATATTTTTATCATAATCTGGTAATATGATCAAGAATAAATAAATGCAAATCAAGTCATCTTGCTCAAAAGTGTTACTCGTTATTGCATATATATATTTTTTTTTTATTAGTATGAATGGTTTCCTGCAATATAAGATTCTTAGTTTCTTTTTGCATGTTCTTGTTTTATTTCCAGCCACCTCAAACTTCTCTCAAATTGAAACTCTCACTGGCACCAATTTTAAGAAATGGAAGCAAGACATAGAAATTTACCTAGGCTTATCCGAGCATGACCTAGCCTTGAGAGAAGACAAACCAGAGCCAATCACCCCTGATAGCACAACTGAGCAAAAGGTGAAGATGGAGAAATGGGAGAGATCAAATAGAATGGCCTTATTGATTATGAAAAAGGTCATGACTGATACTGTTAGGGGAGGCATAGGTCCTTGTGATAATGCTAAGGATTTCCTAGAAGCTATAGGTGAGAAGTTCAAAGAATCTGAAAAAGCAGAAACTGGAAATTTGATGACTGCTTTAACTTCTTTCAAGTATGATGGACAAGGGAGTGTGCGTGAGCACATCTTGAAGCTTATAGATATATCCTCTAAGCTCCAAGCCCTAGAAATTGCTATATCTGATCCCTTTCTAGTTCATATGGCACTGAATTCTCTGCCACAGCAGTATGGACAACTGAGAACCACTTATAATACTCAGAAAGACAAATGGAGTTTGAATGAACTCATCTCCATTTGTGTCCAAGAAGAGGAAAGGATCAGACAAGAAAATGGAGAAGTTATTGTCAACCTAGTTGTCAAAAACCAGTTCAAGAAAGGGAAGAACAAAGCTGCTAAAGACAATCAGCTCCTAAAGAACAACTCTCAGCCTGCCAAAACCACCAATCCATCTAGTAGCTCTCACAACCTAGGACCAGTTCAAACGACACCTTTCAAGTGTTTTTTCTGTAAGAAAGAAGGCCATATGAAAAGAAACTGTTCCAACTATAAGGGTTGGCTAGCCAAGAAGGGTAAGACACACATATTTAATTTCCTTGACAGTAATTTAATTAACATTCCTTCGAACACTTGGTGGATTGACACTGCCTCACCCATACATATTTCTAATACTATGCAGGGCATGGAAAGAAAAAGGAAACCAAGTGAAGAGGAAGCACGAGTATGTGCAGGCAATGGAATGAGGGTAGCTGTGAAGGCCATAGGAGTTTTTAGGTTTAGGTTAGAGTCAGGTTATTTACTAGAGTTGGACAATGTTTTTGTCATTCCTTCTATGAGAAGAAACTTAGTTTCCATTTCCAAACTTATTGATTCTGGTTTTTCTTTTAATATCAATAAATTGGGCTTTCACTTTTATTTAAATTCTGTTTTTGTTGGAAAAGCCTTAATGTTTGATGGATATTGGAAACTAATGTATGAATTGCCAAATGAAACCTATCTAATTGAAAATACAGTGGGGATTAAGAGACCTAGATGTAAGGAAAGTTCATCTTTCCTATGGCACAAACGACTAGGACATATCTCCAAGGAAAGGATGCATCAATTAGAAAAAGACAATATGCTTCCAGAATTGAATTATGCAGATTTTGATATCTGTATAGAGTGCATAAAAGGCAAGATGACCAACTCTAGGAAGAAGAACTCAAACCGAAGCCTATAACTCTTAGAAATTATACACACAGACATTTGTGGTCCCTTTCCAACCAAAACAATATGTGGAAATCAGTACTTCATAACTTTCATAGATGATTTTTCTAGATACTGTTACATATACCTTATCTCAGAAAAATCAAAAGCCTTAGAAGTTTTTAAAATATTTAAAACTGAAGTGGAAAAACAGCTGGATAAATCAATTAAAGTTGTGAGATCTGATAGGGGAGGAGAGTACTACGGTAGGTATAATGAATCAGGGCAAAATAAAGGACCTTTTGCTCTTTACCTACAAGAACAAGGCATACAAGCCCAGTACACTACACCAGGAACTCCAGAACAAAATGGAGTTGCTGAAAGAAGGAATCGAACCCTTCTAAACATGGTGAGAAGTATGATGTGTGCCACTGCCTTGCCAAATTTCTTGTGGGGAGAAGCCTTGAAAACAGCAAACTACATTTCTAATAGGGTTCCAAGCAAATCAGTTCAGAAAACTCCTTTTGAACTATGGACAAAAAGAAAGCCAAGCCTATTTCATTTTCATATATGGGGGTGTAGGGCTGAAGCTAGACTTTATAATCCTCAAGAAAAGAAATTAGATGTCAAAACAATAAGTGCTTATTTTATTGGCTATCCGGAAAAATCTAAAGGTTACAAATTCTATTGTCCTAAGAACCATACTAGAATTGTAGAGACAAACAAGGCAAGATTCATAGAAGATGTTAGTTCTGACCAAAATCAGTTTTCAGATGAATTTGAATTAAAAGAACAACCTGACACTTCTACAAGTTTTCTAGAACCAATAATCCTTGATTTCAATCTTAGGAACACTGTTTTAGATGAGCAGAACCATGTAGAAGCAGAGATTGAAGATCATCAACCCTTAGCAGACCAACCATTAGAGCAGCAAGTAGTTGAGGTACCAAGGAGGCAGTCACAAAGGGTGAGAAGATCAGCTATTTCAGAAGATTACATGGTTTATTTACAAGAAACAGATTTTGGGGAGGAGAGTGACCCACTGAGTTTCAAAGAANCTTGCACATTCAGTTTCTATGCTCAGCAGGTTTCAGCTCAATCCAGGTCATCAACATTGGGTTGCAGGGAAGAAGGTGTTGAGATACCTGCAGAGGACTAAAAATTACATGTTGGTTTACAGAAGAAGTGAAAAACTTGAGTTGATAGGATATGGAAACTCGGATTTTGCAGGTGATAATGATGATTACAAGTCAACGACTGGTTACATCTTCATGTTGGCTGGAGGAGCTGTGTCTTGGAAAAGCACTAAACAGTCCCTTACAACCACTTCCACGATGCAGGCAGAGTTTGTGGCTCTACATGAAACTGCTGTGCAGGCACTTTGGCTCAGAAATTTCGTCAAGGAAATTGGGATTGTGGATTCAATTTCTAGACCTTTAAAATTGTTTTGTGACAATAGTGCAGCTGTGTTTTTTGCTAAGAATAATAAGAGGTCATCAAGTTCCAGACATATAGAACCAAAGTACCTGATGGTGAGAGAAAGAGTTCGAAATGAAGAATTACAAGTGTTGCATATTCCCACAAAAGCTCAGTTGGCAGACCCTTTCACAAAGGCATTGCCAGTAAAAGCTTTCTTAGATCATGTTCCAAAAATGGGAGTGCTTGAGAGTTTAGATTCTGAAGATCAGTGGGAGTAGCTTTTATCTGTTTTGGTTTTCTTTCTGAAATTTGTATGAACTTGTTTTTCCATTTTGCTTCTAGGATTGTTTTCAATCTTTAATATAAGTCATTTTGTTTTTGAATAATCTTTTGTATTCAGAATATCATTGCAACAAACCATTCATACTTATTAAGTTTAAGCTCTGTCATCAGTTTTTTTTTTTAGACAATGCTTAAAGGAACACACAATAGATCTTGTGAAAGAGCTTCATTTCTGAAGCATCAGTAAGTTTTCTCTTCGAAAACTTCAAGAGGACTATGCATATGACTTTTGGCTTTAGATTTTATAATCAATGTTCAATGCTTTTCAGATTTTATATCATATCTTTGTGGTGACTTATGTAGTTTTGATTTCAGCCTTAGTAATTGCAGAGTGCTTATGCTTGGTTAAGCATATGTTTTTCTGTAGTTCTAGGTTGATGGTCAAAACTGACCAAGTCTTGAAGTAAGTTTTGGCTTAGTGCAGCTCACGTGATCACTAAGGATCTTTTGTTCAAATTATGATGTTCTTGTTGAGTAAACTAGTATTGTCCAAGTGGGAGAATGTAAGAATTATTTATGGACAAACCTAGTTTACTTAGGAAACAAAACAACTCATCATGTCTAGGGACAAAGGAATTGAGCTCTCCATGGTCTATCCGGATTCACCCTATATGACAGCTATGTTAACAAGTTTTAAGGGATGAGGGACTTATAGAAGTTGTAGGACTTCACCTAGATATGAACTAGGACTCTTAACCTTAGAGGAGTAGGATTGCATCTTGGCACAAAGTCTACTATGGGAAGGACTTGCCGAGACAACCTCTATAAATAGAGCTAGTCCCTGCTCTCATACTCACTGCAGAAAACTGAACCCCATATACCAGTTGCACCAAGTAGTAGAGAGAGTAGAAGACTAGTCCATCATTCAGCCATTCAGCCATGTCTTCTTCAGTACCAGGTATTTCATGTGTTTGAGCTATTTGGTTATCATGTATTCTAATTCATGTATGTCTGAAGGTATATATGTTAGTTACATAAGTGTATCATGAAGGGCTTAGTGTTGAAAAAAAAGAAGATTGAAGAAAAAAAATGGGAGGAAGAAAAGAAGATCGAAGATTGATGATGAGTAAGGATAGAAGATAAAGAAAAATAAAAGAAAAATGAAGGTTAAATTAAGAAGAAGAAAAAAAAAATTGAAGAAACCACAAATACTACCAAAGAAAAATAACACAATATTTACCTGTAAATAAGGATGAATTAATGAAAACTTGAAAAACATTGCAAAAAACGTCATATAAAACTTTTGAAATTGTTAACCTAAAGAACAGGTACGTGAGGATGAAGGCTATGTGGACAATGTAAATGATGTTTTTAAAGCTTTGAACGTTCAATTAAAAGACTAATTTGGACAACTTAGGCCTCGTTTGGGATTGTGGTGGAGGACTCAAAAGCTGTTGTGGATGAAAATTCTCAATCACCTACAGCAGTTTTATTGTTTGGTAAAAAAATACAAAACTGTTTTTCCCCACAATTCTCAACTCCCCACAGCAAAAAAGCTTTTGAAAGCTGCAATGACTCACAGTAACAATGAATATTTTATTTTACCCATAATGATCTCATTGATTTATATAATTTTTATTTGTTTATTTTAAATTAAAAAAATATGTCCATTGTTAGTTATATTTTATATTGTGATAATTAATTATGATATTTTATTTGTATGATTAAAATTTTAATATTCCTAAAAAAATAATAGGCATACTTATTTAATAATGTTGTTCTTAGAAAAATCAATGCTAATAAAAATTTGTAGTCAAAAATTTCAAAAACAAGTAAAAAAACATTTTATTTTTACCAAACAAATAAGTGAAATGCACTTTCAGCATCATGTCCATTTTAGTAATTATACACAATCACAACATTTTTATATTAACATTTACCAAACACTTTAATACTGTTTTTTGCACTCACAGCACTTTTGAAAACATAGTTTACCAAACACTCAACTGTTTTACTTTACAGCTGACTTTACTTCACAACTGTTTTACTTTACAGCTGTTTTTTCTCACAATAATACCAAACTTCTCCTTAATAAGGTTTGAAATTTGAAAAAAAAAAATTTAGAAAGGAAAATATTAAATTTCAAAGTCAAACATCAATTAATTATCAAAATAAAAATGATAATACCTTGAAATAAGGCATTAATTGACAATATTAAAATTTAATTTTTTTCAACTCAAAGGATAAAATAGAAACTTACTAAATAAATTTTCTGCAAAAATTGGATAATCTTACGTGACAAATTTAAAAATAGGTGTATATCCAATTTTACCGCAAAATAGGTTAATATCAAAATGAGTCTCCCAAAATATAGTTATCTCTAATTAATCCTTAATTGTAATACTAGATAAACATAAATGTAGTGATGAACATCCTCCCAGTGAGACCACAAGCTAATAAACATTAATCTTACTCTCAATTTTAAAGCTAATAAAATTGAGTGCATGCATGCTTAATCAATTAGTCTCAATTGCGTTTGCCAGTGATGAACATCCTCCCAGTGAGACCACAAGCAAGAGCGTGAGCAGGTACCTTCTCCACGAGTTCAATGCCTTCAACAAACACCACTCCCATGCCCATATGCAAATGAGGCTCAATGTGACAATGGAAGGCCCAAGCCCCAGGATTGTCAACCACAAACCTCAGAGCTGTCCACCCATATGGGAATATCACTGCGGTGTTCCTCAGTGGTGGGTTTTTCAGGTTCAGTTTCTTCTCATCGTTCTTCGAAAACTTGCCTTCTCCATAACCCAACACCCAGAAATCGTGCCCGTGCAAGTGCCACGGATGTATTTCGCTCTCGTTCTCTTTCAGTGCATTCGCATTTTGAAGTATGACATCCACTGTTGTGTTCATGGTGAGGATGTAAACCCCATTTCCTGTGGTGGTGTTAGGGTTTAAGGGTGGCTTCATCACATCATAGTCATTAGAGAAGTCCTCAGAAGGGGGTGTTTGGTCAAAGGCATGTTTCAAGCCATACTTAATGGAGCCTAAGTAGGGAGTAGGTGGTAGGGTTAGGGAGACATTGTTTATGGCCCACTTGGTGTAGCCGTCCATCTTGTTTTGGGTGTTGAGGAGGGTGATCCGACGGTCGTAGTTGACCGGGGGCTTCGGCGACCCCATTCGGGCTAGAATCTTGTGAGTGAAGGACTTGCTGTGGTTATAGTCATTCCAGAGGGGAGTGACAGGAGGTGGGGAGGTGGGAAGTTTTGAGGCAGAGTTTGGGAGGTAGTTTAGGAGGGTAAGGCCTTGGGGGGTGTTGGGTTTTCTTCCTCTTACTCCCATTGAAAGCCAGTAGTTGTTGGAAGGGTCTTGATTGGTGGTTATGAGGACTGAGTAGCTCTCACCTGAGTAGATGTCCAAGTCATCAACCTCAAATGGCTGAACATAGTTTCCATCAGCTTCCACCACCAACATTTTGTGATTCTACACACAACACATAAGATCAAAGTTAAAAGAGAATTTGGTTAATTTGGATCTTAATTGGGTTGGGATAAGATCATGAACAATTTGATACATGGAATTTTAAAGGACATACATATCATAAATATAAATGAAAAATTTCATGAGCCGTATAATAAATATTCCTGTATAGTATGGATATAGCATTATTAAATTCAAGACACTCGTCTACATTGAGTGTAAGTGACAGCAACAATGGACCAGCTACATGTTCATTGTAGCTCATACATGCATCAACAATTAATGGATCGACACCATACGAACTAATTCAAATACAATTCAAGTGAATGAAAGAGATCATTAATTTAGTGTATGTTAATTGTATGTATTTGTGCAGACATGTCCTTGTATGTGGTGTGATCGATCAATTGTCAAAATCAACTTTATAGCATGCATGTGTCATTGGATTCTATATGTACTTCAGAAATTTTATTTTTTCGGGTGATAATTACTTGACATTTTGAACATGTACAGCTAGATATGCCAAAACAAAGCATGCTATTTCTCTGTGTGCACATATATAGTAGTACAGACAGATATCACGTGTGAAAATTTCATGATTCGCAAGCAGCCACGTTGCCAATGAGAGAAAAGAATCATCAATCACGTGTCTTTAACCAAAAAGAAAAAGAGTGCTGTGCTTGTATTCACAATATTACAGGAAGCATGCATTCACCATCTGATCTGATCGATCAGTACTCACACAAGGCAGCTTTAGTTTTATCAGCCATATGTGCCATGCGGTACTCTATAGGCAGGCCTTGTTTCATAAAACGACAAGATTGTACATTTATTTTCGTCCGTACAAGATTGTACATTACTAAAAAAACAAAATAACGAATTAATTTTATCTTCATAGATTTTGGGGAAAATGATAAAACTTATCCAAATTATGGTCCCTTTTCAAAAGGGTTTTTTAACCTTATTCATGTAGGTCTTAGTAGTTAGTTTTCGTTTCTGATCAAATCCTTTTGCTTTAGAACATCTAGGTTAGCTATAAACAATAGCTAAATTAAAGTCACAAAAATTATTATCTACATTGGTTAGTATTTACCTAAGTTAAAATTGCAATAGCTAAAAATTTAGCTATTGCAAGCTCAATAGCTTAGAAAAAACTAGACTCGAGTGCATTGTCTTGTCTGCGGGAGAGAGAAACTGAGGATGTAGCGCATACTAATTGAAGGATGTCCTACAATTGGATCTCATGCTGAAAGCTAAAAGTTAAAAGCTAAATATGTGGGTTTTAGTTATACTATTTAACAATGTAGAAATTTGTGATTTTAGTTAAAAGTTAGAATTAAATATTGCTTTTAGCTATAATTATAGCTAAAATTATGCACATGCTCTTACAAAAGGATCATACGTTCGAATAATTGGATTGACAGGTCATGTGAGTCTCAAGTACGACCTTAATTCAAGGAACTTGGTTTTTAACAAAACTAACTACAAGACTTGTTGAAAAAAATAATAATAAAACAACCATTTTACTCCTAAATAGTAATATATAGATTCCCTAGTCAGATATATACTTGATTGCTACTGAAAGCTGATCGAGTACATAATTCTGATTAAAAAAATTGAAATTTTATAACAGACAGAAATTGAAAAATAACCCAACCTATATCGACCACTATAGTCATTTTTCTTAAAATTTTAAGGCATGCATTAATTTGAAGTTTGAATTTATTTAAACTTCAAATTTGACCAATTACCTAAAGCCATTTCCACTGCAGTCTGTAAATAAAGATGGGCAAATGGGCATTCATATATTGGACATGCAAAAAGACCAACATCTAGTTATCAAATACCAATCCTAGTCTGCCTGCACTTAGTGCTTATTGTGCTTTCCACTCAAAAAAGAAAGAAATCCAATAATTCTTTTGCTCGATCTCTTCCTTTATTCTTCTTAGGTTCTTCTGCTTTCTATTTCATCAAATATAATCATATTCCTACCAACTTTGTCTCCACCATGCGCACCAATCTTTTTCACATTTAACTTTTTTTATGAACCATTCATAGTGCGGGGAAGCTTCCACACCAAAAGAATAGATATAGCATCACAGAATCATAATACTTCCTCCTATGGCTCTGTCTCAATTACCACTAGTCTCTCTCAACATGGCAACTCTCTTGTCAAATTGGTCCCCGATGATATAACCCCAACATATCATATTTTAACTTTTAATTTAGGGCAACACTATTCGCACTCTTTATAAAGCTTTCTACACTTTTTTGTAAGACTATAAATAACAATATCGGTATAACAACGTTATTTATTCTTATTTAAAGAAGTGCAAAAAGTTTTCTGATAGTACAAATAGAACCTTTAATTTATCTAAAAACCAATTGTGGCTATTAACAACAAATTCAAGTGTTCAAAATGGTATGATCCAGCTGGGGTGCATTGAGATTATAATTAGACCAAGATGTAGACTAACCTTTGTTTGGTGAATTGTAGACTAACCTTACTTAAGGACAATAATTGAGAAACCCAGATAACGATTTAAAGTTGAATGTGAGACTCATGCAAATGTGATTGTGGTATATATAAGATGCAATTATTGAAGTGAAGGAATATAATTATTACCCCAATGGCCAAGTTGAGGGAAGCAAGAGCAGTAGTGCTGGCGATTCTGAGCCTGTAGATCTTATTTGGATGTACGTGGAGTATATGGGGTGCGCATTGTTCACCTCCTCCCAGTGTGCACTGGCTGGTGGTACTGGAATTGCTATATTGCGCTGCTAGTGAACAGTTGTACTGGCCCCTCCCATTGATCAACAAAGTCTGTCAATGATGCCATGGAACCATCCAATTAATTAATCATGAAGACAAACATGTCAACTTGAAAGTGATAGAAAGAATAAAAAGATATATATATTTATAATATTTCTTCTTCATTTTGTCTTCTTCTCTCTATATTATTCTATACGAATGATTCGGAATTTTATAGTTATTTATCTTGTTTTTATATCTAAAATGATGATATCTTATAATTCTATGTAATTATTTTTCCAATATAAATTATATATAAATACTAAATTAAAAATTAAAAATTAAAAATACTTAATATTTGAATGTCAAAATCACGCGGTTTAGTTTTACACATGAACATAAAATCAGCACTAAAAATGACCAAAAAAAAAAAAAAAATCTTTTTCCTTTCAAATCCATTAGGTTGAGATTTGATATGGTAAAAGATAGGAATCATAGGATGATGATTTACCACCTACCACATGGAAAATTCTAAAATTAAGAATCTGGACAGTGACTGTATGCAGTCTACTTCTTTTGGTTGGAAAGCCTCACCACACTTCCACTATCATCTAGTTAATTTAAATTTTATGTTGCAAAAAAAAAAAAAATTAATTATTGATGTACTTATTTATCTATTAATTTATTTTTCTTTATCTAGCTAGAATCTATTATTTATTTTTTGCTATGCACGCCATACTCCCATTTCAATTGGTTTTTCTCTCTCTTCATTTTGTGTTTATAGGTTGTGATCGATTTAAATATTTTTTCTTTCAAATATTAATAGAAACAAAACAGGGCACACACTCAGTTCTCATTAGTGATTGAAACTCATCCTGTCCTCCTCCACAGTCCAAACTTGGTTATTAATTAGGTGAGGAGAATGTACCCCACTAAACCCAAAAGAAATCTAACTAAAAGATCACTTTAAATTAAGGATGTTCCATGCTTAAAAAATTAATTAAAATATTCAAAAAATTTCCCCACTAAACCTACCAAATCTACTAAAAATAATAATTCCACTTTGAAAAAAAAACTAAGTAAAATAGTTTTCAAAGTGGGATGAACGGATAATTGAGATATTATTGATTACAAGTACTTAGTACTGGAAATTTTTTGTTTTGTTTTGTTTAGTTTTACTTTAAAATATACACATACAGTTTTTATGATTTATATTCTCTTTTTTTTTTTATTTGTTTCAATCATAATCGTGTAATATAAATTCATTTATATATATAAGGTGCTACGCATTTATTTTATCTTTTATTTCCTACATTTATATAATAAATATATGATTAGAATTAAAAATTAAGTAAAAAAATAGAATATCTAGATACTATTTTTTATGTTAGCCACCACCTTTTATGTTGCTTTATGTATATTTTTTTTAGGTTAAATATATGAGTATCTCCTATATTCCCTACCCTCAACATGACTCGTTTATGATCTGGTCAAGACCATGCCATGATGTCTGGCCCACACTTTTTCTGAAAAAAAAAAAGTAGAAAAAGCAAGAGATCGAAGAAGATTAGAGTTTTTCTTTTAGATTAAAAAGAAGATTAGAGTTAATGGTTTTTTTAAAATATAATGAGACATTGAATTGGAAGAAAAACATTAATATAATTAAAGAAAGCGAAAGATTATAAAATTCGGTACCTTTTACTGTAATGCAAACTTTCCTATGAGAAGCAACTCAATCAAAGTTAATGCATAGGTCGTAGATACCCAACTTAATTGGGAAATTGAAAATGGAAACCCCACCACTCCCACTCCCATGCAGGACAATTTGGTAGGTAATCCATTTAAAATTAATTAAAATTGTAATTAAGGAAATAATAAGTAATTAATTAATTAATTAATTACCTGGGGTTCGTAAATCCAACGCATGGGCTTGGAAGAGAGGCCAAGTTCTTGGTGATGAACACTTTCGTGCCACCAGTCACTCAACAGCAGATTGTGCTCATAATCATAGTGGAATGGCTCTCTCTCTCCCTCTGCTACGTCCACTATCAGAGACCCATACAGCCCTGCAGATCTTTGCATTCCATAGTGCCCATGATAAAAGTATGTCCCCGCCTGCACCATATAATTAATTTATTCATGTACTTAACATGATCTCTCGACTGTGAATCTAGATTATTGATTAAGTAATTATAGTACGTGCAAATTCACAGTCTGATAACATAATATAATATATATACTGACCTTTTCGAGTTTAAACCTATAACGGAAGGTCTCGCCGGGATTAATGGCACACTGTGAGATGGAAGCGGTGCCATCAGCCCACGGAGTACCCAACTGTCGGATTCCATGCCAGTGAATAACGACTCCCTCAGTGTGGAGTTTGTTGGTAAGGTCGACAACAATGGTGTCTCCGGCTCTGGCTCGGATTGTGGGCCCCGGAAACTGCTTGTTGATCCCCATCACTATATTTTCTACGCAGTCCGGAGACCAGAACAGGTACTCCACATCCCATTTGTGGTAGTGCCTACTGGGTTTAGAAGTTAAAGGAGAAGAAGAAGAAGAAGAACCCAGTACTCCCAACAATGAAAATAATGTGCACAAAATTAATGCTGTTAATGGAGTTCTAGCTTTATATTTAGTTGTAGCCATTAGTATGACCCAACTAGCTAGCTACAGTGTTTGGTAGAAAAGAAAATGCACTTGGAAAGAGTAGTGTGATACCACGTACTGCTTAGCTACTATGAGGTGTGTATGTGCTAGCTAGCTGCAGTGTTTGGTTCTATTTATAGAGCAACTTTGGTTCATTTTTTTACCTTTTTTTTTTTTTTTTTTTTTTTTTTTTTTTTTTTTTTCTTTTGTACTTATATTTATATTTTTATTAATTAGTTAATCTGCATGTGCAGCATACGTGTCAGTGTGTGCATCTTGCTTTTTTTGCTTTGGCCGGCCGGTAGTCCATACTGTATATAATTATATATTTGTCTAATTATATATGATGATCTGCAAAACGTTTATATATATTATTGAGATTGCTGTCAGGGATATTTTACAATCATGAACTGGAATACTGGACTACTCTTTTAATAATAATTCATATTATTCCCCCAAGACAATAAAAGCTTAATGATCGATTCCATTTCAATTACTAAATTCCAATCCAGGTAAGCTTAAAGTCTAAAACCATTTTTGAACACACTAAGTTAATGACCAAAAGCGCTCTGTTTTTTACCTAAAATATACGTAGATTATAATATATATATATAATAAAGTATAAAACTAGCTACCCAATCTTTTTAACTATAAAAGTACATATGTATTATGTAGAGAATAGAAAGAAAAAGTTATTCGATTGATAATTGTCACTATGAATTATAAAAAAGTTTTGTATATTGTGATTTTAATTATCACAACAACCAATATTAATTTTTATCATTCTGATTAATATTATAATTCTATCAAGTACGTGTTTAGTAAAATTACTATATCCATTATTTTTATGTCTATTTTTGTAAAAATAAAGTACATATTTTCATATATATATATATATATATGTGTGTGTGTATAAATAGCCATTTTGTTGAGGATTACTTTATTTTAGTTATGAAAAGGTACGTATCACTTGTACGTGAGACACACTTCGTATTATAGTTTGATAATCATAACTGTCTATTTCTTAAATCTCATTTCAAGAATCATGCTAATAAAAAAATTAGACAAATTAAAAATAAAACAATTTCGATCATTGAACTACAAAAATGTACATATCTAAAAAAAATATATACCTCAATAGAAGGGTTTTATGAGTTCATTCTATACCCTATGAAAGTAAACGTGGAAGAAAGCAGTTTACAACACTCGTCAATTATTAAAAAACCAGAGCCGAGAATCCGCAAAAAGAAATGCGGTCCATCCACTCTTGAGAACCATTTCATAAACTAACAAATTCACGAAGACTGAAAAACGTGATGAATGTGAATGATTGAGCACTTTGATTTTTATTTGGGAATTCATTAGTCTTAAAATGTGATCGATGTCGGTATAAAGTTACTGCAGCTTGTCAAAATGATATCTCAAAGACCACGTAAAGTCGTTTGACGATTATCAACTCTAGCTAGGCAAATATATACACACGTTTTTCTTGATTACCTAATACTTATAATTTATATATTTAGGACCGATCTATCAATTTGACCGTTATTCAATTAAAGATATTATCAAGTATATATCGATTTGAGTGGTGAGGTTTGTTCTACGTACGTACGGTTCTAATGTGAGTTTACATGCAGAAATAGATATGAAAGGGGGGACTACACTAGAGTTAGATGACAGGTACCTTGGTGTTATCGGCAATTAATATAAGAGATTATTAGACTTAGTTACTTTAGAAAAATAATTTTTAGATGGAGACCGAACGTGTTTTAAAATTTTTAAGAAAATTCTTTTAATTCATAATAATTTATAAGAAAATATTTTTAATTTATAATATATAAAGTTATTTTAATTTATAAGAAAATCTTTTTAATTTATAATAAAGTCATTTCCCGATTTGAAGGGTAGTTCCCCTCCTAAGATGTATAGTGAGCTTTGTAGAGATTGCATGTTAGGTTTTAACTCCGAGATTTTGGACGAAGCTCAAAATCTTGAAGTTAAAACCTAACATAAAGTCGTCAAAGAAGAAAAATAAAAAGACTTAATTAAAAACCATAAATCACTATCGGTCTTAGGCCCCGTTTGTGATTGATGTGGAAGACTCAAAAACTGTTGTGGATGACAATTCTTAATCACCCACATCAGTTTTGGTGTTTGGTAAAAACATGAAAAAGTGTTTTGGCCCACAATTCTCAACTCCCCACAGCAAAAATATAAAGCAGGTTTGTATGTGCTTTTAAAAACTGTAATAAATCAAAGCAATAATTTATGAAAATTTTATTTTACCTATAACACCCTCATTGATGTTCGAAAATCACATCTTTATCCATATTTTATTCGATCAATATCCTATAACTATTTAAATATCTATATTTAAAAAAAATTTAAAAATGTCAATTGTTAATTATATTTAATATTGTGAACATTAATTATGATATTTTATTTGTACCATTAAAATTATAATTTACCCAAAAAAATAATAGGCATACTTATTTAATAATACTATTCTTTGAAAAATTAATGCTAATACAAATTTGTAGTAAAAAATTTCACAAACATGTAAAAAAACATTTTATTTTTACCAAACAAATAAGTAAAAGACACTTTCAGTATCATGTTCATTTTAGTAATTATAAATAGCTACAACAATTTTACATTACAATTTACCAAGCACCTTCATACTGTTTTTTGTACTCACAATACTTTTGAAAACTTAATTTACCAAACACTCAACTGTTTTACTTCACAGCTGTTTTATTTCACAGCAATTTTTTCTGACAGCAATCTTAAACTAAGTCTTAGTTTAAGAAAGATTCATAAAATGGACTACACTCTAAGTTTCTTTTAATATAATCCCGAATTTGAATAAAGGTTTGTTTCAAATTTAGTACCTGAACTTTGGGTTATGTCCGAATTTGATACATGAACTCTAATTTGTCCCAATTGCATACATAATCTTTTATTTTGCATCTAAGTGGTACATCTGTCTAATTAATAACGTAAGTTGTCAAGCCCAGGGGTATTTCAGTAAATGCAATTGGGTTGTTTACCCAAATGAATATTCTCGTGGGTAATTTTGTCTTTTCATCATCATCTTCTTCTCTCTGCCCCCACCCACGCCACCTTTCCTCCTCATCCTCATTCCTCTTCTTCTGTTACTTTTTTGGATCCCCAACATTAAAAAACAAAAGGAGAAAAAACCTTATGCAGATTCCTACACTCACCACCCCACAGTCCCTTACCCACCTTCTTCTTCTTCTTATAAAGCTACTGCATATCTCCCCACAGCACACCCACCCTCTTGTTTTTATTCTTCTTCTCCTTCTAAACCCACTGCATATCTCTCCACAACACACCCACCCACCATTTCTTCTTCTTCTTAATGTTTCAAATCTTTAAAATAAAAAAACACACAAGAGAACTACTGCAGATCCCCTACGTACACCCAGCCCGTACCCACCTCCTGCTCTTCTTCTTTTATTGTGTTATTTTTTTTTAGCAAATTATAATTTAGTACATCAACTTTACATGTTATTTCAATTTAATACCTCAACTATGAAAACTTGCAAAAAAATATCTCAACTTTTATTTTGTGTCAAAATAGTATCTGCGTTAATTTTTCTGTCAAATAAACCGTTATCTGCTAAAGTGGCAGAGGTATTTTTGTCTTTTTCTCTAAATTTTAAAAATAATAATATTTTTAAAAAATTTTGAATAAAAAAATTTCTTAAAATAATTAAATAAAAAAATTTCATAAAACAAAAACAATTTTTATGAAATGTTTTTATTTAATTATGGCATGGTTGGGGAAAGGTCTTTTTTTTGTTTTATGAAATTTTTTTATTTAATTATTTTAAGAAATTTTTTTAAAATATTATTATTTTTGAAATTTAGAGAAAAAGACGAAAATACCTCTGTCACTTCAACAGATAACAGTTTATTTGACAGAAAAACTAATGAAGGTACTATTTTGACATAAAATGAAAGTTGAGGTACGTTTTTGCAAGTTTTCAAAGTTAGAAACTTAGAATACTAAGTTGAAGTACTAAATTATAATTTGCTTTTTTTTNAAAAAAAAAAAAAAATGCAAGGGCTAATTAACAATCCAAATATATATATATAGGTAATACAAAAAATTAAAAAAACTGCAGGGACTGCAGCCTATGTAGCTCCTAATGTACAATGCCACTGGTTGTCGCCTAAATACTCTTTGATGGCGGAGTATTTTCCAAATAAAAGCAAAAACAGATCTTTGGTTGTAGTTGTAGAGAGTTTAATTTGTGTGTTTTTTTTTTTTTTTTTTTTTACATAATTAGTTACCCATCTCATGTTGTATCTCCATAAAGTTTAATATATGAACGTACGTATGTACTTAATCTCTACGTGTTGTACGTGTAGTTGATACTTTCGTAAAGATTCTTTATATATCTTTTGATAATGTATTATATTGATGAAATTACACTTTCAGCCTCTATAGTTTATCAGAGTTTTTGTTAATTATCGTTCAAGTAGTTTAAAACTTGCAATCATATCCTTATAATTTGCTTTAGGCTGCATGCAACTAAGTCGAAAGGCATATAGACGTACATGCCCTTGCTCGTGTTAAGCACATGATTGCAACATCATCCATACGTTCATTAATTTAATAAAATTAACAATTAGAACTTAATTGTAACCTAAAACAAATTATAGGGTTATAAACTTATAGAATTGCAAGGTTTTAAAGTACAAGGACGAAAATGAAAGTCCCAACATATTACAGGCACTAAAAATATAGTAGTGTTATATTTGTAGTTCAAGCTTTCGAAGGATACTTCACCTTTTGAGATAACTTAATTATTTTATTGGTACCATATACAAATTGTACGTATGGTTGGCAGAGGCATATATATATACGCCAAGTATCTCGATCTTTATACTTTTTTTAGTATGACTTGTTTCTTTCCTTATTCTCAGTCTTTTTCTTCCATGGGAGCCGCATAATATTGACTGAACAAGCTAAAACATCATCACAGTCTACGCATTCTTTTTTCTTTTTTTTGTCAATCACAGTCTACACATTCAAAAGAGAGAACAATGATTAGAATTGAGTGAAATTAAACAAAAGAAAAAGAAAAAGTAAAAGAAAAAGAAAATTAAGGAAAAGGAAAAAAGGAAACTGGACATGTACCCATATGTTCATATTGTGTCAAAAGTAGGATTTATTAAGTAATATTCTGATTCTACATGCAAAACCAAAAAAGGAGTAATATTCTGATTCCCAAAACATTAAATAGAGAACTTAAAAAAAAAAAAAACTCAGAATATTTAATATGTGGAGTTTAGTGGATTTTCTAGATCGATGAACCGAGTTTAGTCGATGATTCATGATAAGTCATAATTTTCCATTAATGAGTCAAATTCCGGCCAGTTGGTTGAAAGCACAGATGCAATCGTTAAATAAGATAATGTCATCTGCACTTTGCAATGTGCATGTGCCGGCAGGCCGGGAAGGTCCCAACTTTGTAGGGCTGGGCTAGGCTGGACTCTGAGTGTGGGGTGCATGGGGACCAATAGTAAAGTGTGAGCTAGAGTGAGGATGGAATAGACTATATCAACTAGAGCTAGTTACAAATAAATCACTAAATATTTTTATATTTATAAATTACTCAATCTATTTTTTTGTAATTTCATTTTAGTCATTATTGATAAAAAAATAATAACAATAAATTAATAATAAACAACACTACTATGCATATTTAAATTTGTGTTAAGTTTGTGCTTGACTGTTATGCATTAATACAATTTAAGATTTAACTCTCGGAGTCCACCTGAACCTTAAATCATTAGCTCCATATATAACCTCAATTATAAGACCTAAACCTCATTTCTAAACCCTAAACCTTCATTCTAAACTAAACACGTACTACCATGTATGTTTATATTTGTATTAAGGATCAATGTGACAACGTGGTCATTTCTACGGTTGAAGGTTACTTGACATCGCCAAATGGGTTGAGCCTATAGACCATTATAGAACAAAATTATAAAATAGAGTAACCATTATGAGAAAAAAAAATAATAATAATAATCTACACTGACTGTTATATATCATTGAAATATTTCATTAATTTATATGAAATTTGCTATATGAAGTTATGAAAATATGGGTTGGGCTAAATCAAATTAAATTTAAAAAAGATGGGTAGTGTGTGGTCCATGTGGAAGTGCAAAAAGAGAAGCGTTATTCACACTTCTTTTTATTTTATTTATTTTACAAATTAATTTGTATGCATGTGGTCATTCATTTGTGGTGATACCACGTTTATATATGTATTGTATAGCATCTGATTGGACGTTGCTTAGATTTTACACTAATTTGTGGTATTACATAGTTGTACGTATTGGGATTGCCTATTAATTATTTTTGTTTTTTTGAAAAAAAAAAATAATACTTATTTTTGTTTATTTTAAATTTAATCATACATTACAAATTTATGCATGTGACTCTACACCCATTTAAAACGTGTTATGGATAATTTTTTTTTTCTTTTACTCATGCACTTTGAATATATAATATAGAGTTAGATGAAAAGTTAAGCAAAATCAAATAAATAAATAAAAAGGTCAATCGGATATTAGCTTTGACATTAATTTTTTATAGAGTACGTCTAACCCTATATCTTTTTATTAGTAGGTATTCAAAATTAATTCTAAGCCACATAAGATACCTATAACACATCTTAAATCGTTTTATTTACACATTAATTATGTCATTATTTAATGATGTTAGTTCTCCCATTAGACAAATCCATAAACTTAAGGGATTCATTAAAATACTTAATCTCAGCACCTTTTATGTGTGATATCTTTTCTTGAATAAGGAACCTACAATTGAGAAATGGTTGTAGGTTCATTATAATTATTTGTTTGTGTAGGTGATTTTGTTCATGTAGGTTTCTAGGTTATTTATTTTGTTTATGAGAATTGTTTGTAGGTTCATTCTATTTATTTGTTCTTGTAATTAAGGATTTTGTTCATATATGTTCTTTAGTTGTCGTAGGTTATTTAATTATTTTGTTCTTGTAAGGATTTTGTTCTAGTTTGTAGGTTGCCCATCGGTCAGTCCGAATCAGTATTGATAGGGTTGGGATTGGTTTGGTTACCAAACTGCCTACCGACCGACCGTGTGGTGGGACTGGCCAAATCCCAACCGCCACTGTCACCGTCAAAGGCGATCCACCGACAGTCGGTTTGATCGACTTTGTCAATAGTTTGGATCGGAATGGCCGAAAACTGTCCATAATTCGGATCAAAATGAAGAAGAAGAAGAAAAAAAAAAAGAAGCTAACTATAATAGTACTAATTATAGAGGAGCGTTAGTTAGCAAATTAATATGAAGCTAACCACTTTTTTTGGCCCACCATATAACTAATTTTATAATCTGAACAGTTTAATTTTAGGCCCTACTTAAAGATATATCATCATTGCAAAAAATTAACCAAATTAGAAATCATGTAATCATCTAATTATGATCAAATATACAGACAAATTAATATTGTTTTCGATAAAAGCATATAAATGAGTGTTATTATAATCAAATAGCTAAATGGCTTCCAATTTTTTAGATTTCTACTAAGATGATATTTAATATGGAACATAAAA
Source organism: Dryas drummondii (assembly GCA_003254865.1). Taxonomy (NCBI): domain Eukaryota; kingdom Viridiplantae; phylum Streptophyta; class Magnoliopsida; order Rosales; family Rosaceae; genus Dryas; species Dryas drummondii. The sequence continues at coordinate 87,282 of QANW01004866.1, read as the reverse complement.
AATGAACAGTTTAGATTATGAGATTACATTGTGTACTAGTGAGCCAAAAATGGTGGTTAACTTCATATTAACTTGCTAACTAGTTAATTTTATAAAAATTTTGCTAATTATATACCAATATAAATTGCAATTTAATTAAATACATAGCATATAATGTTTTATGAATATATATTTGCATGAGTAGTATTGGTAGTTTAGTATAGTATTAATATTAATAGCAATAATAATAATATTAGTATCTCAAAGAATATATACTAGTACAAGTAGTTTAATAATATATATATATACCTATCATATTAATTTAGTATATATATATAGAGGAGTACTTTAAAGCTAACAAGTTAGCAAGTTATTACGAAACTAACCATGCTTTTGGGTCCACCACATCACTAATCTCATAATCCGAACCATCAATTATTTAGGCCATACTTCAAAGATCATCATTGCAAAAAATAAACTAAATCGAAAATCATGTAGTCATCTAATTGAGATCAAATAAATAGACGATCAGTATTTTCGATAAAAACATAGAAATAGTTGTTATTATAATCAAATGACTAAATAACTTCCGATTTTGAAGATTTTTTACAGGGATGATCTTTGAAGTAAGGTCTAAAAAATATACGGTTCGGATTTTGAAATTATATTTTGTAGTGGGCCCAACATGGTAGTTAGTTTTGTATTAACTTACTAACAAGTTTGTTTTAGAGTATTCTTATATATATATATATCGATAAATATAAATACTATTTATGATATATATATGCATTACTTACTTAATAATGAGCTACGTTCTTATTTTCCTAAAAATGATAACTTTTACTTTATTAGATAATGACTATATTTTAACTCACACATTTGATAATATTAATATGATCGATAACATTATACATTTATATATTCTTATATTTGTTTATAATATTTGTAATTTAGTATATATGTATGGTACTACTAACATAATAATATTATATAAATATATATAACTAAATTTCGATAATTATTTCAAATTTTTACGTATTAATTAATTATTTTTTAAATAATCGATCGGTTGATCAATTTTATTTTTTCGGTTACCAAAATCAATCGGTTTACCAAATTAAAAAATTTCAATATAACCGATCAATTAGTTATAAAAACCAAAGGGCAACCCATGGATGAAAAGTTGAATATCTCTAGATGCCAATGCCAACTGTGGCAGAGGGATAAAGGCATTATTGGGCTAGGTATATAGAGCTGTCACGTACTCGAACCTTTTCTATAGACCTTTGACCTTATATATATATATATATATATATATATTTACCTTATAACTTTATAAGTAAAAGCTATATACATCGTTTCTTGATGCATGGGAAACACTACTTTTGTGAAAAGTCACATGAGACCATACCAGAAATTAATTAACATGCATGAGTTCACTAGCATGCATTTGGTTTCTTCACCTACGTATACGAAAACTGCTTAACTCTTCAAAAGAAAGATCCGTCTACGTCAATCTTTTGTCCTCTTTCTCTCGCTTTGTCCTTGTATTTCGATGGAGGATCCAAATTTTCAATTTTCAAACTAGAAGGATTTTTTTGGTCAAAAAAACTAGAAGGATTAATTTGTTTCATAGGATAGTGATATTTGGGTACCGGCCATTTTCAATCTATTGTGACACTATTTTGTTTACAGCTATAGTAGGCAAAGATTTTTTTTTTTTTTTGGACAAATTAAATGTGGAGCCCTCTGATATTTAAGTTTTGAGTGGCAATGATTAAAGTTGAGTTGAGTTTTTTTTTTTTTGGCCAAAAAAAAAAAAGAGTTAGAGTAGAGTTGAGTTCATCTGTTCAAAAAATATAGTGATTCATTGAGATTTGCAAAAAGTGGAATCCTCTGATATTTAATCCGGCCTCATGTATTAACTAATGCCCTATTAAGGACTAATTTGCAATTTCAAAATTTGAACTTGAGCATGATGTACAAATTTACACCTTGTCGCGGACCATTTGTTTTTTGGCTGTGCAATTTCCATTAAATGTTTTAAAAAAGAAAACTTTGTTCCAGTTTTCAGATGAGTGTTCAAAAGATAATGACACTCGTATAATTGTTTACTCAGGTAGAAAAACAATAATATTTTTAGGGTTTTAAAGTTAGGTTTTTTTTTTTTTTGCTGAATATATGTATTAATTTTTTTATATTAGTGTATTAATATTTGATAAGTAACATATAAAAAAGTTGATTATGTACATATATTATTTTGATGTATTTGTCGAATGTCACTAATCAACATTGACAAGTGACAACATTCCAACGGAAAATTATTCTGGAGGCCTGGACTATTTTGTTCAATTTTGGAGACCTAGACTATTTTGTGCATTGTTTCTCTCATTTGAACTTAGCTATCAATAATAGCTTCTCTTTTAAAAAAAAAAAAAAAATCCAGTATAAAAAATTAGTATAAATTACCTCTAGATTCAAAAAAATATAGTAAGTTTAACTAGAGATACCACCAACCTAAAACCTAACGAGAAGGACAATAATTAAGTCTACTAAGACTATACAGGTATGTTGTTGCACATTCTTCTCTCTCTCTCTCTCTCTCTCTCTCTCTCTCTCTTCTCTCTCTCTCTCTCTCTCTCTCTCTCTCTCTCTCTCTCTCTCTCTCTCTCTCTCTTAATTCTGTTTATGAAGCTTTGTAGGTTTACATGTACTTACTCTGCTAAAGGAACTCTAGCCATGCTAACTAGACAATAGCCAATTAATTAATGAAATTACTCATTTACCCCATATAGGGTGAGCACGGTCTACATTGGTTCAAGTTTTGCCCAAAATCACAAAACAAACCAATAAACCATTTTTCTCTTGAACTTAAAGAAGGATTACAGAATATAAAAAATAAATAAATAAAAGTTAAAGGAAAGGAAAGGGAGACCATTTTTGGGAAGATAGCATTTGTCATAGTCTCATAGAATGGCCAAGAAGAGCATGTGGTCGGTAAAGATGGATAGGTGATCGATGATGGAGCAGAATTAATGGCCAACCAAGAAGAACATGTGGTCGGTAATGATCGGTAGGTGATGATCGACCAGAATGGCCAAGAAGAACACGACATTATCGTGATCAAAGATATGATAGTTCAATTAGTAGACACCAAACGTGGAGCTCATTACACCATGAAAAATATTAACACTTAAAAGATAGCAATGAAAACATTGAATAAAATGTTCAAAAATGAAAAATGAAATTTTTATTAAAAATATTAAATATTATCAAAGTAAATTACATCTAATATAATGAGAAACCCTCTTACAAGGACTAGTAAATTGAGCATATAGAAGTATGAGAAGGGTGAGCGATTGAATTCCAAAACAAGAATGGTGTTCTTGAGACAATTTGATTTTTTCTCTTTGCTTTCAGCCTAGATCGGGTTAGGTTCGTAGCTCATAAGTTAGCTCGTTACAATTTAAATTGTAATCAAACTTTTATTTGGCTTGAGTAAGGTCCATCATGACTTCTCTCGGCCTTGCAATATGATGTACTGTTTGGATGACAAATAAATCCTAAATGACCATAAGCGTATTTTCCTCAAAGAAAAAGAAAAAAAATATATATATAAGAAGGGTGATCCATTATATTACAAAACACCTATTGAGTTAAATTAAAATCGTGTAACTCAATTTCTCGTTTTTCTCGTACTTATATATACTTATATTTCTCATGCTTATAAATAAGATATTGAATGAATCAGCATTTCTCTCTGTAGCTACTTATATATACTTATATTTCTCATGTTTATAAATAAGATATTGAATGAATCAGCATTTCTCTCTGTAGAACGGATGTTTTTTAATTATAAAACGAACACATATTTTATGACTTTTTTTTTTCACCATTTGATCTTATTATTGCCATAATTTAATTTTTTAGGGTATAATTATCAATCTAGATATGTTCCTTTAATTCTTATGGTTTTGAGCTTCTGTTCCTTGGTTAGATTTTAGGTTTTAACTCTGCTCAAAATGCGGGAGTTAAAGCTTAAAATATAACTTCGAACTATAATTCTATAGTCCAAAATTTGAGAGTTAAAACCTCAAATCTAACCTCGAACCATAATTCTGTACTCTAAAAATGGAAAAATATCATACAAACTCCCTGTCCGTTTGTGGATAGAATTTCTTTTGAATAAATATTAAAATTATTGTCAATATTTGATACCATTATCCCAGCACAACTATAATAAAAAAAAGGAAAACACAAAGAACACGCAAAGAACAAACAAATTTCACCTAAAGCGTAAGAAGTTGTTTTCACTCGGGACTAGTATGCATTAGAAGTGCAATTTTGGTCCCAGAAAACTGACACCAACTTCAATGTAAACACATCCAAAGATGAAGAATTTATATCCAAGTGGGAAAAATGTATACATGTCAACATCTATATGGATTGTAATGACTATATTGTAAAAAAATTCGGGTTTATCAAGTAAAAATGAGAATATTAGAATGTGGACGGATATATGGTTAAATTATTGGTTAGTCGTACCCCATCAGCATGATGACATGACCCACCCAAGTTTTTCTGGGATCATGAGACAACTGATCAAGGACATGCGCAATATATGACTAACTAAAACTTTCACTGCTATTAAATCGATACAAAATCATACGTCTTCAACATATTACCAAGAGCACAAAGATACAGTTACAAGTGCCAATGCCATTTAGTATCACCCGATTTACAAATATGCTTATATGAGGGATTGATTTTATAGCCAATCCCACTAAAATGTGATGTGGATACACTTTTAAGACGTACATATCTAGTTCAAAGCAGAGTCAGCATTCCGTCTTTCTTCTTCCTCACGAGCAGTTTGTGTCATAACTTGCAAGTCCCAACAACTCCGGACCTTCGAGTCGAGGGTTATTCTCAAAGCTACAATACACAGGGAAAAACAATAAAATAGGTATTACTTCATACATATGAGAAGAATATTATGATCTTAGCGCTGCATCTGCACCCAACCTCTGTTTCTATTGCGTTGAAACTGAACTTACTAATTCCAAATCAGATTTAAGTTCATCAACCTCCATTCTCAACAAGAGTAAATAAGAATAAAGCGCTCAATACTCTTAAACAGCTACACACGCATGCACAATTTCATTAGAAGTTACGAAGTGGAGGGGGTAAAACTGTACGACAGTGCAACGAACTTACTTCATAAGATGGTCCAGAACATTTAATAGTATGTACTGTCTAGGAGACCTATTTGTGCTTGACAAACATCATTCAAACTTTTATTCTTAGGCACAGAAACTATACAAGATATTGCCCATATCCCCTTAAACTTCTCAGTAGATATTCACAAGCATAACAATTGAATATAGCAAAAGTTCCCATTAATCGACATATTCTAAATATAAACAATCTATAAGTATAACATAGGGTACAGAGGTTCATCCATTCCTGATATCTGTTAAGAATCAAAAATTTGCCAATAAATATTTTCTTAAGAAACTACCCAATTATACTCCAATTAGACAGACAATGCACAACATAAAGTGTATACCCTGTTCAATTTATGTACATAACTCGTTTGGTAATTTGCTTCTCATGTCTTGGGAATGTAATTCACATTATTTGTACAAATATGAATGCTCAAGACATAACAAAAATACACATCACTCTCATATATAGAACGTACAAGTGCAATGAGCATATGCAAAAGGTTAACTATAGCAAACTCATATGGTGGAGAGAGAGAGAGAGAGAGAGAGAGAGAGAGAGAGAGAGAGAGAGAGAGAGAGAGAGAGAGAATAAAACTATTTAAATTCTACATAAAGAAACCCAAATAAAAAAATTGCTGAGGTCAAACATTGACTATGCCATGCAAGAGGACCTCAATGCAAAACATGAATAGAAATGCAATGACACAAACCCCTTTTTCTTATTTATATGAGTAGGCACAAACCCCTTATTATTTTTCTTGTAAGTAGGGTGTCAACAAGGAAACCAAGAACTCAAATACTAATAAAAAAGTAGTAACCTAGGTTGTAGCTAAGAGAAAAAAAATTCTTGTTGGAATAATAAAAGAAAGTGAGATGACAGAGAAAAATGATAACACTGGAAACCTACTTGTTCAAAGGGATGTGCTCAAATGGTCCACTGGTAGGAATTGTTCCACATAAATCATTGTTTGATACATCCCTGGGAAAAAAAAAAAGTGGCAATTGTGAAAGCCTGTCAGGTGTATGCACAAATATAAGAGCACTACTACATCTGCAGGAGCAAAAAAAAAGGGATGGAAGAAATAAATTGGTTCAAGAAGCACTCACACAACTTTGAGGCTTGAAATACCAGAAAGATCCCTCGGGATTGGCCCAGTTAAACTGTTGTCATTGAGACGTCTGCCAAACCAAGCAATTATGAGACAGAGGCAATGATACATAAATTAATTATGTGCATGTGTGTCTATACTTATATATATATATAGAGAGAGAGAGAGAGAGAGAGAGAGAGAGAGAAAGGTGACCATTAGGTCATATATTGATACTAGGCCAATGCTTAGTAGAACCAAATATAAGCAACATTCAAGAAATTGCAAAATGCGGCAATTCATACACTACCACATTTACTGTTGCACCTTTGATCCAGGATCCCAAATAAATTTAAAAGCCATTTTTAAGCAAGAGTAGAATTGGTAGAGAGCTAATCACCCAATTTCCACACCAAAGGTAATATTTTTTTTTTTAAAACAAAAGCATCCAATAATACAGGTAAAAATTAGTGCTTGATTTATCAAACTCACAAGAACACAAGTGATTTCAATTTCCCCAGTGAAGGAGGAATGGTCCCTGATATGTTGTTGTTATATAAGTCCAAGCTAATGAGGCTCTTCAGGTTGCCAAGCTCAGCTGGAATAGTTCCTTGAATGTTATTTTTGTAAAGCTCCCTACATAATCAAGATGCATAAGGGTTAGCATACAGCATGAAAATATTAGTGGTATGCATTAAACATTTTTATGAAACAAACGATTGTAGAGATTTCTACAGCCCCACCCCCCCCAAACAACACACAAAAAAGAATGAACAGACTTGAAATGAACATATATTAAATATAGCTTTATAAATAACTCCAACATATAATCAGGGAAAACGAGAAAGGATAAGAAACATACAGATATTGAAGATGCTCAAGCTTTCCAAGTTCAGGTACCAGATGTCCAGAGAGGTTTGAATTACCTAAATCCCTGCGCCAAAATATCAAAATCATACTATAAACTGGAAACAGAATAATAATAAATTGGGAAAGAAACATTAAACAACCCAGAAGACTAAAAGTCTATAAGTTGCCCCTATAGAAAGTACAAATCCTGACGACCACATCACAGTCAATACATAATACAAATTCATAGAATGACAATAACAGATTGCAGGAAAGCACAAATACCACTGCAGCAACACAAATGGGATAAATTCACACAAGACTAAAGAAATAATAAATGAGATATTGCCCATACCAGATGAGAGAAGAAATCATTAGTCCATTCTCCATTTCAAAGTTTATACATAGTTTTTTGTTTTACATGATAATAAACAATAATAAGTGGAATAACACAATAAACCGACAAAAGAAACAAAAGAAATTTAATAGGGTTAAATACAAAAATGGTCCACGAATTTTACACTGAATCTCAATTTGGTCCAGTAACTATAAAAAATGTCAATTTAGTCCACAAACTTTTCAAGTTGTACCAAAGCAGTACAAACGTTAACTTCCATAGAAAAATTTAAAGAAAACTGGTCATGTGCACAGTAAGTGACCACATTTTCAGAGGCATTTTAATCCGTTCATCACATTTTCATGTGACCAATTTCATTAATTTTCGGATGGACGTTAACGTTTGTACTGCTTTGATACAACTTGGAAAGTTCATGGACCAAATTGACATTTTTTATAGTTAATGAACTAAATTGAGATTCAATATAAAGTTCGTGGATTATTTTTGTATTTAACCCAATTTAATAAAAGCAAAAGAAAAATTATGCGAATGAGATCAACAACAAACAATGTCCTCGTCTAAGACTCTAAACTAAGCAAAAATTGCTACACTCACACATTGAATGGTATAGTGATAATAACCTTCCATTATATAGGATATGACAGCCCCACAGCCTGAGTAGCACCAAGACTTCAGCAAAGAGGCAATGCATTCCAGAGCAGAATTACATTTTGGACAATACTAAGTAGATGTATTCGAAACATGTGTGATCCTAATTTCTTCCCTTTTGAACTAATAGAACTGACACTGGTGTTGAAATGTTAATAGAACAGTATTTTTTTTCTGTTACAATAAAACAGGATTTTAGTTTCTACACATACTAGAGTTGCTTTGATTTCGAACCGGAAAAGCAAACCCAACTTGAATCACAACACAATACACATGCGAAGAAATAAAGCTTTTCTATTTTTTAAAAGAAATATAATCTCACCATTCATCCAAATTTTAACCACTACATTAACTAATTAACTTTGAACCAACCAAACTCAACTATTCTGGTTCTTCTTTTTCATTCTTCTTTTCATTGATAAGACCCAAATATATTCATTGATTCGTGAGCCTCCAAGGAAGCCCAAAATTACTGTTTTACAAAATATAACAAAAAAAACACACAAAATGTAAACAGAAAACAAATTGGATGAAGCAGAGTCAGAGTCACTCGATCTAAAGGCAAATGGAAACCTAACAGAAGGAACCCCACAGCTGAAAACCCAACAAAAATTACCATAAATTTGAAGAAAGAAACCAATACATATATACATATATATATAGAGAGAGAGAGAGAGAGAGAGAGAGATTTGTACACTCGAGTAACGCGATTGTCCTGGTTGCAGGTGATGTGGAACCAAGTGCAGGGGTTGACAAGGGTCGGATCCCAGCTCTGGAGCACGTTATCCGGGTCCGATAAGCTCCTTCTCAGCGTGTACAAAGCGTCCCCTTCGGAATTTCCGTACACCGTGGAAGCAAAGCTTAATAAGCTTAGGGTTAGGAGGGTCAACAACGACCAGCAGGTCGCCGCCATCGCCATGGTTGACGCTGATTAAGCTCTTAGAGAGAATCGATTCTTCTTCAGCTTTTGCTTTTCTAGAAAATTTGTAGGGGTTCTTCGTTTGGGGCTTTTGCTTGGCTTTAATCTTGAATTGATTGCTTTGTGTTTTGTGTTTCTTTTTTCTTTTTTCTTTTCTTTTTTGAGAGGGACAGAGAGAGACAGCAGAGGAGTCAAAGAGTCAAGCATAAGAAAATTCAGAAGGATCGGCTTTGGGACTCTCAGAGTAAAACATGGTCTTTCTTTTTTGTTTCGTTTTTCTTTTTTCCATTGATTACTCTTCATTTCTTCTCTTTATTATTTTTTTATTATTTTTTGTATTGTTTCTACTTACTACTATTACCTTGTGTTGTTGTGTTGCGTGTGTCTGTGTGTACTCCACTTTCATTTGAGTTAGGTTGGTTTTTGTGAGCGGTGGTGGATGAACAATGTTCCACTAACCCAACTACTGAGTGCTAAAGGGAGATTCCTCTCACCCCTTAGCCCAAAAAATGAATAAAAATAATACACACCCACGAGTGCCAAACAATATTTCTTATCAGTTTAATTTTTTTTTTTTTTTTTAGGAAAGATTAAATTTTTATTAGGAATCAAGGTTGATTATAGGATACGTAATAAATCATGCAGACCATTCTCTAACCAAAAAAATATATCATGATCCGACATCTTGTTTGACTATTAAAAAACCTAAAACAAGATGGATTTTAGATAACTTTTTAAAAATCATATTTGCAAAAAATTAACTAAATCGAAGATCGTTTGGTTATGTAACTGTAATTGAATAAACAAACAGTAAATCTAACTGTTATCAAAACCATATATTTATTTGAAAACTATTACATGATTAAATAATTTTCAATTTGGTTGATTTTTGGCAAAAATGATCCTTGAAGGGTGATCTAAAAAATGAATAGTTCGGATTATGAGCTTACTTAGTAACGACATAGTTTTGATTGATTAGTATGAGTATTATTTGATGTAGTATTAAACACGATACAACTTTCAAATCAGAAAAAAAAAAAAATTCTTTATTAATAAGCCACAACATACAACATTTTTTAGTCATAAACTCAAACTTCTAATTTATTTATTTTTAAACTACAAAAAATATTTCTAAGTCACAAATCAAGAAAAATCAAATATAGAGCATTCAATACTATTCAAACTCAAGCATATCCAAGTAATGTATTCAAGCATACCCAAGTTTTAGTTTTTTTTTTTTTTAATTCTTTTGAGAGTTTAAGATTTATGGTATAGTCTTTAAAATTTAGGGCTAAAACCCTAAAACTGAAATAAGTCATAAAAAATAAACTCTAAATGCATAAACCTTAAAACAATATTACATCACTCAACAAAGTGTAACTTTATGAATTATAAAATATAACTCTTGTAAAGTTACATATTACATCGTAACAAAATAAAGTGTAACTTTTTATATATTTCATCATAATAAAATAAAATGTAACTCTGTAAATGATAATACGGCGTCAGAAAAAAAAAAGTTTAGTTTTAAACCACTCTTTATGGCTTAAAAACAAATAGATCTTTTACGTAAGTTTACGAGTGAAGCTTAAAATGTTTTGTGGCTTTTTGTTAATTTACTTAAAAAAAGAATCCTATTGAATTAGTAGTCTAATTGGGCATACCAAACAAGACTGCAGGCTGTAGTGCTTTTTTGTAATATTAAAAAAAAAAGAAAGAAAAAGAGCTATAGTGATTCTACTACTTGAAATAATAATATAATGAAAATGAAAAAAAAAAAAAAGCATTCATAAATTATAAATATATGTGGTAATCCAACAACCCTTGCTTATACAAAAACAAAAATAAAATCCAGTGACTCCAATCTCTACGTTTTTAAGTCCATATTTTATCAGACTATAAGATTAGAATTGGACTTTTCATGCGAACCTAGCGGTGGGACTGATTACTAAACCACTTTCATTGTGAAATTAAGAAGTGATTTTGTCTAAGTTTGACCATTTATTTTGTCTTTCTTAGAACTTAATTATTCAAAAGTTGTAACCACTAATTTACCAAAAAGAAGTTGTAACCACTAAAGTTAGATTGACATGTAGAAATCATGTTACACCCATTAATAGTATAAGAAATTCTAATACACGTAGGACATGTTTATTAAACTAAAATTAGAATTAACATGAATCAAAATGAGAAATGATCAGAATGAGCATGGTGCAATAAGTAAAAATCAGAATAAGTAAGAATCATTATCAGATATTCCCTTTAACGTGTTTATTAACTGTCAAAAATCGAAATCAAAACCAGTTTGATTACTTGAATGCCTTGTATAAAGAAAATTATGTTTTCTATTAAATACTTTACTAATCACAATTTTTCAAAAGAAATTTATATTTATAGTCTACTAAATACTTAACCCAACACTAACTTTATTTCCTTATCAAAATTGTTTTTTTTTTTTTTAAATATTCAGTTTTTTATATTTATTTAAATTTTTTCAAGTTTTATTCACTTTTTATTTTATTTTATCCCATCAATTAAAATTAATTTTTTTTATATGTAGATAACATTTTTGAATTTTCAAAAGAAAAAAAAAAAGGAACAGTATTTTTTGCTTGAAAATATAAAGGGCAATGTTTATTTTATGTAACATCACATTAGTATATGTGTAATATAATATTTGAGACATAAAATGTCCATGAAAATCAAGGTAAAGAGAAAGCGTTCTAAAAAAGATTAGAATCAAGAGACATTTGCTCCTCAGTTCTTATTTCCTAAAGACATTCATGAGTCGTGGATTACATATTGGGCACGTGTACTTCTATATCACCACTTGTTATATTAGCACATTAAGGGTGGATGATCGGTCTCAGATCATTTGTGTAGTTAGACACTATGATAAATAAGTGGGTGTTTATTGGGAACTAAATTCACTAAAGGTGACCGTTAAATGAATTCTTATATGGAGATTTACATAATATCAAACAAGAATTCTTAATTATAAAATGTCGTAAATAATCCTTTGACCTAAGCCACTATGAGTCGCCTTGTGCGTGAGATCCCGTATTTTTTCAAAATCTTTATTTGAGATTTTATTTCAAGATTTTGATTTGGGTTGATTTTATAAATTTTGTTTTAAATTAGTTTGACTCAAAGTTGACCTTTTGTTCTGTTGAGCTTTTGATTTCGAGTTTAGGCTTGTTGGATAGGTCTACAGTCCATGAGTTCATAGACGCGAAACATACGTCTATCAGAGTTACGGTTTGAAAGATACGGACATTTGAAGTAAGGGGCGATATTATAATTTCGTACCAAAGGATTTTTAAAACCCAAAACCAGCATCTCTTTTTCCATTTTTCTCTTTCTCTTTCCTCGACACCCAGTTCTCTCTCTTCTTTCTTTTCTCTCTCCTCCCTCTATGATCACACTTTATCCTAGTCTATTCGATTCTCAGCCGTCCTGCAGCGTATGGCGACGAGACCAGCGACAATAGAGTCGTCTCCTCATTTTCTCTCTTCCCATGTGAGCTGATCACCCAGGAAACGGCAAAGACTGCGTGAGAGCTCGAGCAGACCCAATTAGCCTTTACCGGTGATCTCCATCTTTCAGCCACGTCGTGGCGCCGAACCACTTAGGTCATCTTCCTCTTGTCACGGCGAGTCTTCCTATGCCTCCCCTTGCTCCGACAACCTCTCACGATGGCGGATCGAAGGATTTTAGGCTGGCGACTTCCTCCACTCTTTCAAGCAAATCTGGCAGCGATCTTAGGCAATTAAGGTGTGAGACCCCGTATTTTTCAAGTTTTATTTTGAGAAGTTGTTTTAAAGATTTTGGAAATTGATTTGAGAAATAAAAGGTTTTGGGTACATTTTTTATTTTGTTTTAATTTGGGCTTGACCCGAAAGTTGACTTTTAAAATTAAAGGGTTTTTGGTTTTGAATTTCAACTCATTGGATAGGTCTCGAGCTCACGAGAACGTAGTCGCGAAGCACGCGTAAATTGAAGTTACGGTTTGAGAGTTACGAATATGCAAACGTATGGGCATTTTTATAATTTCGTGTGGAAGGGTTTAAAACAAAAAAATTATAATTTATTTCTCATTTCTCATTTTTTTCTCTCTCTTTGATTCTCTTTCTCTCTCCCCAACATCTTTTTTCCTCTCCTCGAACTCTTCCTCCCTCAGATCGCGCGAGTTCATCGGCGAGCCAGGCGGCAAGGACCCTGCCAAGAGCTCCTCCCACCTTTCCTAGCCTTCGAGTAGCCCAGAACCCGTGATCCAATGAAGGCCGAGACCCCTTTGTCGGCGTCGACTCTGTTCTCGGCAAAATTGGGGCCAACGATTATCTGGGTTTTCTCCCCCAAGTCGCGGAAAGTCCAACTGTGGTGGCCCCTTGCTCCAATGGTGCTCCACAGCGATAGATTGAGCTTGCAAGCCTGGCCGCTTCTTCGGCCAATTCCGGTTAATCCTAATGTCTAATCGTCGAATTTCTTAAGGGTTTTTACTCCTCTAGGTATGAGTTTCATTTCTCCTAAGGTTTGGTTGCTCTCCCCGAGCTTTCTTTCCCTCTTAAATTTTCTCTCAGATCGACGAGTTCACCGACGAGCCAGGCGGCAAAGACCCTGCCAGGAGCTTCTCCCACCTTCCACAACCTTCGGGTAGCCCATAACCCGTGATCCCATAAAGGCCGAGACCTTCTCATCGGTGTCGACTTCGTTCCTAGCGGAATTGGGGCCGACGACTACTTGGGTTTTCTCCCCTAAGTCGCGGTGAGTCCATCTGTGGTGGCCCCTTGCTTCGATGGTGCTCCACAGTGGCAGATTGAGCTTGCAAGGCCCGTCGCGGCTTCTTCGGCCAATCCCGATGTCCAATCGTCGAATTTCTTGAACGGTTTTACTCCTCTAGTTATGGGTTTCATTTTTCCTAAGGTTTGGTTGCTTAATTTTGAGAAATTGGGAAATTGAATTTTTAGGGTTTGAACAATTTCAAATTTTCTTTGATTTTTGAAATTGAGGTTGTTTCTGAGTTGTTTTTCATCTAATTGAAGTGTCTAGGTGGAAATTTGATTGATTTTGAGTAAAACAACCCTTTTTGCAGGTGGTGCCACCGCTGCCACTTGTGGCAGCAGGTTGGTGGTTGTTTGACCCTATATCATCCAATTGAAGTCTTAAGAACCTTTTAAAGTCCAATCGGTGAGTTTCGGTGGTGTTTTGTGTCTTATTTGTGGCCGGGCAGCCACTGTGTGTGGTGGTTGGCCGTTCGTTTCGACTGTTTAATAACCAGTTTGTGAAACCTGAATTTAAATTATTGGTTATCTAGTCTTAATAGGTACCTGGTTTGAGAATTCTATTTTTGATGTCGTTATGCTGCCAGATTGGGAATCCGAGCGTGTTGTTGTCCAAGGTCATTTCGGTAATTTTAGTCATTATCACTAAAACCTGTGTTTTCGATTTCTCACCAAGTTTGACCTTTAACGACTCTAGATAAAAGTAGAGTTTATTTCTGTAATTTGGTGAAGGTATTTGAATTCGAGTAATTTCGGTTTATCTTAAGATTAGTTGGTTTTGTATTAAAATTAGGATTTTAGATCTATCACGTGAACCGATAATAATGGTGTTGTAAGGACAACTTAGGAATTTCTCGAATGGACATGTGAGATCAAGCTAAGCTCTGGAATTCAGGTAGGGGGTTGTGAGGAACCTTTGACTGTAAATTTGATTATATTAAATCTTTATTGAAAAATGCGATATGTGTGCTAATACGTGACTTATATAAATTATCTGAATCACTTGAGTATGATATAAGTTAGTTAATTATTATATATAATTACATGCATTTATTTGAATGTGACATTTATTTGAATGTGAAACATAATTCATTAAGAATTGAAATTACGGTGGTGAGAAAGGATTGAAAATTTAAATTTCATAGTGTGCGTGAGAAATGAAGCATCTTCCGTTGCGTACAAATAAAACGATGTAAACCTTAAGACGCATTGGGACCTTCAGTTACTGTCGAAGTTAGGATATCTTGCACTTTAGCTGCGGTTAAAGTGAAGATGTGCAATGCAATTTATATTTCAATATGCATCGAGTGTTAATTCGTATAATAGAACACTTGGGGCCACAGTGGTAAAATGCATGGTATGGGACATGCATGCCTATTTGTTCTATTATTTGGATTAACTCTTTATCTATATTATGAGGCTTAAATTGAGGAAGTGCAATATAACATTCATACATTAATATGATTATTATATTATATATTTTTTGCTCCATGTTGTATGTTTCATTGTGCTTCAATATAATTAATTTTGCATGATAAAGTTGAATGTCCTTATTGAGTCGTTGGTTAGAACTCACCCTTTTATAGACTTTGTAGGTACTGTAGTGAGAAAGTGCGAAGTCGACCGAGAGTAATTAAGATGATTAGGCATGAACCAAGTCAAAGTTGGTAATGATTTTGAAACTAAAAAAAATGAATGTACAGTTCGATGTACGACTTATTTTGTATATTAAGATTGAATCCAGTTTGTGATTTATTTTATTTTCCATTATCACATTCTGGTTATATAACTTAATTCTATAATTAGAGTGTGATTCACACATTAATCTGAGATTAACTCTTAATCCTGAATTGGGGCGTGACAAAAAATGTATATATTCTATCCTTATGACTTACTCTAGCTATGCGCTATATTGTTTTGAGCTCAATGGTTGAGAATTGGAAAACCCAGTTTTGGAACCCATGACCACTGTGGGCTTCGCTACTCGTGGTGGCTGGTTTGGGCTTCCCTTCTTCGATTTGTTATCCCTTTGATCATTTGGTGATTGTGAGATGATTTACTTTAAAATTCTTTGTCCAAGTATTGTTTCGTTTGCCGCTGCCAACTCCGCCACTGGTGGCAGCGATTTAAAGGTTGTTTTGCTTCTATTTTCTTCCACCGAGACCCTAGAAGTAAATCCCAAAGTTAATTTGTTTGTTGAGTTGTTGTGGTGAAATAGGTCTGGACAACCACCGTCTATGGTGGTTGCTGCCCATTCCAGCCGTTCAATGGCCAAATGTGTTTCTGGTTTATGATTGTGTTGGTTGTCTGTTCTTAAGTAGGTACATAGGCTCATGAATCATATGCCCGATGCCATTTCGGTTATTAGATTAGAAATTCGAGCAAAGGTGCCCTGAAGGGCAAATCAATCTTTTCATAGGGTTGCACTGTGAGTAAAATTATATGTGTTGTCTTAACTTGTTTGTTTGCTTGTATGTTAGAAAATGAATAATTCTATGATTGAATCCTGATGATGAATTGATGATGGTTTGAGTTTAAGTGATTAAATGAAGATTTTGAGCATAAGTAAATAATTGAGAATTATTAATGTTGAGTGAATTATTATTGTTGAGGATAAATGTTGATATTTAGACAAATGGTTGACAGATTTGTTTATTATTGAGGAATTATAATTATCTTGATGTCTGAATGGATATTATGTGTTTTGAGGAATATTTATTTATGTCAATTGATTATGAATTGAGGTTTATGTTAAGTTATTTCACTCATACGAGCTCTATGAGCTTACTGGGTTTGTTGTATAACCTAGTACACCATGGATGTCGTGTAGGGTTTGTATTTTGCAAGATAAACAAGTTGGAGAGGCAATAAGAAGAAGACAATGTCGTGGGACCCAGTTGATTTGATTAAATATTTTTGATACCGTGGATTTTGAATAAATGTTTTTATTTATTCAAGTACGAATTTGGCTAATTAAAAATGTATTTGTATAAATGTTTATGGGCCCGAAAGTTAGGACGTTACATTGTGCATGCATGGCTAGACTTTGACTAAACAATGTATCTGTACTCCATTAAAGGACTTACGTATGGCTCGGGTCTAGTGATTCGAGCATGAAGGGTCATAGTTTTACAACAAGGAATCTGCCACATTCCGTAAAGAAGACGAATAATCTATGTGACATTTTATGATATACATTCAAGATACTTTGGCCTAAGCACTATATTATAATTTGATAAAATGAGTTTTCAAATTATCAGTATTGGATATTATTCGTTGGAAGATTTCTAGACATATGAACGTTTATAGGGATTGACAAAGTAGTTCCATACCTTATCGTTTAAGTTCGAGTTATTGTGAAATACATTAAACAATTCAAGATTGGCAGGCAACAGACATGTAAGAAGGCTATCAAATCAAGATTGGCAGGCTATATACTCTCAAACAACGTGTGTGTGTGTGTGTGAGAGAAAGAGAGAGAGAGAGAGAGAGAGAGAGAGAGAGAAGAGAGAGAAAGATAGATAGATAATCTGAAAGCACACAAATCAAACAGTGAGCATTGGAAGCCTATACAAAATTTAAACAAGTTGTTTTTTATATTGTTGATCATATATTGATTATATATAAAAGAATAATCCTAGTAATGAAAATATAAAAGAAAAATTAACAAATGCAAAATGAGATTGAAAAGAATGTCTGAACAATACCTCAATTGCCAAAATCCATAGAGGGCAATTTGAACCATAAATTCCAATCCGGGAGCCCTATTACAAGATTAGTAACAAAGCCATACAGAGAAATTAATAGACCAATTTCAGTTGACAAAATCTACAACTATTATGCAGTGCTCAAATCAGAAGTCTCTCGCAATCACTCATGGATAAGTCTCATCTTAAAGACCTATTTTCGATTGATTTTTACCTAGAATATTTTGAATTAACCATTTCCCAATGTCTTCTCATGTTTTATTTGTTTTGAAGATGGTTATAACTTATATATTGATTTGTCTAAAGGTTTTTTGATAGTCAATGAGACTCCTCAAGTACTAAAATCCAAAATTTCAATCTTCATTTTGTTACTTGACTTGTAACGTATTTTCTATGTAAAGATGCATTTTTTTTTTCATCTCCCAATTTAAACATTGTAACTACTATGATTTATTTAGCATAAAGGAAGAAATTTTTTAGGTCCAGACCAAGTATAGATGGGTTCATGTATAAACCTTTCTTATATTAATACCAAATAAAATCTGGGTTGAAGCCCCAAAAAATAGACTTTACACAAAAAGCTTTTACATTTTGCTAAAATATCTGGACCTTGGAACATTATTGAGCATAATAATAACTTTTTACATGGGCTTATAATCTATTTAGAAGGAGATAGATGGATGAACTTCCTGGAGAATGAGAGTGCTAGCTCTCTTCTCACAAGTATGACATTTGATAAAATGAAAGAACGTAGAGTGATTTATTCTGGGGCTTCTCTTAGTCAGACTTCTTGACTTGGGCCCTTATTTATAGACTTGAGTGGAAAAAAATTATTCTACTAAAGGGGGGGCCGACCTCCTAGTCTTATGGACAAAGTTTGTTGGTCCATTTGACTAGCTAATTAACTTTTAATTATCTAATTAATTAATTAACAAGCTCAAAAACTCATCACTTATATTTCTTTTCTATTAGTCTCAGGCCTCAATCAATTAACCCTTTAATTAATTCTTCAAGTTCATTTCTAATATAATCTCATACCTACTGGCGTGTGACATTTAGTTCCAATTAAATACGGCAGTGGATTTAGGACACATTCCTAAAGCAATCTATTTGGTCTCCATAAGCCATGATTGACACCTAGCATCGTGTCATGACTACCCAAATTAACTGAAAGAAAGAAGAACCTATTATGTCTTGATTTCAACACAATACAGTCTCTATCATCCTATGTTCCTAGGATTATGGTCAAGTATGAAATTCTGTTAACCTTAGCATAATCCTTGAGGTCTAACCTTTATGTGTTGATTCCAATCGATCACAGAAGCTAATTTTCATAATCTAGTACTTTGGCCAAAGATTCCTGAATTTAGACATCTGTTGCCTCTTGGAACATCTCTCATATTACCATAAGTGATACATCTTTTATTGAACGCACACGTGTCCCCATACGTCAGTGACTATGCTCAATCTATACTTTTGACTAAACTTTAGAAGCTTAGCCTTATGATACAGTTAAAGCATAGTGACTGAGCGCACATGACAATCACGTCGTCTCAACTCTAGGGACCAATTGTATTATCAAGACTTAAAGTATTCCTATTGAGGGGTGAGTAATACTCCATGACATGTATTAGTTCAGTCGGTCACGTTTACTGAACCATTTATTGGCACCCATGATTTTCTCCTAGTGTCTCTACACCGATAATTTGAGACCGATTATCCTAAACGTTAAGCAGAGATAGATCTTAAAGTTAATGATTATAAAACCCAAATTTGGGCTCTTAATACCTTTAAGACCCAGGTCATTTTTTGGTTTTTGAACGAGGCCCAGTTTATACCAAACCGGTCCTCTCTTCCGTCTCCATCAGTCTCCGTCTGTCACTCCGTCTCTCTGCCTCTCCCTTTCTCATTTCTCTCATTTATCTCTCCTCACCCCCATCTCTCTCTTCTGTATAGGACCTCCGTAGGTGGCGACTTGAAGAAGAAGATCGACGGCTTGAGAACCATTGCGAGAAGATGAGCCACTGTGAGAACAGTTTGAGAACCACCAGTGCCGACTGTCATCTCCGGTGATCTGCAATTTCTGGCGACACCAAGGTGTCGAACCACCACTAGTCGATTCCTCTCGTCAATCTGAACTATATGGTGCCATTCTCTCACCTCCACGACCTCTGTAGGAGGCGACTCAAAGAAGAAGATCGACGGCTTGCCGCCATCAACTTGTTTTCCGACGACAGTGCGACTGTTGCTGACCACCAGAATATTCCTTGCGTTGAGAGGAGTCTGATAGTGTGGTTAGATCGTTCATTCGACCACTAGTTGCAGCAAATCGAAGCTTGGAAGTCAGCGCCTTCTCTCCCTGTTTTCCGACGAGTCCGATGGCGGCTCCGGCCGATTTTGGTATGTACTCTCTCCCCTTGACATCTTCTACTTGTTAGTGTAATTGATTTGAGTTTGATTGTTGGTAACTGGAAAATTTCTAATTTGAAACCCTAGGCCTGTGTATACAATGAGTATGCTTTGAAGAGCCAATATGATACAAGCATACACCTCCAGGTGATATATTAAGATTGTTATGTTGGATTGATATGACAAACTGAGATGTTGCTAGAATAAAAATATAGTTGTGCAATCGTTATCAGAGCATGAGTTTGTTGAGTGCTGCTAATTATTATTAGGTGATAATGGATTTGTGTTGCAAACCACCATATGGTAGATGTCGGATTATTTTGGGTTTAGTTGTAATTAATTGAAGTTGATAATGGTATAGAACATGGAAAGGTTTAATTCCAGTAGATTACAGTATCTCATCCTTTGGCCCTTGTTTGCATTATCTTCTAGTTAGGTATCACAATATGATGGCAATTTCTCACATGATCATGCATATTTTGAATCCAGTTATTATTTTAATCAAGTTATCCATTGACCATGAAAAATTAGATTATTGTGCCTCTGCCTGAACCAGAAGCAAGAAGAGCCATGTTTGAGCAACTAGGTAGCTCTCTCTACATATTTTTTGCGCATTCACACACACTTGTTTTAATGTGCTTGCATTTATCAGTCTTGCTCTTGCTGAGTACTTAACTTTCTATTTTTCTTTCGACAGAAATGCCATGTTAAGAACAAGGATATCCGGAAGTTTCAAGTTATTTTTCTTTTTCAACGGAATTGTGATTCTGTTTTAGTTTGTTGTAATTGTGTCATAAGTTTATAATTCATTTAGTTATTTATGCTTTCACAGTGATTGTATTAAGTTTAAATTATATTATCTAATTTATTATTATTGTTATTATCAAACAATAACAATACTTGATTGTCACTGTTGTGCAGTAGCAATAGGTGATTGCTACTGTCGGACAGTAGCAATAGGTGATTGCTAGCAATATGTGATTGTTACTGCCGGGCAGTAGCAATATGTGATTGTTATTAGCAGTAGGTGATTATTACTGTCAGGCAGTAGCAATATGTGATTATTACTGTCAGATAGTAGCAATAGGTGATTGTTACTATTCGATAATAACAATTATATTTAGTATTAAAACATAAAAGATTACTGTGTGACAGTAGCAATCAAGTGATTGTTTCTGTGTGACAGTAGCAATTAGGTGATTGTTACTCTCTGAATTTTGTAATTTTCTATGGTTTGAATTTTGGTGATTGTTATTGTATGACGATAACAAGATATATTAGTTATCTTCAACAAGTGATTGTTACTGTAAGACAGTATCAATTTCTGATTGTTACTGCCAGACAGTAGCAATAAGTGATTGTTATTATCAAACAATGATAATACTTAATTGCCACTGCCCGGCAGTAGCAATAGATGATTGTTACTATTCGATAGTAACAATTATATTTACTATTAAAATGTAAAAGATTATGGATGCCTCATCTTGATTTTTTGTATTTTATAGGTTATTATTTAACATGTTTTATGACATGAAAATACATAAATTATTATTTGTTTTTTTTGGGTAGTTTATGTACCAATTGGTACTAAAATGGAAAAAAAAAAAGAAGAAGGGAAAAATGGCATTTTAAAAACACTGTAGCGCTGTTACTGTAGCACCGGTTTTTTAAAAAATGGGCCGCTACAGTATTTTACTGTAGCGCTTGGACCGGATGAATAGTGAATTTTAAAAAATGGACTTTAAAAAAAAAAACCCTGGATCTTATTGGTTTTACTAGATTGATATTGTCAAGTTATCAATCCTGCAACCATGAACATTTTAAACTTCAAGTACTAAGGGATATAAGTCTCGCTGTTCTAACTTCTTTAGGACATTATTCCCTTAACTTAAAATCATAGACCTCTTTTATGCGTACACATATATTAGGATATAATATGTATATGAAAAATAAAACATAAAAAACAAGTTTTCCCACGATGTTAAAAATATAAACAATACGTTTTTTTAAATGATTTGCATTAGGGCATATTCCAACATGACCAACTTCAAAGGAAAAACTAATTACATTGGATGATAAGACCTTAAGAAGTGCATATCGTAATGTACTGTTCAATATGGTTTTTTGTAGAACCTTATTTAGGGCCCGTTTGGCACTGCTTTTAAAATTGTCAAAAGCGCTTTCAAATTAGTAAAAGCGCTTTTGATAGCGTTTGGCAAAAATAATTAGAAGTGCTTTTGAGTTATAAAAGCACTTTTAAGGGGTTTTTTGAAAAGCACCTGTCAGGTGCTTTCTCAACAAGCACTTTCAAGTGCTTTTGCATAAACAACTTAGAAGTTTTATAAAAATTTATATGTGCTTATTAACATAAGCACTTCTGATAAAAGCGCTACTAAATAAAAGTACTTCTAAGAAGCAGTGCCAAACGGGCCTTTAGAGAAAGTATAAAACTTAAAGTTTAAAGTGTTAGCATACTTAGGCTAAAATTTCTCTTACCCTTTTATATTTTTTGTTAGAATGCACTTAGAGCAGATAAAACAATTAGATAGACAAACGTACCCAAACAAATGAAAGTTTACTTATGAAAAGACACATAGATAACTTTTCATAATGGCTAAGGAACGAGGTTAGGGTTTTTTTTTTTTTTTTTTTTCATTTCATATTGGATTATCATGTCAAGTTCGTATTATACTAACATACATTTAGGTAACCATTATATTGTTAGGTTGAATAGAATACAATGTGTTCAACAAATTTACTATATCGTCTAGATGTTGGGCCTAGAAGTCAAGTAATGTCAAATTCTAATTATATCATCAATGGATGCCGATTTCATACAAAAGTGGCTGAGAAATCAACACAAAATAGTAGTGTTTCCATTGATGCGACTACTATATGTAGAGCTAGTGTGAAGGATATTGTACAAGTTGTTGATGTAGTAAGTTACTATGGGGTGATAAAAGATATATTTTGTTACATTACTATACTTTTAAGGCGATGTTATTTAGGTGTGATTGGGCAAGTGTGAAAAAAGGAGTCATGGTTGATGATGGCTTTATCTTAGAGTTAACCTTCATGAATAGTAAAGTCAATTTGATAGAGACCCTTTTATTTTAGCAACACAAGCGTCACTAAGTATTTTACTCAAGAGAAAATGAATCATCTAATTGGTATGTCGTATTAAAAGTTCCTCTATGTGGCTTTAATGATCTGGGAAAGAATAAGAGTATTTAAAACTTTTATGAAGTAGAAATAACTAGTGATAATAATGATGATGACAATTTAAATCTCTAAATCATCCTTAAACTTCAAATTAAATCCCTAAAATCAATACTCAATTTTTTAAATAAAAATAAACATTAAAATATAATGAATTCTTGATTTTAAACTATAAAAAAATTAATTTAAAAAGTAGGATATAAAATATGTTAACCATATATTTTCCATAGAGCTCATAAACACCAAGAAACACAATCAATATGATTAATTGAACAACTAATAAAGACCCATAACACTTACATGATGCCATAGTGAATAAGTCTTTTCCTCTCTACAATCCTTAGTGCAACTCAATATGAGGCTGAAAATATTTTGCAGATTATTAATGTGATAGCAGAGACTTGTTCTTATATAGTAGTGTTAAGATTAGAATCTTCCCATAAAGGTATTTACTTGTACCTCAAGTACCGCTAACTAAACACTTACTAAAAATAAGAACTCTTTATCCATATTCAATTAGAATTTCGATTATCCTACTTAATAGGCCCTTATTACTTGTCAAACAGAATCATAATATGACAACTAACATCTAGATTAATCCAATACAATTCTTTCTTGGATTGAAATGTATGATGATTTGTTATATCTTAATACAAGGTGATTAGTCTAGACCTGACAAAAACACACACGACTCGATAACACGACACGACATACAAATTTTTGAGTTTGGGTTATGGTCGGGTTGATATTAGTGTCATCCGTTAGTAACCCATTAAGATAATGGTTCAGGTAGGGTGAATTCGCTGGTCACCTGATAAAGAATGACATTTTAGTAAATTTTGAGCTTATCCTAAAATCCCTAACCTGATTAGACATAAGTCACATACCTCATTTTCATTTTTCAATTTTTTCTCATTGCCACCTCTCTCTTTCTCTTCTCTTCTCTTCTCTCTCTTTCTCTCTCTCTCTCTCTCTCTCTCTAGGCGTGCGGGCAACGGGGGTGGACGCGAGAGGTGTTGGGTTGCGGGGGGTTTGTGGGTGCAAGAGAGAGTTGGGAGGTTGGGTGGACTGGGGCTACGGGGGAGGAGGGGGATTGGGATTTAGGGTGAGGAGGGAGGAGCCAGATTGGGGGGAAGGAGTCAATCTGTGTTATGTGAAATTTTTTTTATTTAAAATTATTTTTTTCTGGGTAAAATGGGTCATGTCGGGTTCACTCGTTAAATAACGGGTCATGTTTGGGTTGATGTTTTTGCCACCTGGAGGTTAACTGGTCGTATCGAGTTCATCTGTTAACACTAACTGGTTGTATCGAGTTTGACCTAAACCCACATAACACGACCCGTTTACCAGGTCTAGATTAGTCTATAAAGAATTCTTACAGAATAAATTTATCTTTTAATTGAAGTATAGGTATCAACCAAATAGTATCATTGATTTTGAGTTTTGGTGAAGAACTAGGGTTTATAGAAGAAAGAAATTATGAAAAAAGATGGGTACATGGGTGAGATGATGGTTAAAGGAATAAGAAAAGTGTTTAATAGGTGAATGTTTGAGTTGGTATATTAAAGATATAGAAATAATGAGATGTGATAATAATGTTTTTATATTTTAATAGGGATGTAAAAATAGGTAGGTGAGAAAATAAGACATGATGGTGAGAATATAAGTATTATTTTAAAAAACATAAAATAGTTTAAAGAAAAGTGATGAAGGAAGAAATTCAGTTGATTAATTTATTTAACAAAATTCCAAATTTTTTTTAAGGAATGTAAACGACAACATTAATTAAATTGAATTTTGAGATCAAAATTTAAAATCAAATCAAATCAAATCACAATAGGATATAAAACGTACTGACTAATGAATCCACTTTGGTAGAAAATTGAAACAGTGGTGTTGAAAATTATCATTAATTTAGCTCAAAAAAGAAAAAAAAGAAAATTATCACTAAATTATAAGTTAAAACTTAAAAGGGACCAAACCATAAATGCTAATATAACAAATTTAAGCTAACCGGAACTGTGACAGAAATTCGTCACAGTCTCATCCCCACAGAGTTTTGAATTTCGAGCTGGTTTTAAGTGACGGGGTGACACGTGTGGGCCCTTCATGATGACGGGTGGAGAGCAACAATTTCGCCGTTTCACAAAACCTGCCAAATGACCATGCTGCCCACCCTCCTTTCACGCAAATCCAAACGCCCTCGTTAGACGAGGGCAGGGACACAACAGTCATTTAAGAATTGTAAAAGTGGTAAAAACGTAAGAAAAGTGGAATTACAACCGAGGTAATATGACATAACTACTCTGACCGCACTTTAAGCGTGCGCTTCGGTAGAAGCAGTTAATGTTCTGGGTGAATAAATCTGTACCGTCCACGTAAGGGTACAAAAGATTCAACGGTTCAGATGTGGAACGGGAGGAACTGTGGTTGACGGCACCGCAGAGGAGATGATGTAAAACTTTGGACTTGTCGAAGACATGAGATTGTGGGTGACCCAAAAGCCAAGTAAGAGTTTTAAAAAGGAGAGGAAATGGGAGTGAGAGAGAGAAAGAGTTGACATTAGCCAAAACTCTTCAGTCTCAGTCTCAGTCTTAGACTCTCTCTCTCAGTTTTAGGGTTTGTCTGTGTCTTCTTCTACAGTTTTAGGGTTTTCAGGTAAAGCAATATTGTTAAAGTACCGATTTTCCTTGCTTTTCAAAACAAATTTTGTTGTTGGTTGTGTGGGTTTTGTGTCTTGAGAGTGGTTCTGGAGTCCAATGCACTTCATTTTTGGTTTCGTTTCAGGGTCTTTTTCGGTATTTCATGTTTCTCTGCTTCATCTCTGCTTTTTTTTTTTTTTTTTTTCATGTTTTAGTTTCTGTTTGGTTTGGTTTTTCAACTTCTTCCCAAAAAAATATATTTTTTGGCTGTTTCAGTATTTTAAGTCTTGGGTTTTGTTTCCCTTTTTTTGGGTGTTGAAAAGTATTTTCATTTCTGTTGTTTTAAGCAATGTACTTCTGTTTTGTTGTGATTTTGGGGCATTTGTCTCGTTTTAAAGCTAGATCACTGCATATTAACTCCGTTTCACTTGCAGGGTTGCAGAGTCCTCAAGGCTTGAGATTTTCTGAAGCGGGTTGCTTGTGAGCTTAGGTAATATTCATGGTAAATGTTTGATATTTCACTTGCATGTGTGCTTACTGGGTTACAAAGTAACTCCTTTGGACCGCTCTGCATGTGTGCTTTTCTTAGTGGTTTTTCTTTTCTGGGTTTTTGGGGTTATGTGTTTTACATGCATCTGTTTGATTTTTATGATTTGTTTGCTCTGATGGTGCATGTGTGGGTTTTGGGGATTTTGATGTTGTACCGAGCATTTTCAACTCAATTTGGGAATCTTCAATTTTAATATTTTTCCAGCTTCCATTTGTGAGTGGTTTTTTGCGTTTCCTTCAACTATACCTTAAGGTTTTTAATTTTATTTATATTTTATTATTGACATTCTCCTTAAAACTCACATAAAAGGTGTGTATGGCTTTTTTTCCTTTTTTGTAAGTATGATTTTTATATTAGTTATTTTTGTGTTTTCTTATTATGGATTGTTGTATGTCTCTTTAAAGGAATGTATTCAGCTTTCATGTCTTAGTGTTTTGCTTGTTCTGATTTGGCTTTACTTTTGTTGTGTGTATTTGCAATTTTGGATTGTCTAACTTTATAATTCTTTTCTCTTTCATAATCCTTGCATTTGGTTGATAAGTTTCTTGAAACTATTATGTGTTTCTCTTACTTTAGTATGCTCCAATGCTTTTGGTGTGTCTGTGGTAGCATTTCTGGTGTGTCTATGTATTCTGTGACTGCAATTAAAATGGTTATCTGCACCCTTAAAATTCTTGGTTTCCATTTTTGTTATCTGCACCCTTAAAATTCTTGGCACAGCCTCTTCACAAGTTTTTTATTTGCGCGTGTTTTTCAATTTTCACGAACTTTAGTTTTTCATAATTTTGCTAGTACTCTGTTGTTTGGGTTTCTATCTTTTGCTTAGGTTTTTGTGTTTGGATCATTACAATTAAGAGTTTACATGCCTTGAATCGTGTAGAGATTTTAGTTTCTGGGTTATTATTCTCATATGTGTTTTGAAGTCCTTCAAAGGGTTCTGCTGTTATGTTATAGTTTCTTACTGAGGCTTTTTTATTTCCCATATTCCCAGTACTTGGTGGACTTCTGGTGCCTTTTATGATGTTATAATCTGTTTAGGGTCATACTGTGCAATTTTTCTTTCTCGAACTTGATGAACCATGATTTTACATTTTCTTTGTTGCATCTCAGTTACTTGCTTATTTTATATTTTAGGCTATGGATTCATTTGAGCCAGATGGAAATGGGAATGGGCCAGATGTAAATGGAAATGGGCCAGATGGAAATGGAAACGGGCCCGACGGAAATGGAAATGGGGCAGAGCATGGGTTGCCACCGCCACCTCCTGTTATTCCACCAGATGTTGTTCCGTTGAGAGCAGAAGCAGATAACATTCCTGAACCTGTTAAGAAGAAACCTGGGCGAGTCCCTATTGCTAGGCGTGGCCTTGGAACCAAGGGGCAAAAGATACCTCTGGTCACTAATCACTTCAAAGTTAACTGCACTAATATTGAGGGCTATTTCTTCCATTACAGTGTATGTTCCAGATACTTTATATAGGTTCCAATACTTTTTTGGAGTTTTCTGAAATTGTCAGTTTTACACTTGTTCTCATTTTTGTACTGTATACATAGGTTTCTGTTTCTTATGAAGATGGCCGACCTGTTGATGGCAAGGGTTCTGGAAGAAGAATAATCGATAGGGTGCATGAGACTTATCAATCTGAGTTAGGTGGAAAGGACTTTGCTTATGACGGGGAGAAAAGCCTGTTTACTGTTGGCTCCCTTCCACGCAACAAACTTGAATTTCAAGTTGTGCTAGAGGATATGCCATCAAGCAGGTATGTAAGGAAGGGCTGTAATGGATTTCTAACATTTGTGTGGGTTCTCCTTTTCTTGCTCTAAATTCTGGTGGATTTGTTTTGTGCTTAGAAACAATGGAAATTGTGACCCTGACGGTCCTGGGAGTCCAAATGAAAGTGACCGGAAGAGATTACGGCGTCCTAATCGGTCCAAAACATTCAATGTGGAGATCAGCTATGCTGCAAAAATTCCCATGAAGGCAATTGGAGATGCTCTACGTGGTCAAGAATCAGAGAACTCCCAAGAAGCTCTTAGAGTGCTGGATATCATATTAAGACAACATGCATCTAAGCAGTGAGTGAAATTTTGTCTTGTTTTCTCCCTACACTCTCCTTGCACATGATTTTGTGTTTGAGTTATTCTTTGGTTGGATTGGATCATACCTAATGAAAACCTGGATTGTAACAGAGGATGCCTTCTTGTTCGCCAATCCTTCTTCCACAATGATCCTAAGAATTTTGCAGATGTTGGAGGCGGTGTACTTGGCTGCAGAGGATTCCATTCGAGTTTCAGAACCACCCAGGGTGGCTTGTCTTTGAATATTGGTAACTAATATTACTTTTTATTCTGTTATGTTCTTCAAAAATACCGGTTCCTTCACCTATTCCATTGCATATGTGTTCAGATGTATCAACTACCATGATTATACAGCCAGGGCCAGTGGTGGATTTTTTAATTGCCAACCAAAATGTTAGAGATCCCTTTTCACTGGACTGGATGAAGGTAACCAACACTTCTGCTTATTTATTCTGGTGTGTTATTATGTTCATTTACTCATTTGATAATCTGTGCTTGTTTCTATGAATAGGCTAAAAGAACCCTCAAGAATTTGAGGGTTAAAACAAGTCCATCCAATCAAGAATACAAGATAACTGGATTGAGTGAGAGAACATGCAGAGACCAAACGTAAATTATTTTTTTAATGTTACCATGTTTTTCTTTTTTATGTCTTTGTGCTTTATCTACTCTTCAATGTGCTGGACCCACTATTTTCATTGTGCCCTTCTTAACCCTCCATTTGTTATGCCTGTGTGGTCCAGGTTTACCTTGAGAAACAAAAATGCAAAGGATGGCGAGGATGCAGAAGTTGAAGTGACTGTTTATGATTATTTTGTGAACAATCGCAACATTGAGTTGCGTTATTCTGCTGATCTACCATGCATTAATGTTGGGAAGCCAAAGCGTCCTACTTTTATCCCCCTTGAGGTAACTGATGAGTATATATTGTTCTTTCTAGTTTATGCTCTAAATATTTTGATTGATCTTATTTATAACTATTATCTCATTTTTATTGATTTTTCTTTTATAGCTTTGTTCTCTTGTGTCTTTGCAACGTTATACAAAAGCACTTTCCACCCTTCAAAGAGCTTCACTGGTGGAGAAATCAAGGCAAAAGCCACAGGAGAGGATGAATGTTTTGTCTAATGTAGGTGTCTTCCCTTAACCTCTGACTCATTCTATACACATCAATGAATCTCCAGGTTTCATGAGTACTATTGCAGGCTTTAAAAATCAACAATTATGATGCTGAACCAATGCTACGTGCATGTGGTGTTTCAATTAGTAATGGCTTTACTCAAGTGGAGGGCCGTGTTCTGCCAGCTCCAAGGGTATGTTCCATATTTACCTTTGTGAAGGAGCTATGTGGTTGCTACTGTGTTTTTTTATAAAGTTATTTATCCTTTTGATGGAGCCTATTCCATTTCGCTTTTACTGATTCATTGCTTTGGTTTTCCCTAACAGTTAAAAGTGGGCAATGGGGATGATTTCTTCCCTCGAAATGGGCGGTGGAATTTCAACAATAAGGTGTTTGTCCCCCCCCCCCCCCCCCTTATTTTTTACTTGTTCATTATTTTGTTTCAATATTTATTTTATGTTGTCAAAATGCAGAAACTTGTGAAGCCAACTAAGATAGAACGGTGGGCTGTTGTTAACTTTTCTGCACGCTGTGAACTAAAAGGCCTTGTCCGTGATCTGATCAAATGTGGAGATATGAAAGGAATTGTAAGTTTTGCAATTACACATTTACTACAGTATGTAATCAAGTAAGTTAGTAAACTTTATTTTTTCCTTTTTCGTTCGCTCTTTTGGCAGAGCATAGCGGATCCATTCGCGGTAATTGAAGAGAATCCACAGTCTAGACGTGCCCCACCTCTGGTTAGAGTTGAGAGAATGTTTGAGGAAATAGAGTCCAAGCTTCCTGGACAACCACAGTTCCTTCTCTGTTTGCTTCCAGAGAGAAAAAATTCGGCTCTATATGGTTGAGTCATTTTATCTATACTAATTTTGACTGATAAATTATATAATCTGTCCTATTGATGATTTCTATCGATACACCCAGGCCCATGGAAGCGCAAGAATCTTGCAGAGTATGGAATTGTTACACAATGCATTGCTCCTACACGGGTCAATGATCAGTATCTTACAAATGTTCTGTTAAAGATCAATGCAAAGGTGAGTTGTTGTAAGGGCCATGTTCTCTGTCCTTATTGGTAATTATGATGAGTGTATTTGTTCTTTGTTGTGCCGTCATTCTTGTTGATCTGCCCTTGTTCCTTGCAGCTTGGTGGCTTAAATTCACTGTTGGCCGTTGAATTTTCTCCTTCTATCCCTATAGTGTCCAAGGCTCCCACCATCATTCTTGGAATGGATGTGTCACATGGCTCTCCTGGGCAGTCTGATGTGCCATCAATTGCTGCGGTAAACTGCCATCATATTTTACCTTGAGCTTAAATGTTAATTTTTGATGAAATTGTACTTCCATTCAGTTAAAACTCTCTGCACATTAGAGATACTTTTGATTTAATGGGACAAAAAGATATCTACTAAGTATGTTGTATTCAATGGTGGTATAATAGGTGGTCAGCTCCAGGCAGTGGCCACTGATTTCTCGCTATCGAGCGTCTGTTCGTACACAGTCCCCAAAGGTGGAAATGATAGATTCGCTATACAAGCGAATTTCTGAAACGGAAGATGATGGTATTATGAGGTAGGATGTGCATCTTGAAGCTATTTGACTCCCTCTCCCTTCCCCCCCCCCCCCTCCAAAAAAAATATCTGGGGCGCCTGGGGCTGAGTTATTTAGTTTCTGCATGTTTTATTATAAAACATAAAAAATTTGTACATTGTGTCACTCTTCAATATTCTAATCATTTTATTATGGTTTTACATTTTTGTTTCATTTACACTTTACAAACCACTCAATTTCAGAGAGCTGCTTTTGGACTTCTATACGAGTTCAGGGAAACAGAAACCTGACCAGATCATCATATTCAGGTATGTTTAAATCAAACCTAAAACTATTGAAGGAAATGGAACATTCGAGTATTACATTTGTAATTTATTTGGAAATCCAGTGTTATGGCTTAAGTTTCACTCAAGAAAAAAACACATAGGCTGGCAAATCTTCCAGACGTATACATGTTAATTCTTTACTGAAGCTTTGGGTTCACTTCAAAACATCATTCAAATTAAACCATCCCCATATATGCATATGGGTGAATTACCAATTTTCTTGCTCAGGCCAATGGTAATTTTCCAACACAATCAGAGGTTAAAGTCAATTTGTTGGTCAGATGACTTGCAAGAATTAATAATACTGTGTGGTACAAGGGACTGGGGTTTCAACATTAAGTGAACCCAAATGGCATGGCAGTGCGTGCCCTCGTAGTTTGTGGTTATCCACCAAATACATAGGGTTCAGAATGGTAGAATACATAGCTACCACGTTAGACTGTAAAATCATTTTTGAAAAGTGTTATAGCATTTGAATCGGTCATCTCTTAGCATTAACCATTTATATTTGGAATAAAAGTCATTGATATGAGAATTGAAATTTGACTTGCAAAGGTTTATTTGCGCTGTTACTGCTGACAATTTTATCAAATTGGTCCAAACTTTTAATCTGCAGTGTTGGTTATTCCAGTTAAAATTTATGTGTGCATGCATTTCTTAGACTATAGTGCTTATGACTGGCTTTACTTCTAATTTATGTTGCACTTACAGTTCTCCATTATTTTCTTGAATTGTCACTTGCTAATTTGACACTGTTTGTAGTGAGTATGTATTGATTAATTCTTATATTTTATCATTGTTGATGGGCATCTGTTTCTTTTTGACACTCTTCATAACTAACCCCAATCTGTTAGAGCATTTGAATAATCTCATCCGACGTGAAGTTATTGTTTGAGTCGTTTTAGTAAATTTATACTTATGCTTCTGATGCCTTCATGTTGTTGACTAGTTATGTATTGGATTTAGGGATGGAGTCAGCGAGTCTCAGTTCAACC
This sequence comes from Dryas drummondii, assembly GCA_003254865.1. Taxonomy (NCBI): domain Eukaryota; kingdom Viridiplantae; phylum Streptophyta; class Magnoliopsida; order Rosales; family Rosaceae; genus Dryas; species Dryas drummondii. The sequence continues at coordinate 54,835 of QANW01004866.1, read as the reverse complement.
AAGTTCTGAACATTGAACTGGACCAAATCATTGAGGTTTTGTGAGCTAATCATGGACCTTTTGATTTGTGCTCAATTTAGAAATTATGTCAACCAGTCTTTTTTTTTTTTTTTTCCCAGGCTTGCAAGTTCCTGGACGAGAGTTGGAACCCTAAATTTGTCGTGATTATTGCTCAGAAAAACCACCATACAAAATTCTTTCAGCCTCAGTCCCCTGATAATGTTCCACCTGGTAGGCCAACACAAACACACTAATTAAACCCTTCACATAATTCAACTATACCCATACTTTTTATTGTTTTTGCAGGAACAATTATCGACAACAAAATTTGTCATCCAAGGAACAATGATTTTTATCTCTGTGCACAAGCTGGAATGATTGTGAGTATCAGTATTATGTATTTCAGCTTTTTTATCTTGTTTGTAACTTTGTTTGTGGCTTTAGGTTTGCTGTTTTTATTTATTTATTGTATGGTATTTTCACAGGTATAATGTAAAGTTCTCTCTCTCTCTCTCTCTCTCTCTATATATATATATGTGTGTGTGTATATATATGTTTATGGAAAGGCTGTAATAAATAGCTAAAATAATTTGTTAATCCTGGACTGTTAGATCTTGTTCTAAAGCTATGATTAAAACACTCAATGGGAGAGTAATAGTCCAGGATTAATTATTTATTTTAGCTACTTACAAGAGTATTTTGGTGTATTTGTGCCATTTAGAACTCTTTTGATTTTCATGCATAATTGCTACTCCTTTTCTGTTCTGTTTTGTTAAAATGATGTTTCTCTTTCTTTCTCTTTTGATGTATATAAGAACTTCCTGAAATAGTTCTTGCAGAGTTAAACAAGTTCTATAGTTCTTTTTATTTTTTAAAATTCTCCAAGTCATTGAATTCTCAGTCTAAAATGTGGTAATTGCATTAGTCTACCCTGGACATGCTTCAAATAGTATGTCCAAACTTTTCTGTGAACTTTGTCTTTCAAACATTAAAACATTCATTAGTTTTAATTGTTCCAATAATTTTCAATCCAAATATTACTGTGGGAACTTGGTTTTAATTCGCAGGGACCTTTTGAATCATTGTATGCAACATTTGATGTTTTGCCGTCCGAAATAGTGAAGACAAGATACATATATAATATATAAATTTACTTTGTTCACCTGTATTTCTTAGGGGACCACAAGGCCTACTCATTATCATATTCTGTTGGATGAGGTTGGTTTCTCAGCAGATGATCTGCAGGAACTAGTGCATTCGCTGTCATATGTGTAAGTGAATATTTATCAGTTATTTTTAGCTTTAATTTATTATTGATATCCCCCTAAATCATAATTTTCATGATTGTAGGTACCAGAGAAGTACTACAGCCATTTCTGTTGGTAAGATGGAGTTACTTACTCTAATTCTTTTCCACTCCTTAAGATTGTTTTGCATGCAAAACAACCCCTCAACATGATGTTTATGCTGTTATAATAGTCAATGTAACATGCTGAGTTGCAAATGTGATCCTTTAATATTGAAAAATTTCAATATGTAAATTCTAATCCCTTGATCTAATACTGTTGCTGTCAGTTGCTCCTGTTTGCTATGCTCACTTGGCCGCTACTCAGATGGGCCAGTTTATGAAGTTTGAAGATGCATCGGAGACATCCTCAAGCCATGGCGGGCTGACCTCTGCTGGAGCAGTTCCTGTCCCTCAACTGCCAAGGCTCAAGGAGAAAGTCGCTAATTCCATGTTTTTCTGTTGAGGCTGTGGGCCCTATGCATATGAAGATGACCAAGTTATCGACTTTGTATATAGTTTTAGTTAAAGGTGTAGCCTCCCACCGGTAGGAGGTTTGGACTTAGGTTAAGCTTGCATTTTGTCAAGTGGTAGGTACCCATATATGTCCATGTCAAGCTTTTTGTATATGATCCTACCCTAGTAACTTTTTTTTTGGGTCAAAGCGATGTTGACTGGTAACTTGTGGGATTATGTCAGACGGATGGTAGCTGCTGGCTTTTGTGTTTTTATGGAGATCTGTTCTATGAATGTATTTTGAGCTATTGACTCTGTTTTTTTGGCCACATGAGCTATGACTGTTAGTTGACTGTTAGCCCTGGTATTGCCGTTATTTTAGTGTTGTGTTTAAGCAAATACAGGTGATATGAGCCTCGGTTTTTAGTACCAATGCCATGAGATATTTTTGGTTCCAAGGAGCAAGTGCAACTCTCACAAGCTTTGTGCCACCACTTTGGGGCAATCTTTGACACTTGATAATAGTTTGTTTACTAGTATATTAACCAAAGGAGGCAAAAGCCCAGAACAATCAAATCCTAGAGGAAAAAGAACTCTAGGCAACAAAAAGAAACACATATTCAGACACTGCCAGACAAAGTTTGGAGAATTCCCTCTCCAATGGCTAGCAAGAGTAATGGTGAGAATTGTTTGCTACAATTGTTGTACAAATCCAACAACCGATCTATCATATGCAATTTCTAGTATCACCCTAATCATTTGATTATGAATTGCTAGCTAGCTACATAGAATGCATTAGAAGTGAAATGTCCATGCCCAGGTAGCGGCGAGCATTGCAAATAGAGCAATATGATTCTCGGCGTATGATTTAAAACTGCAACTTTCATGGACATCAACTGCAACTTTCATACCCTTAAAGCAGTAGCCTCGGCCGCTGAGGAAGAAGTATGTCTTTGCCTCTGTCAAATTAAACACGTCCCGCCCACCTCTTGTAACATTAAATATGAAATCTCTGTCAATACAATTCTCGTAGCTCGTCTTGTTCACCTCTAGCACATTGTAAATGTGCTTGTCAAAGCCAAAATCTGGATTAATTAATAAGACAAAAACAAACAAATTGATTAATAAGGTTAGCAAAACTTATATATTGGATGCAAATAATCTATGAGAGAAAGGAACTTACAAAGCCAATCACCCACATTAAAGTTCTCGTGGCTTGACCAGTTTGTGAAGTTAATATTTGGAGCCCAAGTGGAGCTTCCTCCTCCAACCCTGTGGAGTTTGCATTCAGCATTTAGCATGAATGTCATGATCAACAAAACCATCAACCCCCCAACTCTACTATTGAAACCCTCCATTTGGCAGCCCTCTCTCTGCAATTCTTGGCCTTGCTAAAAAGCTAGGGTGCTTATAAGGTACAAGCACATGCATGTCTCATGACAATGAGGACTCATGTTATTGTGTTAGTCTGGCTCAAGGTTATAGTTTTATTGTACCTTGTTTAGCAAGATTCCATGGGCTTGGTCATCCTAAAAGTGTGTACAAAGAAAACCCTTTATGCTATTTTCTGTTATACAAGTCGATTTTCAAACTTTACAAGAAAAATATATCTTTCATGTGTACTCTTAAGATATAAAATTATTCTGATTGGGAGCATATTAGATGAAGTTTTTGTTGATTTTGGGTCAATAATTCAAACCAATGGATGGTGGTCGGAATATCCTCCGCTTTACTAAATTGATTGCAACTATAGAGTCCATTTCAATAAACAGTTTCCAAATGTTGACAAAAAGAAAAGTCATTCAATGATTGCTTTCCATTTTCGCATGTAATTTTTTGTGTGTGAAGTGATGTTATGAATTCATTTAAATTATAATTTGAGTGAAATCATACCATCACATGGTGTTACATTACATATAAATTTTTTTCATTTTATATTTTACTGATAAAATCATTTTTGAACTTCAATTTCTTTTTTAAAAACTAAAATGGAGGTATTGGCACTCCTAAAATGTAATCTTGCAATCCTCGTTTATTTTTTATTAATTCAAGTTTCCAATTAAAACCTCAATTGCTTTTTCTTTTTTACTGTCAAACCATTAATTACTTTTAAACCTTCTAATTGTTCTTACTTTCTACAACTTTGTTTTACCGCAAACTAAATATGTTGCTTCTAAAACCTCCAAAATGGTATACGTGTGTGTGTGTGTGTATATATATATATATATATATGACTTAATTATCGATTTACCATCCAAAACTGTAACTCATTCCCACTTTACCACCTGAAAGTTTTTTTTGTCCCAGATTACCACCTGTTACTTACATCCGTGTCCTATTTTACCTTGTTCCGTCAACAATTCTGTTAAAAATGATGATCTAGCCGTTACTGCTAACGTGGCGTGCTGGATGTGCGCCACGTGTCACATCTTTTCTTGTATTTTCTGATTTTTTTTATTTTTCTATTTTTATAAACTTTGAAAATTAATTAAAAATAGCTCTGAACTTAGAAAAATATACGAAAAAATTCCTATTAACTTGTCTTGACTAGTACTAATTTACTATGGGATCAAATGCCAATTTTCTCTCTAAAAATTTCCAGAAAATTTGGAAAGTCCAAATTTATTTCTAAAAAATTAAAATATTCTAGACTCTTTGGAAATTCATAGGATAATTTCCCGAACTCTAAAAAATATGAGGTATGCACTGTTAGTCTTCTAAAAACTAACAATACTTTTCTCGTGAACACTTGCTACCCAAAAGACCTCTCGGTCTTAGAGAAAAATAAATTTCCCTATAAAATAAATTCTAGAATTTTTGTAAAGTTTCGAAATAATTATCTAAAATAGGCTTTTGGTAATTTCAAAAATATTTTTGAGAATTTGTCCAAGAGTATGAAAATTCTAGAATTTATTTAATAGAGGGAAATTTATTTTAATTTTTTAGAAATAAATTTGGACTTTCAAATTTTTTTTGTAAATTTTTAGAGGGTAAATTGGTAATTTAACCTGATAGTAAATTAGTGTTAGTCAAGACGAGTTCGTAAGAATTTTCTGTGTATTTTTCTGAGTTATGAGCTATTTTTAATTAATTTTTAAAGTTTATACAAATATAAAAAATCCGAAAATAAAAACAAAGATGTGACACGTGGCACACATCCAGCGAGCTATGTCATCATTTTTAACGGAATTTTTGACGGAACAAGGTAAAATGAGACACAGATGTAAGTTGTAGATAGTAATCTGAGATAACAAAACTTTTAGGTGGCAAAGTGAGAATGAGTTACAATTTTGGATGGTAAATCAATAATTAAGCCTATATATATATATATATGAGTGCTTTAAAATTAACTGGTTAGGTAGTTAATACAAAGCTGACCATACTTTTAGGACCACCACATAATTAATCTTATAATCCGAATCATCCATTATTTAGGTCATACTTCAATCATTGCTTTCTATTTTCACATGTAATTTTTTGTGTGTGAAGTGATGTTATGAATTCATTTAAATTATAATTTGAGTGAAATTATACCATCACATGATGTTACATTACATATAAAATTTTTTCATTTTATATTTTATTGATAAAATCATTTATGAACTTCAATTTCTTTTTTAAAAACTAAAATGGAGGTATTGGCACTCCTAAAATGTAATCCTGCAATCCTCGTTTATTTTTTTATTAATTCACGTTTCCAATTAAAACCTTAATTGCTTTTTTTTTTTAACTGTCAAACCATTAATTAGTTTTAAACCTTCTAATTGTTCTTACTTTCTACAACTTTGTTTTACCCCAAACTAAATATGTTGCTTCTAAAACCTCCAAAATGGTATACGTGTATATATATAAGAGTGTTCTAAAACTAACTGGTTAGAAAGTTAATACGAAGCTGACCATACTTTTGGGACCACCACATAACTAATCTAATAATCCGAACCATCCATTATTTAGGTCATACTTCAAAGATCATCATTGCAAAAAAATTAACTAAATCAAAAATCATTTAGTCATCTAATTGAGATCAAATAAATAGATGATCAGTGTTTTCGATAAAAGTATATAAATAGTTGTTATAATCAAATGACTAAATGACTTCCGATTTTAGAGATTTTTTTATAAGGATGATCTTTGAAATAGGGCCTAAAAAATAGACCGTTCAGATTTTGAGATTATATTGTGCGATGGGTCCAATAAGGTGGTTAGTTTTGTATTAACTTATTAACCAATTAATTTTTGAGCATTCTTGTGTGTGTATATATATATATATATTGCAAAAGAGATATAAAAGTAAAGATATAAAGACTAAAAACCGTGGATACTTTAATTTAATTTAAATATTCATTGAGAAAATAAAATAATGAGAATACATACCATGAATAATAGATACAAAAGAGATAGAAGGGATTACTAAACTCTAAAAATTCTTTCACGTCTAAAAGTTTTTGCAGCACTGGATCCATGGAGAATTGTTCATCCAGTGAATTTACCCTTGAAACTGTATCGTTAGTGAGAGTATGACATAGACTGATTTTGTTGATTGGATAAGCAAAGAGTTGATTAAGGGAAAAGAGTCAAAAGAATAGAGGAACACCAAAAAGGGGTATATAGGTTTTGCAAAAAGAAACAAACATACGGGTGAAACATTGTTGAAAGTTAAAAATTTATTAGAAATTGAGTTGATAAAATCAAATAAAAAATTAAAGAGTGTAGGATGAATTTTGGGAGATCCGATAACCCCTCATCTTCAAAAAAACCATGAAATGTTATTACTATTTCTTATGCTAATTGCCACAATAAATAAAATGTGTACGTACCATAATCAAAATTTAGGGGCAGTGGAACAAATCTACCATAGCATATATGTAACTTTCCAAATGAATTGCACACATTGTAAATTCTACATCCATCTGAGCCACTCTAATAGGTACGCTTGAACCTTAATTAGCTACAATACTTGTTCTCCAAGAAATTAATTAAACCAAAACAGGACTCAGTATCTATAGGAAACCACTTGATGAATGTTTTCTAATTTCACCAAAAGATAACTTAACATGGAAGATGTAGAGCAAAAGATAATTAAAACAAGCCTATCCTCAAGAAAACAGTAGCAGTGAAAAGCAGCAGCAGGAGTGGCGTAATCATCAGGTGGGTGGCTGAATAAAGTGATGGCCGAAGAGAGGCGGCGTTACCATTTTGAGGCGGAGTAGGACCCGGAGTGGGCGGAAGAGGTTGGACCTTCACGGCGACCTTCATGCCGTGAAAGCAATAGCCCCCACCGCTGAGGAAGTAATATGTTTTGGGTTCAGCGAGCTGAAACACATCTCGACCGCCCTTTGTTATGTTTCGAATGAATTCTGTGTCCATGCACTTCTCATAACTTGTCTCGTTCACCTCCAATACATTGTAACGGCTCTTGTCAAATCCAAAATCTAATTCACACATACAACACAATAAAATGGAGGACATTAATTTATACTAAATGATGTACGTGTTAATACTTAATACACGTACATATGTTATTATCTTATCTTATTAAAAATAAATGAGTTCTAAAGTGGACCTAATGTCATCTTATTTAATAAATAAATTTTGATTGCTAAAACTCTGGTAAATAAATGCATCAAGCTATAGCCTTGGGATCGATGGGTATTGCATGAAGCATGCATGCATCAATTCCTACTCATAAGTCAACAAGTGTTAACACATAGTTAGTAAAGAGCCAAACATTGTCCTATGCACAAAATTACAAAAGTCAGTCATTTGCTTGTTTAATTTGATATTTAATTATATTTGACAAGTTCACCAACCCAACATATATAGCTGGAGGATACACCTCATAATTTGTTCATATTTAGTATTAACTACAGACAGAAAAAATAAAAGACCAAAAATCTTTCTAGATTTTGACAATTAATTAAATTATAAAAAGAAATCAAAATAAATATATCTACTTTATGACTAACTACTTAGTGGTCTATTGATATTGAGTATTGCTATGTGCACACCCTAATCTTCTCATTATTCACAACACACCTAAATCTTTTTAGATTTTATAATTTCTCATAAAAGTCAAAACACACCTCACATTACCAACTACCTCCATTGTCTTCAAACTAACTTCAAACATCAAAAGTTCTCACCACACACACCTTAAACTCCCAAACTCCCAAACTCGCAAACTCACAAAATAAACATATAAACAACTTGATTGTTTAAAAAAAAAAAAATGTTCTGTAGCATCCAAATTATGCAAACCTTGAAACGTGTTCAGTCAAAATAAAGAAAAATAAGGGACCTGTATGATTTTTTTTTTTTTTTTTTATATGGAAGAGGGAAAATTCGAATTTGGGGAGGCCTCTTCAACATTACAGAAAGAAATATCATCAGATCACTGGAAGCATAGATATATTGTTGGTGGATTCGATAGATGCTTAATACATTCAAGCTAAATTTTCCTGGTGGCTTTATTTATTTTCCTAGGAAACAAACACTAGTGGGATAATTAACGATGAGGAATTAAAAGGAGAAATGAAGACTTACATAGCCATTCACCAACGTAAAAAGTTTTGTGACTGGACCAGTCTGACAGGTTAACGTTTGGTGCCCAATTGGTCTTGTTTCCTCCAACATCATGCCGCACCTCAGCATTGGCGACCTTGCTCAACGTTATCATCATCACCAGTACAACTACCATACACACCAGTAGCCTTCTCAAGCCCAAACCCTCCATCTCCATCCTCACAACTCTCTCTCTCTCTCTCTCTCTCTCTCTCTCTCTCTCTCAAACTGCTTCTCTCTAATATATTTATTAGGAAAAGGGATTATATGCAATTCAACAAGCTTAATTAAGACAGGGGTGTGGATCTCATATTCATTAACTAAATAAGTTATGGCGGGTTGTTTTTGGAAAGAAAAGCTAGCTGCGGTGCACGCAGTCTATGACTCTGTCAATTTGAATCGCAATTTAAGTAATTTCCTTGTAATACCATTTATTATTTTGATTTTGGAGGATCTTCATATGTTCATACGAAATTAATTGCAGCTTTAATTAATAGGTGTTGAAAAAAATGGGTTTAATTGATATATATATATATTTATGTTATAAGGCCGGACTCTTCTAGGTACCTTATTTTAAACTTAATAAGGTATAACTTGTGAGATCAACTCTGCATTGTATTTCGATAATCGAAATCGTTTATATATTTTTTAAGTCTTAATACAAGGATTATTATTGTAAAAAATTAGATAAATCAAAAACTACTAAGACATTAATTTAATTGCAATTGAATAAATATTAGACGAACAAAATAGTTCGGTAAATATTTGAAATGATAACCCTTTAATTAAATGGTCGGTAAATGAGTTCCAATTTGTCTAATTTTTTGTATGAATGATTTTTATATAGAGACTTAGAAAATAGATATCTTAGATCATCAAATTACAATACAGTATGGATATCACAAATCAATATATCTCATTATATTTAAGATTAGGTATACTTACAGAATGACTCTCTTTATGTTATGAACTTATGAGTGTATAATATGTATGCATGGATGCAAATGGACTGTCCCTTTAGCCCATGCCCGAAAATTTGGGCTCTAGGTCGGACCAGCTCAACCTGGCCTCTTGGGCTTTCTAAATATTTAGGGCTAGGCTTAGTTCAGCCTAAGGGGGATTGGAGGGCTTGAAGCCCATCCTAATATCTTTTCGGCTAGCCTAGGGCCTAGTTCGATTGTCTTCCTTTGTAACTAATTAAACAATTAATGTGATCTAGGAGTGAGAATTAACCACCCAACCCGCATGTTTTGGGTTGGATCGGGTCCACATCACGTACAAATCCATCATGCCAGTTAAAATGGGTAGAAATCGATTATGAAGGGGACGGTTACAAGTTGGGTTATGGTTATAATTAAATAATACATAAATTGTAATTATTATTATTTGTGTAATAATTTTTTTTATAGCCAAAAACCTTAAAAAAATATCACCACGTCTCTAACCTCCTCCTCTTTATATCCTCCTTGTCCCTCTAAAAAATCTTCTATTCAAATCTGCGTCGTTGCCTTCAAGATATGTGTCGCTGTCATCAAAATTTGAGTCGCCGACTTCAAGATCTACATCATCTCATCTGAAACCGTCTAACCTGAAAACTACCTAACAAAATCAACAAATTGATTGATGCTCAAATCGATTCGACAGATGGTGCTGTGGTCGATAGTGGATTGGATGATGAGTAAATTGAACCTTTCGGGACGACTGGTGGGTTGAGTTCCAACCCGATTGATGCCTACCCTTACTATGACCCTAAGAAAATGTATTAAAAAATAACAAATACACAAAAAAATTATAAAATATACATTAAATAATTCATAGTCTGTCATGCACTTGTTTTAATGTATACCTAATATTAAGAAATTATAATGCTATAAATAGAACATTAAATACAAAAACACAATTGTATTTAAATAATTTGTAGTTTATGCATTCAATCTATTATTAAAAATAAAAATTAAATAGTTTATTGAAAAGTCATAAGTCAAATGCCTAATTAAAATTCTTTGGATTCAAATGAGTTTGTGTTGAGAAGAACTTACCTGCAACACAATTTATGCCACCTGCTATCCCTTCCCCTATTCTCTATCTCTCTCCTCTCTTTATTTCTCTCCTTCTTTCTTTCTCTCTCTTTCTCTCTTTCTCTCTTTCTCACTCCTATATGATACCACCTATCCCCCAACACGGGGATAGGTAATTTATTCTCATTTGTGTTTAATTGAGTATATGGACTGGGTTTAGATCGAATATTTTCTGGTCAATTAGTCGGGTTTTGAAATTTTGGATCATTTGTACACCCACCTAATAGTATGGTAAGTGAACATTTTAGTCTTAAAGATCTTTGGGACCTAATTAATTAACAACATTGGACTATGCCAACAACAATTACATTATAAGAAAAGGAATTTATTTAAGAGTGCTTCACAGGCCGGTCTTATTTAGTGTAAATTCAAATAAGGCTTATTCACACCATTGTCCCCTGTAAGATACACTTTTTTTCACTTTGCCCCCTGAAACTTAAATCCTCTCAGTTTGCCACCTGAACTTCACACAGTTGTTGCAAAAGACCCTATTCCGTTAACTCCGTCAATTTTTCCGTTAAAATAGCTGACATGGCACTTATATAGCATGGATGAGACCCTTTTTTAGTTATGTAAGATCCATGTGAACCAAAAAAATAATAATAATAATTTTTAAACAAAAAAATAATAAAATCCATGTCAATTTTTTATAATTTTTTTTTGTCCACATGGATCTTACATAACTAAAAAAGGGTCTCATCCATGCTATATAAGTGCCATGTCAGCTATTTTAACGGAAAAATTGACGGAGTTAACGGAATAGGGTCTTTTGCAACAACTGTGTGAAGTTCAGGTGGCAAACTGAGAAGATTTAAGTTTCAGGGGGCAAAGTGAAAAAAAGTGTATCTTACAGGGGACAATGGTGTGAATAAGCCTTCAAATAATTCCAAATTTCTCCATTGTTTGTATATGGGATTATGCGAACAGCAATCGATCGGATTGTCTCCTACTAATAATTCCAAATTTCTATTTATACGTAGTCAATAATGTACGTAGCAGTGATACTACTAATTAATTGAACTACTGTCTGCCCATACTGCACATTCTTAAGTGAAATGTACAAATTGAAAGGGATCGAGTTGAGAGATCCCACACTCTCTTCAATTAGTTGAACTGGATTGGTTCAAACGAGTAATGCAACATTAATATGATTTTTCTTCACAAAAATGAGTTTACTAGGGAATTTCCCACCACATGTGTTGTATTAATTAATGAGTAAATTACAAGTCAATAAAATGTGAGATCTGCAACTTTCACGTCATCAATTAACGTCTGATAGACGACAGAAATCAATTGTAATTAAATCAAAGTAATCAATTGTAATCAAATCAAAATGTTAGAACCAAATTGAAAAAATTGAAAGCATAAGGTGCAAGTTGTGAAAATTCTCAAACCTCAAAGGTGTAGGTTGTAGTTTGCTCTTAATTATATATAGTAGATCATTAGCTTTGATATGAATCAAGCTTTTTAATCAACTTCAGCCCTAGTAACACACTCTCAGCTCAACAGTACAAAATGCAATGAAGCCAATTTGGCCAATTTGTAAGAGCATATCGAAAGATTTATGATGATAGAGCATGATAAAGCTTGTGTGTACGTACACAAAATGCCTACCGCAGGTCAATAAGTTTGCAGCCGCAGGAAAATTCAGATGTAACGTACCATGCAAGAGCAAAAAAGCCAGAAGATGAAAAGGGAATCTCAAAACGCTAAATCAGTTAAGTAATAAAACTCAAATTATGAGTCAACCTTTCATCATAAAAATAGAAAACTTGACATTTGTGTGATAAATAACAGCCTGCAAAACATACAAGGAAGGGCACTAAAAAGAGTTTAAGCTCTCTTGCAATTTGCAACAACTAGCCATGCACCTTAATTTCTCCATCCACAAAAAGCAATGAGAGATCAATTAATGTTACTACGTACCAACCCAGAACTAGGCCTCTAGCTTGTAGATCACTCGAATGGATGAAGCTTTATTGTTTACTTTTCCTCCTGCAAATTCTCAAACTAGACCCCATATTTTAGCTTCTAGATAAAGGATAACTCCTAATACAGCTATATATATTTATCTTATATATTATGTTCCTAATACAACTGTATATATTTATCTTAGATATTATGTATTTATCTCTATTCTCTTTATGATAATGATGTAAGCTTAGTCATACCTTTTAGGACTCTTGTATCTATGCTCTATATATTGGAATACAATGGACTCCAATTTGAAATTTGGAGTATGTCAGTCTTGTCCTTTGGGCAAAAGTGTTAAACTTCCTTTTGAATTATCTTCTAGTATTTCCAAATTTCCTTTACAATTAATCCATTCCGATGTATGGAGTTCCCCATGTTATTCAATTTTAGGATTTAAGTACTATGTTCTTTTTGTGGATGACTATTCTCGATATTCCTGGATATATCCAATGCATTTAAAATCTGAAGTCTTTAATCATTTTGTTAAATTTAAAAATTTGATGGAAAACATGTTTTCAAGCACAATCAAAGCTTTTCAATCAGATGGTGGTGGAGAGTACAAAAATAAACAATTTTCGGAATTTTTTACTCATCATGGAATTCAACATAGATTTTCATATCCCCATCATCCGGAACAAAATGGACTGGCCGAGCGTAAACATCGACACATTGTTGATACTGGTCTTACGCTTATGGCTCATGCAAACATGCCCAGCTCTTATTGGGCTGAAGCTTTACACACGGTAGTTTATCTAATTAATAGATTACCTACACGTGTTCTTGGTCACATTTCTCCTTTTGAAAGAATTTTTAACAAGTCTCCAAATTATTCCTTTTTTAAGGTCTTTGGTTGTAGTTGTTTTCCATATTTGCATCCCGACAACACTCATAAATTGCAAGTTCGGTCCATTAGATGTGTGTTTCTCGGTTACTCCTTAAATCAATTGGGATATAGGTGTCTTGACTTATCTACTGGCATAATTTTTTTTATCTCGTCATGTTGTATTTGATGAGCAGAGTTTTCCGTTTCGAGGGACCATTGGCGTTACTACTACGGGGGTGTTTTCTCCATCCTCAAATCTGCAAGCATCTAGTCCACCATTAACAGTTTTTGCACCATCCTTCACTGCTGCTGGACCTTTGCCCTCCGCTACTCCTATTCCAACTCCGCACTCTCCAGTCTCTCCAGTTGCCAATTCAAACCCAGTGTCTACCTCACCCCATTCACCTTTACCACTGCCTGCTACTACGATACTAGTCAGCCCTACCACTGCTCAGTCACGCAGTGCTCCCTCATCTCCAACTCGTACCTTGTCTCCTCTAGTAAGTTGGTCTGCCCCTTCTTCTCCACCTTCATCTTCACTTATTGCACCATTAGCATTACTTCCACCTCCATCCTCTCAAGTAAGTTCTCTCAATACTCACTCAATGGTAACCCGAGGCAAGGATGGTATTATTAAGCCCAACTCCAAATATTCTTTGCATGTGGCCTTTAATTCCACTAATGATGAGCCTTATTGTTTTAGTCAAGCAAATAAACAGGAGTGTTGGCGGCGTGCAATGGCTGATGAATTTCAAGCATTACAAATGGCTGGTACATGGATATTGGTTCCACCGAATTCTACCATGAATATTTTACCTAATAAATGGGTTTTTAGTATTAAACGCAAGTCAGATGGCTCCATTGAGTGGTTTAAGGCCTGCCTTGTGGCTAATGGTTTCCACCAGCAAGAGAGACTTGATTATGGCGAAACTTTCAGCCCCGTTGTCAACGATTCCACCATTCGTCTCATTTTGGCTCTATCAATTCAGTTCAATTGGCCTGTTCGGCAACTAGATGTCCAAATGCATTCTTGCATGTCTTTGTGTCTGAAGATGTGTATATGAGGCAGCCCATTGGATTTTTTGATCCTCAATATCCTAAATATGTTTGCAAAGTTCGCCGATCTCTCTACGGGATTAAGCAAGCACCTAGGGCCTGGTTCAACTGTTTTTCTTCTCATTTAGAAGATTTAGGGTTCACAGCTTCCATGTCTGATTACTCTCTTTTTACTTATCATAGTGGATCAGTCCATATTTTTCTCTTAATATATGTGGATGATATTCTTATTACAGGTATAAGTCAATCTCATATTACCAATTTAATCTCTACATTGGGGTCCTTGTTTATGATGAAAGATCTTGGCCCAGTTTATTTTTTTCTTGGCATGGAAATCCACCGTTCTTCACAGGGTTTGCATTTAAATCAATCCAAGTATGTGCTTGATCTTCTTCGGCGTACAAATATGCTGGATGCTAAACCCGTCTCCACTCCAGTGGTTAGTGGATGTCGCCTTAGTGCATCTGATGGTGATCCTCTATCTGATTACACTCAATATCGCAGTGTGGTGGGAGCTCTCCAATATCTTACTCTTACCAGTCCAGAAATTGCTTTTGCTGTACATCAAGTTTGCCAATTCATGCATCAACAAACCACTACTCACTGGGCTGCTGTCAAAAGAATCCTTCGCTATCTCAAGCATACTCATTCTCATGGTTTAACTTATACTCCGGGTTCTCTGCAACTTACAGCTTATTCTGATGCGGATTATGCAGGTGATCCTAATGATCGCCGTTCCACATGAGGGTACTGTATTTATTTAGGCTCCAACTTAATTTCATAGAGCTCCAAGAAGCAGAATAGGGTTTCCAGGTCAAGTACAGAGGCCGAGTATCGGCAACTAGCGCACACAACGGCTACTCTATCAGTGCTCTTGCTTTGGCTTCTAATCCTGTATTCCATACATGTACTAGACATGTTGAGGTTGACTACCACTACGTTCGGGAAAAGGTTGTTCGTAAGGAACTTCAAATTTGTTATGTTTCCTCCCATGAGCAGCTTGCAGACATCTTCACAAAGGGGTTGTCCACTGCTCGTTTTCTTTCTCTTCGTTACAAGCTTCCAGTGCGCTCTCGCATCCTCCGCTTGCGAGGGTGTAAAGGATAACTCCTAATACAGTTGTATATATTTATCTTAGATATTATGTTCCTAATACAACTGTATATATTTATCTATGTTCTCTTTATGATAATGATGTAAGCTTAGTCATACCTTTTAGGACTTTTGTATCTATGCACTATATATTGGAATGGCTTATTCACACCATTGCCCCCTGTAAGATACACTTTTTTTCACTTTGCCCCATGAAACTTAAATCCTCTCAGTTTGCCACCTGAACTTCACACAGTTGTTGCAAAAGACCCTATGCCGTTAACTCTGTCAATTTTTCCGTTAAAATAGCTATCATGGCACCTATATGGTATGAGTGAAACCCTTTTTTAGTTATGTAAGATCCATGTGAACAAAAAAAATAATTTTTAAACTAAAAAATAATAAGATCCATGTCAATTTTTTATAATTTTTTTTATCCACATGAATCTTACATAACTAAAAAAGGGACTCATCTATGCTATATAGGTGCCACGTCAGCTATTTTAACGGAAAAATTGACGGAGTTAACGGAATAGGGTCTTTTGTAACAACGGTGTGAAGTTGAGGTGGCAAACTGAGAAGATTTAAGTTTCAGGGGACAAAGTGAAAAAAAGTGTATCTTACAGAAGGTAATGGTGTGAATAAGCCTATTGAAATACAATTGACTCCACAAGTGTGATTGATTCTCTGATTCATTTCACTAGAAGGCCTAGCTATTTGAAAACAAAGTCATCACAAAATCGAAGTTCAGAAAAATCATCATAGAACAAATCTGAGTAACCATCATCAAAGTCAACAACATGTTCAGAATCAGAATACCGATTGTAGTTGGAAATATTTGAGCAAGAATCAAATCAGGAGCACTGTATTGAGCAAATTCATAGTCATCAGTGGAATCACAAGGAAGCCACAGTTTGTTAATTCCTTCAACACATCTTCTTTTCAAATCTCCCTCTAGATAGAGATGACCACACTTGCGCAGATCAAGTGACTCAAGATTAGGACAACAATCAAGAATTTCCCTCAAACCATTATCAGTCAGGGTATTCTCACAAAGCTGGAAGTGACGTAAGCCATGCATAGTTCTTGCTATAGCAAGTGCATCGTTATCATTTGGGTACCTGTACTTGGGCCACTGGCACAGAATATTCCATTTGAATGATTTAAAAAGAGGACAAGAGCGCCCAACCACTTCTAAAGCTTCATGTGACATTTTGTGTACTGAAATTTCAAGGTCCTCCAATAGTGGAAGTTTCGAAGCCCCTATACTCAATCCCCTGTCTGTTACATAATTGCAACACACTAGTCGCAGCCGTCTGATTCCACTTGTACTATATATTGACATGTTTTACATGAATATATATATGTTAGCCATATATTATAACACAAACACAGAAATAACACTCCAAGAAATTCTACATCGACATAATCATTCAATGTGCTAATTCCAAAACTTATATATATATATGGTGAGTGAGTAATAATTTCTGTTTATATATGCATGTGTGTATTGTGGACCTATCAGCATATCTGACAGAATGGGTTCTCAAAGAAGAGAGAATTATAGTAATTGTTCTTGAACTTTACCTCAAGTATTATTTTAATCTACGAACTTATTTTTTGAATGGTCTACAAATTTTTACTTGTGTACCACTTTGGTCGATTTTATCAATTCCATCTTTATTTTTTCGTCAATTTTAATCACATATATCAAATTAGGAAAAGAAATTGAGGAATGAGTTATCATTTTTACGGGTTTGCATGCTTGATACCTGCCTAAAATTGATAAAAAAAAAAACAGAAAGAAATTGACGGAATGAAATTTAAGTGATACAAAAGTCAAAGTTCCCATATAGACTATAAAATTCAAAAAACTAGTTCATTGACCAAAGTTTGAGGACCATATTTATATTTGCTCCCTCAAAAAATTATAATAACCTGACGATTACCAGGGGATACTCTGTGTGCATGTGCTAATTGATTTCAAATTGTCCAAGCCAGCCTAGTAGGAAAACAAGGGGAGACCATATAACCACACCGAAGAGTTAGGGAACTTATTGAGCCAAATTACAAATTAGTAAAACAAACATATATGCCAAGACATTTCATAAATTAATGTATGCCATGCACATGCACACACCTTTGTCTCTTTGATTGCCCATATATATATAAACCAAAAATAAAAAAGAAAATCCAATTAAATACGTACCTATCAGTGATATACATATACTTAAGGAGTTGATCGGTGGCAAAGCCCTGGACAGAGATATCGAGGAGATTACCAGAGCTATGATCAATGGCCCGACGACACATCTTCTGCAAGTCGTGGTCGTAATAGAAAAGATCAAAAGGTTGGCTGATCATGACGATGGTGCGCCACTCCATGCACACCTTCTAAGCCCTATTCAGGATATCGATCGCTCCCAGCCGTGACTCTTAATTTTAACTCTCATCGTTATTAGGATTTCTCTGTTAAGTGAGTGATTGGTGTACAGCTGTCACATACCAGCTGTCAAGGTTCTATTTGTGCAGCTGTTAAAGTCATCAGTTTGTAGTTAGCCATTAAGATTGTGACACGTGGTATCTTTAGTTACTGAAATCAGTTTGTTAGAGTTAGTTAGTTTGTTTTACTGGTTTCGTTTTTCATCTCTTTGTATAAAGCATGTGGCTTCTCTTTTCTTTGTAAGTAAGCATTTTATATTTCTTGAATATATACAGAGCTTCTTTTTACTATTCTCTCTCTTGTTGAAGCTTCTGTTCTCATGGTATCAGAGCGGGTTAATCCTGACTCTTCTTCCGCCATTGTTACGATCTCGAGTTCAAAGATCTGCTGAGTTTTGCGTCATAATGAAGATCTCAGTTGCGATTCCTTAAGGTTTGCAAGTTGCAGAGTTCGATCGTCTGAAAGAAGGTTTCGATTTAAGTTTCTAAGAAGGAAAATGGGTATTGTGTCTCTTTTCTTGGTGATAATTCAAAGGCTGTGGCTATTTTTGTTTTTCTATTATATGCTGATTGCATAAGTTCGTAAGTAATTTTGTGAGTTCTTGAAGGATTGTGTGGGGTTAAGGGTTTGATTACAATTTTTGTGAAGTTTTTTGAAGTGTTAAGTAGTGTCGTGAATTTGTGATTTTTGAAGACTGTGATTCTTGAAGTATTGAAGTATTGAAGTTTGGAATTCTTGGAGTAGTGATTGTTGAAGTATTTCGTGAATTTGTGATTTTTGAAGACTGTGATTCTTGAAGTATTGAAGTATTGAAGTATTAAAGTATTGAAGTTTGGAAATTCTTGGAGTAGTGACTGTTGAAGTATTGAGTAATTGTGTTCTTGCAGAGTAGTAGTTGAAATTCTAGTACATTGAAGAAAGTTTGAAATCATGTCAATTGCAAATAAGATTGATAGTTTGCTACATGTTCTAACCTTGAGGTTGAATGACTCCAATTATCTTAAATGGAGTTATCAAGTAAGCACGTTACTGGGAAGTCATGGTTTATTTGGATACTTGGATGGGTCGATTATGTGTCCTCCAAAATTTGTACTTGATGAGTCTGGGGAAAGTACATTTGAGGTAAATAGGACGTTTCTAGAATGGGAGCAAACAGATAAGGCTCTCATTAGTTTGTTGATGGCTTCTGTCAATGAAGAATCTATGGAGTACATCTTAGGATGTTCATCTTCTTATGAGGCTTGGATGAATGTGAAAGAAAGGTACAGTACTGATTCTAGGGCCACTATTATGCAGCTTAAGACTGATTTTCAGACCTTGCAAAAAGGGGCAGATAATATTGAGAGGTTTTTATTGCGGATCAAACATGCAAAAGCACAACTTATTGCTGTAGGAGTGACTATTACAGAAGAAGATGCTTATGTAGTTGCTTTGAATGGATTACCTGATGAGTTTGATGCAGTCAAGGTAGTATTACGTGGACATCAAGGTCCTATGTCCATGAAGGATTTCAGATCTCAACTTCTTGCTGCTAAACATGATATTAATAAGAAGTTAACTTTTTCTTTGGTGTCAAATCAGAATATGTCTGCTATGGTAGCTAGACTTCCTCTTCCTAGNCTCAGACCTTGCATGCTCTCACTGCTCAAGGCAATATTGGTTTTGTAGCTGAAGATTTCTGGATTGCAGATACTGGAGCTACACATCATATGACAGCAGATCTTGCCAATCTTACCATGGCTGAACCATTTGAACCTGGTGAGAAAATTACAGTTGGAAATGGTGAAAGCTTGGCAGTCAAGCATATTGGTTCTGCTTCTTTATCTTCTTCTCTTAGTCTTACCAATATTCTTCATGTTCCTAGACTAGCTGTAAATCTTTTATCTGTTCATCAATTATGTAAAGACAACAATTGCATTGTCTCATTTAATGAACATGAAATGTGGATGCAGGACAAGACAACACTAAAGGAATTGTTCAGAGGAAGAAGTAGCAAAGGACTATACCCTATTCCAAAGAAGATTCAGAGGTGTTCAGTTAATTCATCTGCAGCATTCATTGGTCAAGTTGTCAAAACTTCTGTTTGGCATCATAGGTTAGGTCATGCTACTAATACAGTAGTTAGTAAAATGTTGTCTGATTCTCATATTTCTGTGATTCCAGATAGTCAATCTCATTTGTGTAAATCTTGTTTAGGAGGAAAAATGTCTAGGTTACCTTTTAATTCTCATGGTGTCTCATCTGTTGTTCCTTTTCAAAAAATTCATAATGATGTCTGAGGTCCCTCTCCAACAATTTCTTTGGAAGGATATAGGTACTATGTGTTGTTTGTTGATGAGTGTACAAGATTTGTGTGGATATATCCAATGGTTAATAAATCTGATGTCTTTTCTATCTTTGTCAAATTTCAAGCCTTTGTTGCCAATCAGTTTAGTGCAAATATCAAAAATTTTCAAACTGATGGTGGGGGAGAATTTCATAGTAAAGCATTATCTTCTTTTTTAGCTTCAAAAGGTATTCTTCATTATTCTTCTTGTCCATATACACCACAGCAAAATGGCATAGCTGAAAGAAAAAATAGACATATTGTTGAAACTGCTATCACTCTTTTGCATGCTGCTAACCTTCCACAAAAATTTTGGTATCATGCATGTTCTCATTCAGCCTTGCTTATAAATAGGATGCCCTGTCAACCACTTCATATGTCTTCTCCTTATGCAAAACTATTTCATCACCTACCAGATATCAAGAATTTTAAAATTTTTGGTACAGCTTGTTATCCTTTTCTTAGACCTTATAATGCTAACAAACTACAACCTAAGAGTGATGAGTGTGTGTTTTTGGGATATGCTTTAGGATATAAAGAGGTTGTCTGTTTTAATGTGTCAACTGGGAGATTGTTTTTGTTTAGACATGTGATTCATGATGAATCACTACCACCTTTTCTTCATCAGTCAAAGTCTTCTATTTCATCCTCTATATCCTCAGTTTCACATGTGTCTTCACATGAGTCTTCCCCTATTATTGTTCCTATTCCTATTCCTATTTCATCTTCTAGTGTGTCCACTTCTTTTTCTATGCCTTCTGCACACGCTTCTTCTGGTGCTGCTGTCTCTCCTATGGAACATTCTATCACTTCTGAGTCTTCACATATGAATGGTTCTTCAGCTACTTCTCCTAGAATAAATCAAGAGGTGTTGTCTGTCCATAATGCTACTTCAATGGACATACCAATAGTTCCTGAAAATGTAGAATCTGCAGTTGTGCCTCTCTCTATTACTGCTCAGTTGAATGAGACTAATGAGCATGGTATGACTACTCGATCTAAGGCAGGAGTATCTCAGAAGAAAGATTTCAGTGAGTTTCATTGTTTTAGTGCAGTCATGGAACATAGAGAGTTTGAGGAGTTTGCTTTCTTTTCTGGTTTGACATGTGTGGCTGATATTCACCAATTAACTGAACCAACTAGTTTCAGGGCAGCAGTAGTTCATGAAGAGTGGAAGAAAGCTATGCAGGAAGAAATTGATGCTTTGTACATTCAGGGTACTTGGAAACTGGTTCCTAGGCCACTTAATAGAAACATTGTGGGTTGTAAATGGGTGTATAAGTTGAAGAAAAATTCAGATGGTACTTTGTCTCGCTACAAGGCTAGACTAGTGGCACAAGGCTTTAGTCAAGAATTGGGTTTGAACTATGCAGAAACATTCAGTCCTGTGGTTAGACATTCCACAGTGCGATTAGTTCTTGCTCTTGCTGCTCAGTTTCATTGGGAATTAAAGCAACTTGATGTGAAAAATGCTTTCCTTCATGGGAATTTGAAGGAGGAGGTTTATATGAAGCAACCTCAAGGCTTTGAAGATCCTACTCACTTAGATCATGTTTGTTTACTTTAAAAGTCCCTTTATGGTTTGAAGCAGGCTTCTAGAGCATGGAATGAAAAATTTACAGGTTTTTTGCCTTCTCTTGGTTTTCAGTCTTCACATTCAGATCCTAGCCTATTTGTCAAGCATTCTAGTGATGGTGTCATTCTTTTGCTTCTTTATGTTGATGATATTATCATCACTGGTTCAAAGCCTAAAGCAATTCAGCATGTTATTGATGAGTTGAGTAAGACATTTGATATGAAGGATCTTGGTAAGTTGACTTATTTTCTTGGATTGCAGATTAAGTATAAGGAAAATGGTGGTATCTTTGTTAGTCAAGAGAAATACGCTAGGGATTTACTCATCAAAGCTGGTTTGGCAAATTGCAAACCCTGTAATTCTCCATGTAAGCCTCATTTACAGCTGGCAAAAGATGAAGGAGATATTCTTTCTGATCCTACTCTTTATAGAAGCTTAGTTGGGGCTTTACAATATCTTACCTTCACTAGGCGTGATATTGCTTATGCTACCAACACAGTGTGTCAATTCATGGCTAGACCTACAGAGACACATTATGATGCTGTGAAGAAGATTTTGAGATATGTGCAAGGAACTATTACTCATGGTCTGTATTACCACTCTGGTACTATGGCTCTTACAGCTTATAATGATTCTAATTGGGGAGGAGACATCAATGACAGAAGGTCGACAACTGGTTACATTGTGTAGCTTGCTGGAAATCCTGTTTCTTGGCAGTCTAAGAAACAAAGCACAATGGCTCGCAGTTCCACAAATGCTGAATACAAGGCATTGGCCAATACTGTTTCAGATTTGTCTTGGCTCAGGTGTAAGACCCCGTATTTTTCAAGGAGTTATTTTAAATATTTTGGGAATTTATTTTAAGGATTTTGGGAATTTATTTGAAAATTTAAAAGGTTTTTGTTTCAATACACAAAAACCACACTGCCCGGGTGAGGAGAAGTGAGTGATTCCACACTGCCCGGGTGAGGAGAAGTGAGTGAATATGACCAGCACAGGTATATAATTGCTCTGCACTCGCCTAGAGATGACTCGGCGGTGTATGACCAGCACAGGTACATAATTGCTCTGCACTCGCCTAGAGATGACTCGGCGGTGTATGACCAGCACAGGTATATAATTGCTCCGCACTCGCCTAGAGATGACTCGGCAGTGTATGACCAGCACTCGCTCTGCACTTGCCTAGTTAGCAGTGTACGACCAGCATTTGCTCTGCACTTGCCTAGTCAGCGGTGTATGACCAGCATCACAGCAGGTATATATTGCTCTGAACTTGCCTAGAGATGACTCGGCAATGTATGACCAGCAGTTCTCCGGGTACTAGTGTGGTGTGAGTTTTCAGTTGTGAAGTATTTTGAGAAAATATATTACACCAGTAAACGTTTTAAACGACAGTTTCATTAAGGCATTGCATTTTATTTCAGATATTTTAATAATTTTACAACTTCATAGTATTATGTGTTTTTCAAAGTTTGATTTACAATTTTGAGGGGATTTAAAAAAAAATGGATTTGAAAGAAGAGATTTCGAAAATAGTTTTGAAGCTGAGGGATTTCAAGGAGCGATGTGAGTGAAATTGGGGGGGGATTTCAAAGAGCGACGTGAGTGAAATTAGATAGATGACTTTTTGCATTGTATGCTAGGATTCAGTTAAGTCTAGGCTTAAATTTTGAGGATGGGAATGAGGACGATTATGTATTGAGATTATGGGTTAGGATGTGAATGGTTGATGTTGAGGTTATTAGTTGACGTTTAGGCATTTGAATTGTAGAATGATTATTATTATTATTGATGATATTTTGATTTGGTTACGAGGAATTATGATTTTCTTGATGCTTGAAATATTGGTTATTTAATGGTGGATTATTTACTGAGTATGGAAATTAAGAAAATTATTGAGGTTAGTTAATTTAAGTCGTTTCACTCATACGAGCTCTAGTGAGCTTACCGGGTTATTTGTTTGAATGACCCGATGCACCATGGATATGGTGCAATGTGGTTAATTGTGTTTTTGCAGGTTAAGCAGGCTGAGGAGGCAGTAAGGAGAAGACGAGGCAGTGGGACCCACTTTGATTTATGTAAATGATTTTATACAGTGATTTAAACCGATTTTAGAAAGTGATTTTACATCAATATCTTTGGGCTCACACTCTGATTTAGTTTATGTATTTATTTATTATATTAAGAGTATGGCTCATTCTTTGAAAAGAGGTTTAAAGGGCAAAGTTTCAGTGTTTTATGGGCCCGAGGTTCGGGGCGTTACATCAGGAATGTACTTAAAGACTTACACATTGCATTGCCATATGCTCATCTTATCATATGTGACAATATTTCTGCTATTTCTTTAGGATCTAATCTAGTATTTCATTCTCATATCAAACACCTTGACACAAACTTCATTATGTTAGGGAAAGGGTGCAGTGCAGAGACTTGGAATTGGAATATGTATCTACTACAGACAACACAGCAGATGTGCTCACCAAGGGGCTTCACAGTCCTTTACATCTTCAACATTGTTGCAACGTCAGGCTTGGTCCCCTCGTTGAGGTTGAGGGGGGATGTTAAGTGAGTGATTGGTGTGCAGTTGTCACATACCAGCTGTCAAGGTTCTATTTGTGCAGCTGTTAAAGTCATTAGTTTGTAGTTAGCCATTAAGATTGTGACACGTGGTATCTTTAGTTACAGAAATCAGTTTGTTAGAGTTGGTTAGTTTGTTTTACTGGTTTCGTTTTTCATCTCTTTGTATAAAGCCTGTGACTTCTCTTTTCTTTGTAAGTAAGCATTTTATATTTCTTGAATATATACAGAGCTTCTTTTTACTATTCTCTCTCTTGTTGAAGCTTTTGTTATCATTCTCTACTGCTAGTCTGCTACAAGGTCCAAAACAAGCCGAGCCTAACAACAACTTTTTGTGACCCAAAAAGTCCCATATTCACGATTTGAGACTCTCGAAAAATTATGGTACGTGACCGTATGGTGTTACTATTTTATTAAAATTATAATACGTAATACGATTTTAAGAGTTCTTTTCTAAATTTAAATTTATTTTTAGATTTTAAAATTTTAAAAATTAATTAATATACATGTGTTATAATATGAGTACATCGTCATACCACATCATCATGCCAGATGGTGTTGGTGTTACGGTCATTTTTCCCGAGTCTGTGCCTGTGTGTGGTATGCAATGGAAGCGACAGTGAAGAAATACCAGCAGAGGTTTAGGAAGGTGAGGGACGAAATGGACCGCTGGGCTGAGCTTCAGTCTCGCTTACTTTCACAGTTCAAGAACGCCTCCTCGATCATCCACAGGTTGCAGGTCTCGCACTTCTTGTCCAATTCATTTTTTTTTTTTTTTTTTGGCCAAACCAATTCATTTTCTATTAATGCCACAAAAATTTTGAACTTTTTTAATCTAGAATTTGGGTTTGTCGGGGTGTGATCAGGTGTGGTGGGTTGAATGGCGTTGTTGGGATTGAAGATGAGTGTGTGTATTGGAGTGAGTGTTTGTACTGAAAATATGCAATTTCATTCATACCCAGTTGTCTTACAGAAATGTATTGTGACTATTTGTTATGATAGTCATTTTGTAGATAGTTATTTTAATTATTACATCATCTTCACTTTGTTAGACCTGTGATATAGGTTTTAATTTTTCTAAAAATAAAATAAATATATGAATTAATGTCTAATTTCAGGGAAGAGTTTCATGGTATTGTATGGGAAGCTTCATCGTGATGGTAAAAGGTGGTTCTAGTCAGCTGAGTATAAAACAATGCAGCAAAGAGTTGGTGTAAAACCCAGTCTTGCAGATTGCTTAGATGGGCTTATGCTGCTTCAGGACATGCATTGCTCTGAGTATGTAACTTCTCTATGAGTTGAAATTGTTCAGTGTATGGCTTTGAGATGTCAAATGAGGTTTTGCAGTGTTTCATCCCTATGGTTTATGTCACTTATCGGTAAATCAGGAAGTTAATCTAAATTGCTGCTGATGCTTTCCTGCCATGCTTTTAGTAGAGCTTTCTGCCCTAAGCACATCTTGGTTGTACACACACACGCTCACTCTAATGTAATTGAACTTGGTTTCTGGTTATATATGAGTCGAGATGACTTGAACCTAGTTCATCGATAATTTGTTCTTTTGCCCCCTCTTTTATCAGGTACGTACCTGTTGAAATCATCATTGGTTTCAGTACTTTCTACACTTACCTTGAAACCCAGGTGTGTGAAATGCTTATCTTATAATCAGACTTGTTATTGTTACCATTGTAATGTTCTCAGGAACTTGATCCAGATACTTTGGAACATGTTCTTTAATAAAGCTTACTGTCTTTTCTCTTTAACATGTCAATACCAACAGCCATCTATGTAGCCACTTTCTTTTTTGATGATATCCTATCCCAATTTCCATGCTTTCATTTTTCTTTTTTGGGAGGAGGGTTAGTAGACCAAACTTTATTGGACTTCAAGTCTGCTATAAACTCCATAAAGTTTGGAACTTGGGCTTAATCTGCAGATGTATGTGCCGTCGTTCAACACGTTAAAAAAGATAAAAAAAATTATATATATATATGGTTTGTGTACTTAAATTTTTCCAAACATATGCTTATCCTGGATCATCAACTTTCCAGTGCCAGTGATTTGGGTGCGCTCCAGCAATTCTTGATTGATCAGCCTAACATCCCCAAGGAGGAAGGTAAGAAAAGTTGTATAATATGTGAGAGGGTTAGACGAATTTTTACAACTACATATATGCTAAGTTGGGCCATTTATATTCATTTTACTATTAAGTATAAAGATTTTCTGTACTACGGCTGTTTTTTGGAATATTCATTGTGGAATCAAAACTGGGACCTTTATGGTATTCTTTGATTTTGATATTTGGTGCTGATATACTCTAGGTGAGACCTTTAATATGAGGAAATGTGTTAGCCAACCACCTAACCTTTATCTTCTATATGGTTAGAAATATCCACTTGTAGTTATCTCATTCTGTTTGCTCTTCAGTTGTTTATTTTATGCAGTTGTTGTTGTCTATTAAAAATATTTACTGATCGTATTACTAAACTCCTGCTCTGACTGTTAAAATTTTTGCCTGCAGTTCAATTCATCTTTGACATCATATTTGCAGAAGAAATTTGTTGATCTTTTCTGTAACATTAGTTGCAAACTTTCCTAGCTCTGGAAATGGGAAGCAGTTTAAGAAACCTCTTGGTTTGGTAAAAGTGATGAGTAATGACAATTAGATGCTTGTACTCTGGTGCTGTGACTTCAAAAGTTGTCTACAAAATCTTATCTTAGCAAGTGCACAACACATCAGAAAATCAAACTTACATGTAATATCCATGGAAGTGCTGCAGAAGCTCAAAGTATGTACTCAACTTTAACACTATGAATATGGTCAAAATTGTCTTATTAACTACTTAGATTAGACCCCGAATTTGAAAATTGTTGCAACATATTCAAACTTTTGAAAGAAGTTATGAATTAATTGAGGCTCCTAAAGAGCTCATAAGATTATCGAATGCTTAAATATTGGATTTGATATAAATGACCTTGGAAAATGAAAATAGTGTCTCGAGTTGCAAATCGAGTATAGTACTAGTGAAATTCTTATACCCAACGGTTATTTGGTCTATTGGCATTAAGATTGATTACTTGTTTCCTAAGGAAGATGGAAAAAAGATCTTTGGTCCAGAAACACCATATCTTAATATGTCTTATTTAACTTAGCACAATGCAGTAGACCGAATATAGCATTGGTGATTGTGTGATATAACTTTTTTCAATACTCAAAGTATTTTCATAATAATTCAGCTCTTTTTAGAGAGAATTATTTATAACCAGCTTATTTAGTGGATTTATATTTATTAGTATTGCTCTAACCTCAACAGAATTTCAACAAGTGATAACAAACATGTATTCCCTAAAAGTATGGAAGTCATGTTGATACAAGCATTGCCAACCTACACTCTCTATAAGATGGCATATGCGATATCATCATTTGCTGGATTATTGAGCTAGTTAAATTAAATCTTGTTGTTATTAGGGGGAGCATTCAACCAATTTGCGTGTTGTACTTTTTTTCCTTCAACTAGGTTTTTGTCCCATCGGGTTTTTCCTAGCAAGGTTTTAATGAGGAAAAACGCATCAAACATAGTATCAGTGATATTGCAAAAGTTGCACTCTTTTTCCTTCGCTTTGGTTTTGTCCCATTGAGTTTTCAAGTAAGGTTTTAACGAGGCAACCTTCATTGATTGGAAAAATATATCAACCTCAGGGGGAGCGTGCCATCAAACATTGTACTCTTTTTTTCCTTCGTCTAAGGTTTTTATCCCATTGGGTTTTTCTAGCAAGGTTTTAATGAGACAGTGTCGCGCGCTTATCAGAGCTATTAGGAACACATGAAGATTGTATTATTTTCCTTAGCTAGTCTTTTTTCTTGGCTAGTAAGGTTTTTAATGAGACAATTGTCATATTCAATGGACATCCAAGGGGGAGTGTTGTAAATATTATTAATTATGTGGTTGTCTATTATCATGTTCAATATTTATCTCCTATATTATTTAGAGCAATTGTATAGATAATTAAGATGAATCCAATTCATTGTAAATTAGGAGACCTTAAGGGTCTATCCTAGGTCATCCAAAAGCCTATAAATAGAGGCTTTATGTAAATGAGAAAGACACTATAATTCCTCCTCAATTCTCTCTTATGTTCTCTCTACATTTCTCTTTATTTCATAATAACTATTATTTAATGAATAAAGATGTTAGATATTGGTTTTTTTTTTTAGACCCTTGAATCTTCTAAGATGCTCAAAATAATTGTTAGTCTTTGTCAAAAGTACTTGTCCCATGAATCATGATCTTATCTCTTTTAATTATACATTGATTTTGGTTCACTTTGTTACTTCGTCAACTGGGGCGGCTGAAAAGTTTTCTTCCCCGTGGGAAACTTTTAAATAGATAAATAAATAAACATTAATTTTTTATTTTTTTAATAAAATTCTCATATATGTTAATAGATGTTGTTATTCGAGCTTAATTTTTTTATTAGTAACTTTAATAATTTAATGAAATATTAATTTTTAATTGTATTCTACTTAAATTGACTATTAAAAATAAATATTTAATTTAAATTTTTAAAAAATAATTTACTTATAATATACTCAACATCATCAATATATCCAACATCTCCGACGTCTTTACACACCTCTCATTTTTAACAAAATTATAAACCCTACTATACTAACATTTTCTATATCAAGACAAACGAGCATAATATTAATAAATGAATGTTCAAATTTTTCAAATGAATTATTTTCATTATTTCTTTGAGAACTTTAAGAAAGTACAGAAGTTTTCAAACCGACCCTTTGAACTAATACAGTGTAAAACAATCTGGTTATTTAAAGTAATAAAGGTTTTTTTTTCTTTAGCTTTACCAAAAAAATGAGATAAAGAAATAAACCACGTAGATATTGGCTTGGCGAAGTGAGTCAAAGTGGGTTGCAGGTGTTTTCAAGATCTAATAGTTGGATTTGGATAGGGATTGGACGGCGAAGAGGCATGAGCTGATGTTAACGTGGGCGTGAGAGCATGTGATTACGGCAGGCCAACAAAACACGGACAAGTTACAGAGCTTTTTACTTTTGGATCGAAAAAAGGAAACACCCGACCCTTTATTGAGAACTTGGCATTCATTTTTTAACAAACTGTAAACCAAAAAATTCTATAATCTCAATGGTGATCATATTTTTGTATTTTTATTTATTATTCTCTCGTTCGGCCTTTTGCAGTTTTTTTTTGTTCGGCCTTGCAGTTAACTTTGTTATTAAAGAAAAATTTGAAATTAGCTCAAGTGTTGATTACAGCTCTAATTTTGTGGAATGTGATATCATTTTTCGGCCAGTTTCAAATTCAGAATTTTGATTCGGTGGTGGTGGTAGTCGTCATTGGTAGTGTTAGGTGGTGGTGCAATTCGATCTTATGTTTTGATGGCAGTGGTGGAGATGGAGTTGAGTGTTTACGTTAAGTATAAAAAATAGAATAAGTTGAACGTGGTGTTGGATTTTCATAAGGATGATTTGGAAAAACTTATTGGGTATAATGATAATTTTTTGTAAAATTTAATTTTTAGTTGAGTGTAAAAAGTATGTTGAGTCTACGAATTAAAAAATTAGATCCGAATAGCTGCATTCTATGTTAATAGGCTTTGATATGAATGATTAGCAAATTGAATTGTTGTATGAATTACGTTTTAGATTATGGTATTATTATTTGGACGGTTTCAATTGATGAGCTCTTTAACAAAGATGAGATTCAGCTATGTGAATTTCGTATAGAGTCCCACCTCTATTTACAAAATAATACATATTTGAGATGGTTCATATTGTAAGAGTGTTAAGATTAATAGTCTTGATAACAAAATTCCAAAACCTAATGTAATATTTATTATTATTCATTAAGAATCTAAGATAACATGAAAAAATTTTAGATAACTTGAAAAATTTTGGACAGTGATTTTCAAACTCCTATTTTGTATATTTGCACTCATTTTTAATAATTTTTTAAAAAAATTATGTTATGTTATTAGAGAAATATTATTAGCATGAGTTATAAATTATACAATGCTTAAATTGAGTTAAAAGGAGCTGTCTCAAAATTTCATGCAAAAATTGTGATATTTGTCAACAAATTATAACTAAAAAATTGAGTACATTTTAATATAGTTGAGTGTAGGATTTTTATTTTAAATTAATGTGATATTGCATTATTGCCTCTTTCTTTTTGTTTATGTTTTGTGTCGTCGGTGCTCTATGTTTTTTTTCCCCACTTGTGATTTGACCCCACAATTAACGAATTGACTGCTGCCTTATGTCCGCTCACGTACGCTTGCGACCAGCGGGTCCAAACCCCTCCTTCATTTGGCGGACGCCAGTCCCCCTTCCATTCCAGTTTAATCCACCTTGTGCACGCGCGCATCCAACCGGTCACCTTAATCCTACTCACACCCACCTAACCGGTTGCCCCTACTGCCTTTCCACCTTCTAAACCGGTTTCCAAGGACATAGCAAATCCATGTGAGAAATTAACACACTTTCTCTTGTCTGCCAGCACGACCACCATTGTAGCTGACGTGTCATCACTTCAATGGAGAAATCTGTCTTTCTGACCAATAGAATGATCCCACGTCGCAGGTTTAAGAGGGGTCTTGATGGATTTGGGTACACACGATTGTCTCGAGATGACAATTTATGTTTCATGTGCGGTGAATTTAGGTTGAATTTCTATAGAATTTGACCGAAAGACAAAGATTAAATTATTACAACAGCGCTACATATACTCTGGTGTGATACACATGACATCATTCCTCTTGCTCTCACTCTCTTTTTCTTATAAATAAATACTTTTGGGATTCAGCTCCTCTGCTTTGAGAGTTGTGCTGTTCTCTACCTTTCATAAAATCTTATTCATCCAAATAATCAAACGGTTTTAATTAAACCACATTAGCTATATAAGATTTTTTATAATGGAAGTAACGTAGTTATCCTTATGCTTTTATTAAAGGCTTAATTATCGATTTACCACCCAAAACTGTAATTCATTCCTACTTTATCATCTGAAAGTTTTTTTAACTTACATCCGTAACTTACATCCGTGTCCCATTTTACCTTGTTCCGTCAACAATTCCGTTAATGCTGACGTGGAGCGCTGGATGTGCGCCACGTGTCACATCTTTTTTTGTATTTTTTTATTTTTTTAATTTTTCTATTTTTATAAACTTTGAAAATCAATTAAAAATAGCTCCGAACTTAGAAAAATACACGGAAAATTTCTACCGNGAAGCTTCATCGTGATGGTAAAAGGTGGTTCTAGTCAGCTGAGTATAAAACAATGCAGCAAAGAGTTGGTGTAAAACCCAGTCTTGCAGATTGCTTAGATGGGCTTATGCTGCTTCAGGACATGCATTGCTCTGAGTATGTAACTTCTCTATGAGTTGAAATTGTTCAGTGTATGGCTTTGAGATGTCAAATGAGGTTTTGCAGTGTTTCATCCCTATGGTTTATGTCACTTATCGGTAAATCAGGAAGTTAATCTAAATTGCTGCTGATGCTTTCCTGCCATGCTTTTAGTAGAGCTTTCTGCCCTAAGCACATCTTGGTTGTACACACACACGCTCACTCTAATGTAATTGAACTTGGTTTCTGGTTATATATGAGTCGAGATGACTTGAACCTAGTTCATCGATAATTTGTTCTTTTGCCCCCTCTTTTATCAGGTACGTACCTGTTGAAATCATCATTGGTTTCAGTACTTTCTACACTTACCTTGAAACCCAGGTGTGTGAAATGCTTATCTTATAATCAGACTTGTTATTGTTACCATTGTAATGTTCTCAGGAACTTGATCCAGATACTTTGGAACATGTTCTTTAATAAAGCTTACTGTCTTTTCTCTTTAACATGTCAATACCAACAGCCATCTATGTAGCCACTTTCTTTTTTGATGATATCCTATCCCAATTTCCATGCTTTCATTTTTCTTTTTTGGGAGGAGGGTTAGTAGACCAAACTTTATTGGACTTCAAGTCTGCTATAAACTCCATAAAGTTTGGAACTTGGGCTTAATCTGCAGATGTATGTGCCGTCGTTCAACACGTTAAAAAAGATAAAAAAAATTATATATATATATGGTTTGTGTACTTAAATTTTTCCAAACATATGCTTATCCTGGATCATCAACTTTCCAGTGCCAGTGATTTGGGTGCGCTCCAGCAATTCTTGATTGATCAGCCTAACATCCCCAAGGAGGAAGGTAAGAAAAGTTGTATAATATGTGAGAGGGTTAGACGAATTTTTACAACTACATATATGCTAAGTTGGGCCATTTATATTCATTTTACTATTAAGTATAAAGATTTTCTGTACTACGGCTGTTTTTTGGAATATTCATTGTGGAATCAAAACTGGGACCTTTATGGTATTCTTTGATTTTGATATTTGGTGCTGATATACTCTAGGTGAGACCTTTAATATGAGGAAATGTGTTAGCCAACCACCTAACCTTTATCTTCTATATGGTTAGAAATATCCACTTGTAGTTATCTCATTCTGTTTGCTCTTCAGTTGTTTATTTTATGCAGTTGTTGTTGTCTATTAAAAATATTTACTGATCGTATTACTAAACTCCTGCTCTGACTGTTAAAATTTTTGCCTGCAGTTCAATTCATCTTTGACATCATATTTGCAGAAGAAATTTGTTGATCTTTTCTGTAACATTAGTTGCAAACTTTCCTAGCTCTGGAAATGGGAAGCAGTTTAAGAAACCTCTTGGTTTGGTAAAAGTGATGAGTAATGACAATTAGATGCTTGTACTCTGGTGCTGTGACTTCAAAAGTTGTCTACAAAATCTTATCTTAGCAAGTGCACAACACATCAGAAAATCAAACTTACATGTAATATCCATGGAAGTGCTGCAGAAGCTCAAAGTATGTACTCAACTTTAACACTATGAATATGGTCAAAATTGTCTTATTAACTACTTAGATTAGACCCCGAATTTGAAAATTGTTGCAACATATTCAAACTTTTGAAAGAAGTTATGAATTAATTGAGGCTCCTAAAGAGCTCATAAGATTATCGAATGCTTAAATATTGGATTTGATATAAATGACCTTGGAAAATGAAAATAGTGTCTCGAGTTGCAAATCGAGTATAGTACTAGTGAAATTCTTATACCCAACGGTTATTTGGTCTATTGGCATTAAGATTGATTACTTGTTTCCTAAGGAAGATGGAAAAAAGATCTTTGGTCCAGAAACACCATATCTTAATATGTCTTATTTAACTTAGCACAATGCAGTAGACCGAATATAGCATTGGTGATTGTGTGATATAACTTTTTTCAATACTCAAAGTATTTTCATAATAATTCAGCTCTTTTTAGAGAGAATTATTTATAACCAGCTTATTTAGTGGATTTATATTTATTAGTATTGCTCTAACCTCAACAGAATTTCAACAAGTGATAACAAACATGTATTCCCTAAAAGTATGGAAGTCATGTTGATACAAGCATTGCCAACCTACACTCTCTATAAGATGGCATATGCGATATCATCATTTGCTGGATTATTGAGCTAGTTAAATTAAATCTTGTTGTTATTAGGGGGAGCATTCAACCAATTTGCGTGTTGTACTTTTTTTCCTTCAACTAGGTTTTTGTCCCATCGGGTTTTTCCTAGCAAGGTTTTAATGAGGAAAAACGCATCAAACATAGTATCAGTGATATTGCAAAAGTTGCACTCTTTTTCCTTCGCTTTGGTTTTGTCCCATTGAGTTTTCAAGTAAGGTTTTAACGAGGCAACCTTCATTGATTGGAAAAATATATCAACCTCAGGGGGAGCGTGCCATCAAACATTGTACTCTTTTTTTCCTTCGTCTAAGGTTTTTATCCCATTGGGTTTTTCTAGCAAGGTTTTAATGAGACAGTGTCGCGCGCTTATCAGAGCTATTAGGAACACATGAAGATTGTATTATTTTCCTTAGCTAGTCTTTTTTCTTGGCTAGTAAGGTTTTTAATGAGACAATTGTCATATTCAATGGACATCCAAGGGGGAGTGTTGTAAATATTATTAATTATGTGGTTGTCTATTATCATGTTCAATATTTATCTCCTATATTATTTAGAGCAATTGTATAGATAATTAAGATGAATCCAATTCATTGTAAATTAGGAGACCTTAAGGGTCTATCCTAGGTCATCCAAAAGCCTATAAATAGAGGCTTTATGTAAATGAGAAAGACACTATAATTCCTCCTCAATTCTCTCTTATGTTCTCTCTACATTTCTCTTTATTTCATAATAACTATTATTTAATGAATAAAGATGTTAGATATTGGTTTTTTTTTTTAGACCCTTGAATCTTCTAAGATGCTCAAAATAATTGTTAGTCTTTGTCAAAAGTACTTGTCCCATGAATCATGATCTTATCTCTTTTAATTATACATTGATTTTGGTTCACTTTGTTACTTCGTCAACTGGGGCGGCTGAAAAGTTTTCTTCCCCGTGGGAAACTTTTAAATAGATAAATAAATAAACATTAATTTTTTATTTTTTTAATAAAATTCTCATATATGTTAATAGATGTTGTTATTCGAGCTTAATTTTTTTATTAGTAACTTTAATAATTTAATGAAATATTAATTTTTAATTGTATTCTACTTAAATTGACTATTAAAAATAAATATTTAATTTAAATTTTTAAAAAATAATTTACTTATAATATACTCAACATCATCAATATATCCAACATCTCCGACGTCTTTACACACCTCTCATTTTTAACAAAATTATAAACCCTACTATACTAACATTTTCTATATCAAGACAAACGAGCATAATATTAATAAATGAATGTTCAAATTTTTCAAATGAATTATTTTCATTATTTCTTTGAGAACTTTAAGAAAGTACAGAAGTTTTCAAACCGACCCTTTGAACTAATACAGTGTAAAACAATCTGGTTATTTAAAGTAATAAAGGTTTTTTTTTCTTTAGCTTTACCAAAAAAATGAGATAAAGAAATAAACCACGTAGATATTGGCTTGGCGAAGTGAGTCAAAGTGGGTTGCAGGTGTTTTCAAGATCTAATAGTTGGATTTGGATAGGGATTGGACGGCGAAGAGGCATGAGCTGATGTTAACGTGGGCGTGAGAGCATGTGATTACGGCAGGCCAACAAAACACGGACAAGTTACAGAGCTTTTTACTTTTGGATCGAAAAAAGGAAACACCCGACCCTTTATTGAGAACTTGGCATTCATTTTTTAACAAACTGTAAACCAAAAAATTCTATAATCTCAATGGTGATCATATTTTTGTATTTTTATTTATTATTCTCTCGTTCGGCCTTTTGCAGTTTTTTTTTGTTCGGCCTTGCAGTTAACTTTGTTATTAAAGAAAAATTTGAAATTAGCTCAAGTGTTGATTACAGCTCTAATTTTGTGGAATGTGATATCATTTTTCGGCCAGTTTCAAATTCAGAATTTTGATTCGGTGGTGGTGGTAGTCGTCATTGGTAGTGTTAGGTGGTGGTGCAATTCGATCTTATGTTTTGATGGCAGTGGTGGAGATGGAGTTGAGTGTTTACGTTAAGTATAAAAAATAGAATAAGTTGAACGTGGTGTTGGATTTTCATAAGGATGATTTGGAAAAACTTATTGGGTATAATGATAATTTTTTGTAAAATTTAATTTTTAGTTGAGTGTAAAAAGTATGTTGAGTCTACGAATTAAAAAATTAGATCCGAATAGCTGCATTCTATGTTAATAGGCTTTGATATGAATGATTAGCAAATTGAATTGTTGTATGAATTACGTTTTAGATTATGGTATTATTATTTGGACGGTTTCAATTGATGAGCTCTTTAACAAAGATGAGATTCAGCTATGTGAATTTCGTATAGAGTCCCACCTCTATTTACAAAATAATACATATTTGAGATGGTTCATATTGTAAGAGTGTTAAGATTAATAGTCTTGATAACAAAATTCCAAAACCTAATGTAATATTTATTATTATTCATTAAGAATCTAAGATAACATGAAAAAATTTTAGATAACTTGAAAAATTTTGGACAGTGATTTTCAAACTCCTATTTTGTATATTTGCACTCATTTTTAATAATTTTTTAAAAAAATTATGTTATGTTATTAGAGAAATATTATTAGCATGAGTTATAAATTATACAATGCTTAAATTGAGTTAAAAGGAGCTGTCTCAAAATTTCATGCAAAAATTGTGATATTTGTCAACAAATTATAACTAAAAAATTGAGTACATTTTAATATAGTTGAGTGTAGGATTTTTATTTTAAATTAATGTGATATTGCATTATTGCCTCTTTCTTTTTGTTTATGTTTTGTGTCGTCGGTGCTCTATGTTTTTTTTCCCCACTTGTGATTTGACCCCACAATTAACGAATTGACTGCTGCCTTATGTCCGCTCACGTACGCTTGCGACCAGCGGGTCCAAACCCCTCCTTCATTTGGCGGACGCCAGTCCCCCTTCCATTCCAGTTTAATCCACCTTGTGCACGCGCGCATCCAACCGGTCACCTTAATCCTACTCACACCCACCTAACCGGTTGCCCCTACTGCCTTTCCACCTTCTAAACCGGTTTCCAAGGACATAGCAAATCCATGTGAGAAATTAACACACTTTCTCTTGTCTGCCAGCACGACCACCATTGTAGCTGACGTGTCATCACTTCAATGGAGAAATCTGTCTTTCTGACCAATAGAATGATCCCACGTCGCAGGTTTAAGAGGGGTCTTGATGGATTTGGGTACACACGATTGTCTCGAGATGACAATTTATGTTTCATGTGCGGTGAATTTAGGTTGAATTTCTATAGANCTACCGACCGACTTGTCTTGACTAGTACTAATTTACTATGGGGTCAAAATGCCAATTTTCCCTATAAAAATTTCCAGAAAATTTGGTCGAAATTTA
>QANW01004866.1:0-17631 GCA_003254865.1 Dryas drummondii | reverse complement strand
GGTCTTAGAGGAAAATAAAATTCCCTATAAAATAAATTCTATAAAAATTCTAGAATTTCTGTAAAGTCTCGAAATAATTCTCTAAAACAGGCTTTTGGTAATTTTTCAAAATATTTTTGAGAATTTGTCAAAGAGTTTACGAAAATTCTAGAATTTATTTAATAGAGGAAAATTTATTTTAATTTTTAGAAATAAATTTGGACTTTCTATTTTTTTTTGGAAATTTTNATTTTTGAGAATTTGTCCAAGAGTTTACGAAAATTCTAGAATTTATTTAATAGAGGAAAATTTATTTTAATTTTTAGAAATAAATTTGGACTTTCTATTTTTTTTTTGGAAATTTTTAGAGGGCAAATTGGTAATTTAACCTTATAGTAAATTAGTGCTAGTCAAGACGAGTTCGTAGGAATTTTTCGTGTATTTTTCTGAGTTCGGAGCTATTTTTAATTAATTTTCAAAGTTTAAAAAAATAAAAAAATGCGAAAAAATAAAAAAAAGATGTGACACGTGGCACACATATAGCTCGCCACGTCATCATTAACGGCCAGATCGTCAACATTAATGGAATTGTTGACGGAACAAGGTAAAATGGGACACAGATGTAAGTTACAGGTGGTAATCTGGAACAAAAAAACTTTCAGGTGGTAAAGTGAGAATGAGTTACAGTTTTGGATGGTAAATCGATAATTAAACCTTTATTAAAAACTGTTTTTGTTCTCTCTCATTTTCTTCTTATCAGCCGCCATCATCAATTTCTCTCCTCTCATCTTACAAAATCAGTGATTCTCTCTCTTAGAATTCTCAATGAATTCAATCAAAAATCAATAAAATCAAACCCCCACAACTTTAAATTCTTTAACTAAAAGAAACAATAATAATGTTGTTTACAATTATAATGGAAGATGAGGGGAAGATGAGGAATCACCATGTCCACCACCAACGATTATAATGTTGTTTACAATTCATTTAAATGGTTAATTTTACCCCGTTAGACAAATCAACACTTTTATCTCTACAACTTAAAACACACACTCTCTTGTTTCTAAAAAAAAACACAGAATAACCCACCATCCCCATTTTTTCGCCAAATTTTTTTTAGTTGGGACTAATTTGAAAGACAAATTTGGAGATTGAGGTTTAGGGAAAAAGGAGATTGTTTGGGTAAGTGGGTGTGTTCGGACTTTGGAGAGAAAAAGAGGCCATTTGGGCACAGGGTAAGTAAGTGTGAGGAGACATGGAACGTTCTACAGATTAAGAGGGTGTATTTAATTAAAATTTTAATGGACTTTTGTAGAGTTTTTAAAAGTTATTAACTTTGGTAGAGTTGATGAATTTTTAATGACTTTCATAAATTTCACATAGACTTTGATAGAATTCTATTTAGAGTTTTCTCGACTTTACTCATAGATTTTGAAGGATTTTTATAGACTTCTAATAAGTTTGATATATATATATATTTTTTTTTTATGATTTCTCCAATATATATATATTTTTTTTGTCCTCCGTGAGTGAGTGGAATGAGGATAAGCTTCAAGATCGAGATGCATGTGTTATAAATTGTCATAATTTTGCAAACAATATACAAAGTTGGGACTAAAATTGTAGGGACCAAAATTATTTTGTTCCATAATTTATTATAAGTGTTCTGAATTTTATGTTTTTATGTTGTTAGACTATCAAATACTGTATTTTAACGAGTTGTTGGAATTTGTCTAATTGAATTGACAGATTAAGAACATTATATGATGTGGTGGTAACATTATTTCTCAAATTATGAATATATATAATCTTGTGATTTTGTTGAGTACTTAAAGACTGTAAAATGGTTGGTTTGAATTTTTTGCTGTTACATTGCATTGTGGCAACACTGTTGGTTCTAATTTAGGATGATGAGTCAATTAATATAAGAGAATATAGTAATTAGAAAAAAAAAAAAAAAAAAAAAGTAAGAGGTGGGTGAAGAAATAAGATTAGGGGATTTAGCATCACTCTTTAAAAAAAAAAAATACCACTTTTTTAATAGTTTTTTAATATTTGAAATCCTTTAAAATTTGTAGTGAGAACGCTGGAGAATTATTGACTTTGATATAACATAATTTACACTACAAAGTCCATAAAAGTCTTTTAAAGTCTATTATTTAATAAAGTCAATGACTTTTTGAATACCATATCACTTTTATGGAGTCTCTAAAAGTCTTAATTGAATACCATGGACTTTTTAAAAATCTTGATTGAATATCACCAGATTTTTATAAACTCTTTAAAAGTTTTGATTGAATATCACCAGACTTTTTAATTGCACCAAAGTCATTTAAAATCTTAATTGAATACACCCTACTTAGAGAATTCAGAAATTAGAAGTTATGATTATGGCTGAGATTGTGTCTAAAGTAGTTGTGGGTCTGAAGAAGAAGAAATGAAAGAGTGATCAGAAATTAAGCAAAAGAGAAACAGTTTAGTGTGAGTTTCTAAAAAAAATAAAAATACAAAAACTAATTATAGGCTTATAGCTTTATGGTCAGTCCTAATATCTTTAGATTATTTGGACAGTTTAGATTTTATGGAAGATAGAAAACAACATACTTTTTAAAGAAAAAATTATAGAATATAATTGATATATCGTTATTTGGTATAATTAATTTAATATACAAGGATATTATTAAATGATATATTTATAATAAAAGTATATAATATTAATAATATTTATTTATATTATAATATATACATTAATTATATTATATTTTAATATATCAATTATACAAAATAATTTTTCTTGTATTTTTTATACCCACTCTCCACGTACACACAGTCAGCCAATGTTCACAAAGCTTAATTTTTTATTTATTTCAGTGAGAAAGCAGAGGACAGAGGAATTGGAGATGGAAGAAGAGCAACAAAAGCGAAGCTTTTTTATTTTCTCGTTCTCTCTCTCTTTCTCTCTCGTCTGCTCAGAAAACAGAGGAGGAAATTTTCTCGGAGTCCAAACAGTTTGAGAACCAACAGAAGCTCTAGTCTGCGTCACTGTCACAGTGCCTCAATGGTGCTACCCTTGCTTTCTTAGCTGGAAGATTTGGTAAGATTTGCTTTGATCACAAACTCCACCCTATACACACATATACATACATATAGATACATATATGCTCTCTCACTCTGAGACTCATGCCTTAAAGACTTCGGCTTTGCTCTCTTTGTGTTACTCTCTTTTACTTGATCTCGAAAATGATGACTCTCTCTACCTCCATGGAAATTGTAGACGTTTCTCTTTTTGATGTTTGACTGTGATTGCTTCTTGTTTCAAGCAATCAGTTTTAACAAGTTGTCAAATTTGTGTTTTCTCAATTTTTACATTTTTTGGAAAATTAGTTTTCAATGGGTTTCAAGAAGATCCTATGCTGGGATTGTTGCTGGCTTGATCCTTGTGGTCTGGTTAAGAATTTTTGTTTTAATTGATTTTATTTATTTTGTTTCATTTGATAATGATATACAGTGCAGTATTTTTGAGTTTTGACTTTGGTCTTTGTGCTCACAGATCAATTTGGGGTTTTATTAACCCCCTTTTTGATAGAAATACAAAGGAGACAATTTTATCTTAAAGTCTTTGGTGGGGTTTTCATTTCCCACCCAAATGATAATATCAATATAATAAGTCGTTATTGTATAAAGTTTAGTTGAGTGTTGGTAATATTGTTTCCGATATTATCTCATGTTCAAGATTTTCAAGATGTGTGAAGCTTCATTTTCTCTTATCTTTTTCAAGATTTTCTCACTGGCCAAACATAGATTAATTTATGATTTTTTCCCTTAATATTATCTTGTGTTCTTTCATTTTTTCTTGCTTGTTTCTGTGTTTGTATAAATATATGTATATTAGTATATATGAATTTGATGTTTACTCGTAGTTTAATTATACGGTTTGGGTTTTTTTATTTCCAGCTGGACTCCCAGCAAATGAAAGCATGTGCTATGGATCAGTGCGGGTAAAACCCATTTCATCTCCAGCAGCATCTCCTATCTCTGTTAACGAAAGTAGACTCCCCAACATAGCCATGAATCACCTGACAGTTGAAACTGAAGATACTTTTGCCAGCTTGCTTGAGCTTGCAGCTAACAATGACATTGAGAGCTTCAAACGATCAGTTGAACGGGACCCTTCTGGCATTGATGAGATTGGTTTATGGTATTGTCGACAAAAGGGCTCAAAGCAGATGGTTAATGAGCAGAGGACCCCTTTAATGGTTGCTGCTACATATGGTAGTATTGATGTTATAAAGCTGATTCTTTCTCTATCTGATGCTGATGTAAATCGAACGTGCAGTCTTGATAGAAGCACTGCTCTTCACTGTGCTGCCTCTGGTGGGGCTGAGAATGCCGTTGATGGTGTGAAGCTGCTTTTGGCAGCCGGTGCTGATCCTAATTTGGTCGATGCTAATGGTCATCGTCCTGTTGATGTTATCGTTGTTCCTCCTAGGCTTCATGATATCAAATTAGCTCTAGAAGAACTCCTTATGATTAATGGTTCTGTTGGCGAACAAATTCTCACGATCTCAACAAGAACCCTACATTCAAGTTCTCCTCCTCTTTCAGCTTCCCCAGAAAATGGGTCTCCATCTGCTTTAGATTTCACTTGTTCTCCAACGAAGTCAAAGTTCTGTAATCTTCTTGCTTCTTCTGCATCAGAGAAGAAGGAATACCCTGTTGACCCCTCTCTCCCAGACATCAAGAACAGCATTTATTCAACTGATGAGTTCCGAATGTATTCGTTCAAGGTGAGGCCTTGTTCACGTGCCTACTCCCATGATTGGACTGAGTGCCCTTTTGTCCATCCAGGGGAAAACGCACGACGAAGGGATCCAAGGAAGTTTCATTACAGCTGTGTTCCTTGTCCTGATTTCCGAAAGGGGGCTTGTAGACGTGGAGATATGTGTGAATATGCTCATGGGGTTTTTGAGTGTTGGCTACACCCAGCTCAATATCGAACCCGACTTTGCAAGGATGGTACAAGTTGTGCAAGGAGAGTCTGCTTTTTCGCCCACACTGCAGAGGAACTAAGACCATTATATGTCTCTACTGGTTCTGCTGTTCCCTCCCCTCGCTCGAGCACTTCTGGTGCTTCAGCCATGGATTTTGCTGCTGCAATGAGCCTTTTGCCCGGTTCTCCTTCATTGGTCAATGTCATGTCTCCTTCACCATTTACTCCACCCATGTCTCCATCTGCCAATGGCATGTCACACTCTTCTGTAGCTTGGCCCCAACCTAATGTCCCTGCTTTGCATCTCCCAGACAGCAATCTTCAGTCTAGTCGCTTGAGATCTTCTCTTTGTGCGAGAGATATGCAAGTGGAGGACTTCGATTTACTGCCAGAGTTTGGTATGCAGCAACAGCAGCTCCTAAATGAATTGTCTTGCCTCTCACAACCATCTATGAGTAATAGTTCACTGAACCGTTCTGGTCGAATGCAATTAAACCCCTCAAATCTTGATGATCTCTTCTCTGCTGAAAGCTTATCTCCGCGGTACTCTGATCAAGCATTGGCATCAGCTGTTTTCTCCCCTACTCACAAGTCAGCTGTTCTCAATCAATTTCAGCAGCAGCAGAGCATGCTTTCACCGATCCACACTAATTTGTCCCCTAAAACTGTTGATCATTCTCTATTGCAGGCCTCTTTTGGGGTCCCATTCTCTGGGAGGATGCCTCCACAGAATGTGGAACCTATCTCACCCATGAGCTCTCGGGTTTCCATGCTAGCTCAACGAGAGAAGCAACAACAGTTTCGTAGCCTTAGTTCACGGGAACTTGGCTCCAACTCTGCTTCAAATGTTGGTTCCCCTGGAAATTCTTGGTCAAAATGGGGATCCTCGAATGGAAAACCAGATTGGGCTGTTAGTGCAGATGAACTGGGTAAGCTCCGCAGGTCATCTTCATTTGAGCTTGGTAACAATGGAGAGGAACCAGATCTATCATGGGTTCAGTCACTTGTTAAAGAATCTCCTATTGAAATCAAAGAGAAGCTAAATACGCCCATCTCAGGTGTTACGGCCGCTGGATCCTCCAATGAGGGTTTAAATGTGAACTCCCAAATGGATTCGTTTGATCATGCTGTTTTAGGAGCATGGATCGACCATTTGCATCTTGATCTTGTGGCTCAGCAGAATTGAAACAATGCTCAGTGAGCCCCATGGTGATTAACCGGAATGTTTTGGTAAATAACATATGCATTTTTTTCCAGATTCTGTTGGTAGTTGGTGTGGAAGGTTGCAGGAACGCTGATGAAAGCCAATGCAGAAACTCCCTTGGAAGAAAATTCATTTTCACCATTTATTGTTACAAAAGTTAGAAAGCGTAAGATTACCTCTGGGTTATGCACAACAAAATGAAACCCAGTCTAGGTGTCATTTTGTTTCCAATATCTTCAAATTTTAGGTTTATATGATCATCATTTTTTTTCTTCTATGATGAGCAACATGTTCTATGAATATGAAACTCAAGACCCTATGGCTGTTTCACCTTTTTTACCTTTTATTATTCATTCTCAACTTCATTAAAAATTAGGAGGGTCTTTATATTGTCTTCTGTAAGATGTTTTTGGGGATTAGAGAGGATGCTGCTTCTGATGATGTTTTTTAATGTATGTTAGAATCCATTAACTGCTAGTGCAGTTACTGAGGATAAAGAGGAAATGGAGAAATTTTGATCCTTCCATGATGTAACATTCAATTTCACTGCTATTGGTTTTCTAATACTTTAATTCTTATTGTTGCATATGCTTCTTTTTGTTTTTAGTTCCATTCTGCTAATCTTCCATTTTTGTTTTCTCTCATTGGCATTGATTTTGATTTTAGTGCTTTATTAGGAAGTTTTTTCCTTACGATAAGCGTTAGCATGGGAAATTGTGCTTTGGTGGATTCCAAATTATGGTGGTGGGATTTTAGTTCGTGGAATGTGGAGAAAATTAGATATTTTATAGGGAAATTTAATTAAATGACCTACTTTCATACCATTTAAGCTATTTTGACCCAACTCTCAAATAGTTTAAGTTGTATGAAAAATTGAAAATATGGATTCTCTCAATCCTTGTGGGATATTGATTCTGGATTATATTATATATATGCCTCGGAATAGGAGTTTGCAGATCTGGTGTGGCAGTTTTAATGTGACCTTATAGTGCGACTGTGTGAGTTTGGAATCAATTGATATGCCAAGAAAGATAAGCTATTCTTATGCCAAGAAAAACAGTGACTGCTTATTTGGAATCAATTGATATGCTTGTAGATGTGAATATAGGAACCAAAAACAAAGTTGTGGTTTGACAGTTTATTTCTTTATTCTGTTGTTACTTGTTTGTAGGTTTTTGGTGTTGTCATTGTTTACTCTGTTAAGACTTAAAGATATCATCTTGTCATGTGGTGTTGAAGTTGAGAGATCATATCATATCATATGATGTTGAAGATGATGATGATACACCACCTTCCTTTATATCAGGTCTTTTATGCAAAGGAAAAAAGAATAATCAAGGATATATATAAGTTCGGTGGAATTTATATTATCTTTGGTGTACTCTTTTCTCC
This sequence comes from Dryas drummondii, assembly GCA_003254865.1. NCBI lineage: Eukaryota > Viridiplantae > Streptophyta > Magnoliopsida > Rosales > Rosaceae > Dryas > Dryas drummondii. The sequence continues at coordinate 10,066 of QANW01004866.1, read as the reverse complement.
CCAAGAAAATGATGTAAATGACTCCCGGGCTGAAAGATGAGCCAGAAAAGTAAAAATAAGAAAAGGAAAAAAGTTGAAAGGGACTTGGGGAGCAAAAAAAATGTTAAAAATACTTCCACTTTGGGTGAGTGGAATGATCAGGACATTCCCTGTCTTTTTGTGATCTTACTAGCTAAACATAGACAAGAACTAGCATAAGGGCAATTAGCCCTACGAAGTAAACATGATCACAATGGGTCATGGAAGCCAAATATACTTGTCCATTTTTTAAATATTTTATTTATAAAGGGAAGGCCTAAATCCTTTGTACTATATACTTATATAGAGAAATTTATTGTCAAATAAGATCCTTGATCAGTTGAAATTATATTTAAATATTTGGTTCAAATTAATGTTTGTAAAAAATATAATGTTTGCCATGTTTATGTTCAGACTATCATTACCAAGATAACATGTTCTCGTGATATTAACACTTGTCAACGTAACATTTTTTGTTAAATAATTTTGGATGTAAATGCGGCAGAGGATTACAGTTTGGTACCAATCTAGTTTGGCAACATCACCTTTTTAGTTGCTTGGTCCATATATTCCTTCTCTACTTTGTTCCTTCCATTTCCCACTCCTCAAAAGAAAATAAAAGAAGCTACTTTGGCATATATCCTTAAATAAAAAAAAATAAAAAAAAAGAGCAAAATTGACATATCAATATATCATCTACTTTGATATATGGTTTGCCATAAGTTCTCATTTAACTTAAAATGAGAGACAAAGTGATGGACAATACTTTCAATCCTAAGATTTAGCACATCAGTAATAAACATTGAACTGAATCTAACATTTTACATATATTGTCTCTAAAATTCCTTGTTTATTATTTTGATGCATTTTTTTTTTCTCCTCTCAATCCACAAATTCCTCTACTTGAGTTATTTATTAACTAGCTATTAGTTTAGTGATATTTCTCTTTGTAATAGAGGTCTTAAATTTAAATCTCTCCTCCCATAAAAAATTAAAAATCTCCTTTATTCACTGAAAAGTATGAAGGGTGTGTGATTAGTGGGAATTAATTTTTGATGAGTTTGCATTAGTCTGTGCTTAGTGTGAATTGGATTGTTGGGTTTAGTCTTATTCAGTGATTATGGTTTTCACGTGTATAATCATATATCATAGTACCACTTATGGAATTTTGCTGTGATAGATCAGTTACCTTATGGACCTTAAACCTCCTATTATTTCGGTCATCACCTTGGCTAACTTCTGTGGAAACATGGCCAACCAATAAGGGAATGTATTTGCTATTCTAGCAAATATTGATTTCCATTCAGAGCTATTCCAATTATTACCATAATGGTGATGATACAAAATTAATTAGAGAGAGAGAGAGAGAGAGTAGTTAGATAGGAAGATGGTGTGAGGTTAGCTGAGCCTGTGACCAAACCACAAGGTCCACAAGGACATAGACCCACCATAAGATTGAAGTTTAGGTTCTGTTACCAAATTAATGTCGTAAACCAAACAAATCAGCAGGACAGAACCAGCACAAACACCAGCTTTTTAAGGTACGGCTGCCTTGGCCATTATTGTGATGGGGACTTCCTACTTCCCATTTTAATTGCACAAATGACTTCAAAATGTGTCACTGTTTTTCAAGATCTTACCTAACATTAAATCCCCACTTCCCATCTTAGTATTGTACAGTTATTGCAATGCTTGAACATATATACACTACACATTTCAGCGTAACAAGATTTTTGTTGTTTCCCTTTCCGCGATCTTGTAAGACATGCTGGAGGTAAATGAATGTACGTAGAAACGTATTTAAGCAACAATTACTCCCTCAGAAAACTCCACGGTCCCGTTCCAGTCCCTATCCTGAAATGTGTGTGGAATCAACTTTGAATTTATAATCACCAGAATATGTTATGACAATCCTTGTTAAACAAGTTAGTTGTTACATGGTCTCTTTAGGGTTTCTTGTGGTGTGAGTTTTTCTATCCAACTAAAGAATCAAAATATACATAAAGTATAGTTTTCTTTTATACTTCAAGGAACTAAATCCTTTAGGGCTCGTTTGGTACGTCAAACTGTACTGACTAATTTTTGTCAGATTGTATTAATCTATTCCGGAGGGTACTGACTGTTTATCCAGAATATTTTTAGACGTTTTGTACGGTTCCGGATAAACAAACTAAGCTATACTATATTTGCTGCTCCATCAGATAGCAGCGAATCAGACTATTTTTTATAATTCTTTGATAACTTAGTGAAAATTGAAATTCATATGACACATAATTTTTGGCAAGATTCATATGACAAGAAATTTTTATTTCTTTGTTTTTGCCAAGATCTATAGGATAAGAGGACGTACATGAACTAACCCTTTTTGGAAAGAGTATGTGAGAGAGAGAGAGATGGATACCTGGAGAATAGTGAAGAGAATAACTTGTGGAGAAAATAGCAGAGAAGAATACTAGGAAGAAGAAGATGAAAAAAAGCGTATGTTGGTTTTCACGTAGAAAGCGTGTTTTTATTTTCCCAAGTCTTTATAAATAAGTGTGTGTTATCTAATCCTGGGTGTGTGGGTTGTATTAGTTAGTCATGTAAGAAAAGTATTAAAAGCTCAGTTTGGTTTACATAGTCAGGTAATTAAATAATCCAAGTTAACACCAAACAACTGATATGGATTATTCACTCTTATTCAGAGTCTAATACGATGTACCAAATATGCCTTAAGGATAAAAAAAGAGTGCACATTTGCTAGATAATTTACCTCCATAATCCAACCAGTGTGTGCAAACTCATAAAGATAGATAAAGCAACTCAGATGTCAATAAAGCCATGGCTTAATGATAATACAAACAGGCACAAAATGCTCACTAAAGCCACCAAAACCTGGAGTCAACAGAGAATAGTCAGAGAGAGAGAGAGAGAGAGAGAGAGAGAGAGAGAGAGAGAGAGAGAGAGAGAGAGAGATTTTTCTGTGGAAATATTTGTTTGATTATAGTAAACAAGAAGCAAAGTAAATAGTAACTGATTAGGAGAGCAACAAGAGTTTTAGACTTGCCATCGAGTAGGCAGAATATGCAAAATCTGATGCTCCATAATTGACTCCCTCAAAAACAAATGCTAAAGCATTAATTGGCTGAGTGGCTGCAACAAACTAGCAAGAAAGAAAGAATTCTCAGCTCTAAAATTATATGGAAACCAATAGAACAAGAAATTTTTTTTTTTGTTTCTTTGTTTGGACGGGAGGGTAGAGAGATACTGGGATGCCTGAACTTATAAGCTGCAAAACGTTGATGTCTTTTGTAATAATCTGGATGCAAACTGTAATACAACTGTAAGGATGACCGAGAGCATTAGCCCTAGAACCAAAGCCATCTGCATAATAGAAATGTATGCAATTCAAAACATGACAAGGGAAAAGAATGAATTATATGTTCAAAAGTTAGCACACCTGCAATACACGTGAAGCTGTGGCAACAGCCTTGCTGTGATCTTTCCTTGCAAATGCGCTTGCAAGGATTGCCTGAAAGTTGTGATTCAATTACAGTCTATTGTAGAAAGATTCAGAATAGAAACACGCTTCTAAATAATTCGAGTAAAAGTGTTATAGATGAAAAGAAGCAGCACAATTACAGAAAATGAAGACACTATAGTAGAAGATTTTATGGAAAGTCTTAAGAAAGGCTAAGACAGCTTTAAAACAAGGCAAATTGCAATGTGAGAAGAAATATTGTAAGGAGGCACTTTTGAAGCAATTATGTCTTTGACACTATGACACTTATGAAATGTTTCAATTTGGAAGTCATTGCTAATCAAAAGTGGAAACAATATTTATCAACCATAAATGCTTAGGTGATCAAATGAAAATCTGCAAAGGTGGGGGGGTACCGAACAAAATCTGGCCTTATTGTAGAGGAAAACTAGGCACATTTAAGTTTTAACAGATAATAAAAACAACAGAACTCTAGCTCACAAGACACCCTCCTGGTTGGTGTCCATCATCCTCCCGAGTCTTCTAACCTCTACAGAATCTAAGCCAATCAAATGAAAAAACTCTTACTGCAACTATGATGCCAAAATATCAATATATTTATTGATGAAAGTCCTCAAGTCAAATATTCTCTCACAGAGACTCCAGTAGTTGTAATAGAAATTATAGAATTACATCCCACAACATCTCACCTCTTGAGTTGCTCCATAATGAGACATAAAAACATAAAAAGGAAAAAAACTTTTGATATTATTATTGTTTAGGATCAACAGTAACTTGATATGGTATTAGAGCTTCGTTGTCTTTTGGATTGATTCCTTTTTCTAGTAATTCCTTCAGTTCCACATGAGTATGCCACATTTTGTTCCCGGTTATAAGTTATTGAGCGAGCCTTACACATAAGGGGACTGTTAGTGTTTTTCCATACAGCTTGATGTATATTGTTGGTCCAGTTCCTAACAATTCAAAAAACTTAAGCTGTTAGTAACAGCTTAAGTTTTTTGAATCAATGGTAACTGTGCACATCCATGATACTCAAAAGTTTTAAGTTTTGCCTAATTGTAGGTTATGAAAAACCCAAAGACAAGCCATTTGGTAATATTGTGCAGAAAAAAACATAAGCTAAACACTCGCCCTCAAAGCAAATACTCATGTGATGAAGCTGAAACTTTGTGAGCAGTATTGAAATGAACAAAAAAGGAGCCAAATCATTGTTGACCCTCCCCAGATAAAAACCTTTAAGGCCTCCCAATCAGAAATACATCTTAAATTCTTAGCATGGGCAGCGTAGACAATGGAACATATTTTGTGTAATGATAATTACAGAACTCGTCTATAAATGGCCAAAAACTATGCTCATAGATTCTCAAATTTTACTATATTATCTTTAATTTTTCTTTTAATAAGACTATTATTTTGAAGTGCAATTCTTGTTTGAATGTGGAAAGGTAAGTCCACAAAATTGTGGGATGTCAACAATTTAAATTACCATCATTTAATGCATTCTCTTTTCAAAATCCATTACTTACTTGTCCAGCCACTGCCAACCCATCAACAAGCAAAGAGGCTGCCAGCCAAATCTGCAAGCAAACTTGAAATGCAGCCATTGATGTCGTGTTAGGACCATATTGAGTGTACATCCTATTTAGACACCTAAACAACTAAGAATACAAGAAAGAAGCCAATTTGGATATCCGGATTCTTTGAGGTGAATTAGGAATTATATTGACAGTGGAATACCTATTGCTTAGGCCATGAAGTCATGAGGTGATATGGATAACCCTTAGGAAATCCTTCATGGGCAAGGTACCTTGGGGTTTCACCTATAAAAGTAAAGCTAGGGTCCCCACTCTCGTGCACTACATTCTAGCATATATCCTACCCATATAGGAGTGCATTCAGAGAGAAACAAAGAGAGAGGAAGACTCGGGCTTGATAGAGACATACCTTCAAACACCTGGTGTGCAGCAGCAGCCGCCCTACTCGTGTGTGTTGAGATGGCTTCACAAGGTCAGTCCCTTTTGTATGCATATCTGGAAAACACAACACGTGGTATATATCAGAGCTTAGGTTCTATGCATCTAAAGGTCTATCTTGTGAAGTTTGCATACATAAAAGATTATTGCTTGATTTAATATGCTAAAGAACCCTGCATGCAATTTTGGATTACAGAAACATGTATGTATGCTAAGAAAAAGGGAAATCACGTGAACTTATAATTTGTATTGCATGTATTTCTTGGTTTTCGACAATTGATGGTTGTAGTTAATTGACAGAAAAAGTATAGAATATATACATACATATATATATAAATAAATAAATATATATATATATATATACATGCTCTTCTGTTGAGGTATATCTCAACTTATTTATGTTGAGAACTTGAGGTATACCTTATTAGGGCCCACACGAGTCGTTTTGTGTAGATCTAAACCGTTCATTTTTTACATCTTTATTGATAGATCATCCTTGCAAAAAATTAGCCAAATCGGAGATCATTTGCCTATCTAACTTTGATCAAATAAATGGACAAACTAAATATTTTCGAAAAAACCGTCCATTTGTTTTTTCAAAGTTAGATAGGTAAATGATTTCCGATTTGACTAATTTTTTGCAAGGATGATCTATGAATAAAGATGATCCTTGCGAACGGTTCGGATCGACACAAAACGATTCGTGTGGGCGCCAACAAGGTCATACCTCAACATAAATAAGTTGAGATATACCTCAATAGAATGAGCTTGTATATATATATATATTGTTGTTAGACTAAACTGCATGATTGTTTTGTTGAAAGCAATATATATGATTGTTAACTTGCAAGTTGATAAGCAAAAGCATAAAGCTATATATATATATATAATATGTGATTGTTTATTCACACGTTAGAAGCCTTAAATATATATGATCCGTATGCAGCAGAATAGGCTTTATATATGCTTTTATGTGTTGTTCTTCCTCGATGTATGACTAAATTCCGCAATAAACAATGTCTCATAAGGAAGTCAGGTTAATGGTTAATAGTGATTGTTTCATGTTTGGTCCACAGATAAGGTATGGATCAATCATTATTAATCATCTCAAGATAATAACTGACAAAATTGCATCATGAGGAACTTATTAATTGGATTTTCTGCTCACAAGTGTAAATTCCATTGATACAAACTTATGATGGAACAAGATGACATATTAATTAGTGTGAACATCAAGATCTTTATGTCTACAGACGAAGGGTTTTGGTGGCAGATAACCACACTAGTTCATATGGCCAGTGTTGATGCTCAAAAATGGTAAAGCAGTCAACGTCGAGTCGAACCACGTAGGCCCGTTGACCCACCACCGAGTGGATGACACGTCGAAGTGGGGCAGGAACGAGTAGCTGGGTCCGACTGGTGAATAATGAGAGAGAATGATATCCAAAGCCCCCTGCGCAAGTACACAAAAGTGAGCGGGAAGGACACCGGTGTGGTGCCGGCCAAAGCTCCTCCGACGGTCAAGTCAGTGTTCAGAGAGATCTGAGAGCAGAGTGAGTGAATATTATAATAATGATTGAATCCCCCCTTTTTGTGACAAGAAGGTACATTTTTATAGTACGTTTGGAAGAGTGTCAACCAATCCGGTGACGACACGTGTCTCTTGTAATGATTCGCACTGTAGGAGCGCCACGTGTCACCTGTCTCGTGGGTCCGAATGAGTCGACACGGGTCGGGGCCTAGGAGGCTGGAGCTTAGGAGGCCAGAGCCTATGAGGCCAGAGCCTGGGAGGCCGGAGCCTAGAGGGCCGGAGCCTAAGAGGTTAGGGGCTACGAGCCCAAGAGCCTAGGAAGGGCTTAGTCTTTGGGCCTAGGCCCAAACGACATGATGTTAAGCCTTATGTGACTTGTCGTTATGCCGAGATGATTAGTCATACGAACAGAAGTCCCCCAAGTTTCCGAGCAAAAGATACTTCTTGGTTGGAAACTTTGCACACAAAGAAATCTGAGCAGAACGACAAGTGTCCACATACTTGTTCCTGCTTAAGATACTGTCCAGAAGTCCCCCAAGTTCCTGAGCAAGAAAAGCTGTACCGTNAGGGAAAGTGCTCAGGTCGGATCGGTTGCGGTGCGGCGGGAGACTGGGCTCGGGCCGGAAGGATCGGCGTGGAGCGGAGGGGAGAGCTGCCCTCAGCTCGGAGTGGAGGTGGAGGCTCGGGTCGGCGGCGCTGGGCTGCTCGGATCGGCGCGGGTCAGGCTGTGAGGGGCTCGGCTCGGAACTCTTGTGCGCGGCTCGGAACGCCTGTGCGTGGCTCGGAAGCGCAGGGGCTGAAGGACTAGGCTCGGGTCGAATCCGGAGCCTCGGAGCCAGGGTCTGCGCGGGCTGGCGTAGGCTGCTCGGGTAGAAAGGCTGGGTGTGGGCTGCTTGGTCAGGAAGGCTGCTTGGACTGCTCGGGCAGGGGGCTGTGCGGAAGGGCTGACTTTGCTCGGCTCGGGTTGCGCAGGTGTGGGTGGCTCGGGCTGGACTGAAGGGCTGCTCGTCTCAGAGCAGCTGGTGGGCTCGGGCAGCGCGGGCTGCTGGGCTGGGCTGCTGCGCGGTGGTGCACGGGTCAGCTCGGGTGCGCAGCTGCTCGGGCAGGAGGTGGTGCTCGGGTGCGCGGCTGCTCAGGCAGGAGGTGGTGCGCTGGTCCGGCTGCCTGGCTTGAGCTCTTCGAGGTAGGTAATTTCGAAATTTTCCTACCTACTTGACATACTAATTTTGCCTTGGAAAATTGAGAATTGTGAGCAACTGTGGTCGTCTAGCCTGAGGCGGACCTTGGAATTGTGATTTGTGAATTGTGAAATTTGTGGGAAGGTCAGGTGGAGGTGCAGGTGGGTATAAACCTGGCTGAGCACTGGGTAGGCCACACGCCTTCATTTTTGGACTTTGTAATTTATTGGGTGTTGTTGTGTTTTTGGCCAGGTACATAGGAAACAAGATTAGTGGGTCGGAACCCGTATGAGCTGTTGAAGCCGCGGAATACTGGTAAGGATTGGGTTGTCATTGCTCTTCCCCTTGAATTTATTTTTTTGAATATTGGCCTTGATAAATGGTTGGTGGCTGAGCATGGGAAAATTGATAGGGTGAATGTTGTAAATTTGGGGGTGGAAGAGCACATATGAGGGGTGGGAAACCAGTAGCGATCTTGATATGTCCATGGTGTTGTCTTGGTATTCCGAGCACTTCCCATCTTGATTTTTTTTTTTGTCTTAGATGGGTAGGTGTGGTGGGGTCGGACATTCCATGGTTTTCTCAGACGATTCGTTAAGGGAGGGCAATGCCATGGATGATAGAGAGTCCGACCAGGCGTCTACAAGTGATGAGACACCGACGAGGCCAAGTGTGCCCCGACTCCGGATGGGGTGTGGAAACATGGGGGTGGGCAAGTGGTCTGGCAGAACAATGCATTGCAGGCCGAGCTACTGCAGGCCAAGAAGGAGGCAGACCAGGCTAGGCAAGAGTTGGAGCAGTGCGAGGAGGAGCTGAGCCAAGCCAAGCAGGTGGTCTGCTAGGGGCTAGCAATAATGGTGGGCATGCCAACGTTCCAGAGGGAGGTACCCAGGGGGAAGAGCCCGAGGATGGAGCATCCACAGGTGGGGAGCTTGACATGGGAGAGGATCCCAAATAAATGTTTGAAGCAAACATGGCCCGGGGGCAGGGGTGGGCGGACCATCGCCCTATTTTTGTTTGAGTTATATGTTCGGATCGGATGTGGCCCGTACCAAATGACAAACTCTTTCGATTATTAAGTTTGTACTTTATGATGTTTGGATGATTTGGAGGGTATCCAACCCGTTTATGGGGTAGGATGCCCTTCCCTTTAATACATGGTATTGTGGGATTTTCTTGAATGCATGGTACTTAGTTTCCCTTGAATGCATGAAAGTGATTGTCCTCTGAATGCATGGTACTTAGGTTCCCTTGAATGCATTCTCCATACCCGCGCCTTGAATGCATGGTACTTAGCTTCCCGTGAATGCATGGTACGGATATGGGTAGGGTCGGATGTCTGACGGCCCGGGGGTCCATACAAACAAGTAACACTTTAAATGAAAATGAAGAAAAATGTGTCCGTGGTAGGACTCTCATTTATGAAAGCGATAACATAGATGAAATTGAAAAAAGTCCCCGGGGGGTACAACATATGTCTACGTAAAAGTAGCGGAGGTGCTCGGCGCGCCAAGGGTGGCCGAGTTCCTTGCCGGTTGTGGCGCGGAGCCTGTATGTGCATGGACGGACGACCTCAATGATTTTATAAGGCGTCTGGGGTAGGGCAGGTGTTGGAGACACAAACAGCCATAGAGGACTTGACCTCTTTTTTCCTCTTGACTGAAGTCATATAGCAGGACCTGGCTGATACTTGATTGCCTTTGACTACCCCCGTGCCACATGGGGTCGGGAACTTGATCAAAAGCAAGTGAGTGGAGATCATAACCTTCAGTTGGTTAAGGGCTGGTCGTCCCAGGATGACGTTATACGTTGTGGGGCAGTCGACCACCAAAAACTGAGTGGTTGTGGTAGCGGACGTAGGATACCTCCCAAGGGTGAGTGGAAG
>QANW01004824.1:0-24511 GCA_003254865.1 Dryas drummondii | reverse complement strand
GGCCTCGCCCGGGCGCAGGGCATCGACATGCCGCTGGTCGAGGCAGTGTGCCGCCTGCTCGAAGGCGAGGCGCCCGCCGCCGCCGTGGTCGCCGACCTCCTCGCGCGGCCACTGCGGGCCGAAGGCGAACCGGGCGTATGAACCACCCCCACTGTCATCCCGGTGCAGGCGGGAACCGATCTCCTGTTCCGTCTGCCCCGGTAGCGCAGAGGGACGGGAGAGCTTGGGAGATGGATCCCCGCCTGCGCGAGGATGACGAGGGTGGGGCGAGCTTGCCCCACGCTCGCGCATGACCGCCCCGACGGACGATATCGCCGCGCTGGCCAAGGGCGGCCGCACCAACCTGTTCGGCTTCTTTCTGCGGCTTGCCGCGCGGATCCCGTTCCTGTTCATCGCCGGGCGCGCCGCCGCCTATGGTCCGGCCGCGCTCGGCCGCTTCGCCTCTGCACTGGTGGTGATCGAGCTGACCGCGATGCTGTGCACCATGGGCGAGAAGCGCGGGCTGGCGCAGCGCCTGTCGGAGGCCGCGGATACCGGCACGCACCCGGCCAACGTGGTCGGCGATGGGGCGCTGCTGGCGCTGATCGCTTCCTCGCTGATGGCGCTGGTATTCTGGCTGTTCCCGCAGCCGATGTTTCCTGCCGGGCAGTTCTCCCCGATCGACCGCGCGATGGTGCTGGCGATCCCGCCGCTGGCGCTGACCGAGATCTGGCTGGCGGCGCTCGCCTATCGCTTCAACGTCGGCGCCACGGTCTCGGCCCGCGCCATCGTCGAGCCGTGGACGCTGTCGATCATGGCCGGGGCGATGATCTTCGTCGCGCCCGCGGACGGGCTGGCGATCGCCTACATCGCCTCGATCTATGCCGCCGCGTTCGCCGCCTGGTGGCCTTATCGGCGATTGTACGGCGCACGGCGCGACTGGCGGCCGGCGCCGCGCGCGATCCTGGCGTTGACCGTGCGCAGCATCCCGCTGGCGCTGGCCGACGCGATCGAATGGGGCACGCGGCGGATCGACATCCTGCTGCTGGGCTTCTTCGTCAGCCCGCGCGTGGTCGGCGTCTATTACGGCGCGCAGCAGATCGCCAGCCTGCCGCAAAAGCTCAAGACCAGCTTCGAGCCGATCCTCGGCCCGGTCATCACGCGCAACCTGCGTACCCGCGATTACCCGGCGATCGCCCGCCAGCTGTGCCAGGTCGGCTTCTGGATCACCGCCGCGCAGGCCGGCATCGCGCTGGCGCTGGGCATCCCGGGCGAGGGCGTGATGGGCCTGATCGGGCCGCAGTTCGTCGGCGGCACCGGCGCGCTCGCGTTCCTGCTCGCGGCCGAAGTGGCCGCCGCCGCCGCGGTGGTGAGCGAGGCGGCGCTGATCTATGTCGCGCGGCTGCGCAACCTGATGCTGTCGGTGCTGACCATCACGCTGCAGGGCGCGCTGACGTTCGGCGGGATCATGGCCGCACGGCACTGGGGGCTGAACGAGTTCCATGCGGCGGCGGCGGCGGCGGCGGCGCTGATGGTGGCGCTGGGCTTCGCCTCGCTCGCCAAGTCGCGGCTGCTGGGGCGCATCCTGGGGCAGCCGATCGTCAACTGGCGCTGGCCGCTGGTCTGGGCGATCGTGCCGGCCGGGATCGTCGGCTGGGGCGTGGTCCACCTGCTGCCCGAATGGGCGGAGCTGTCGTTCGGCGTCGCCGCGATCCTGGGCACATACGGCCTGGTGATCTGGCGGCGCGGGTTCGGGCCGGAGGACCGCGTGCTGTTCCGCCGTGCGGTGCCGGCATGATCGCCAACGTGATCGCCGGCGTGATTGTCGCGCGGTGGCCACGCGGCTAATCGCGGCGCATATTTCAAGGAGCCTGTCCGTTGACCGAATTCCTGCAATCGAACTGGCTGATCTTCGGCGCGATCGTGCTGGTGCTGCTGCTGGCGTTGTGGCTGATCCGCCGCGCGACCCGCCCCGCGCTGCGCCAGCGCGACCACGCGCCCGACGTGCTGGACGAGGGCGCCGCGCCCGCGCAGCGCAACCAGGCGCTGATCGATTCGCCGATGGCCGCGACGATCATCCCGGCGACGACCGTCGATCCGCTGGGCGGCGGCGGCGAGGTGATCCCCGTGCTGAACGAGCCGGCCGCTCCCGCCGGTTCGCCCGAGCGCGAGACGGCGGGCAATGCCGAGGCGGAACAATGGGAGGCCGCCGAATTCGCCGAAGCCAAGCCTGCCGCTGCCGAGACGACCGCCGACGACCTTGGCCGGATGAAGGGCGTCGGGCCAAAGCTCGTCGCGCTGCTGACCTCGCTCGGCGTCACCCGGTTCGATCAGATCGCCGGCTGGACCGAAGCCGACATCGACCGCGTCGACGCGCAACTCGGCCCCTTCCAGGGCCGCATCCGCCGCGACGGCTGGGTCGAGCAGGCGGGCCTGCTGGCGAGCGGCGACGTCGCCGCCTACGAGGCCCGCTTCGGCAAGCTGTAGCTTGACACAACGAACCATATAGGCTATATGCCTCACCGTCAGTTACGACTGACAATGCGGCGGGGGCGGGGGGACGAAGGCCTCGTTCTCACCGTCGCCCCTGCGAAGGCAGGGGCCCATCACGCTCTCACCTCCATGCGACGCCGCCATGACGCGGAAAGCTTAGCTAGGCCCCTGCCTCCGCAGGGGCGACGGACGTTGGATTTGATGGCTCGGGCGCAACCCCACCTTCGTCATCCCCGCGCAAGCGGGGATCCATCTCCCGACCCCTCCCGATCCTCGACGTCACACGGGCGGACAACACAGGAGATGGATTCTCGCCTGCGCGGGAATGACGAGGGGTAGGGTTGCGTGACCCATGCGGACGCCGCGAAATGCCTATCCTCTCTCGCCTGCAGGAAAGGATAGCGCAGCCTGGTGCGGGCCAGCGACCAGACAAACCGCCAGCCCCTACCCGAACCGCGCCTCCCACCCCGCCGGCAGCACGATCTTCTTCGCCACCGGAAATCCCAGATAGCCGTTGTGCGTGAACGTGTAGGCATTCGTGCGCAGCGGGTCGCCCGACACCAGCACCATGAAATCCTCAGGGTCCACCACGATCGGCACCAGCCGATCGGGATCGTCGCTTTGCGCGAAGTCTCGCGGCAGGCGGCCGAGGTTGACCTGGTGTTTCAGGCTGCCGATCGGGAAATCGGCATAGTCGTTGCAGAACGCCTCCACCCGCCGCGCGGTCATGCGGGCGTGGTCGTAGAGGTGCTGCTTGACGTCGCGCTTGGTCCAGCCGGCCTTGGCGATCGTCTCTGCCAGGATCGGGGTGAGCACCAGCACCGGGCGCAGCGTGCCGTGAGACAAGCCGCCGACGGTGAAGACGATCTCCCACCCGGTCTGCGAGACGACCGCGTCGCAGATATAGGGCATCATCTGCTCGGGTCTGGACCCTGTGACTGACGGGAACACGCCGCCGCCGGTCAGCCGGGTGATCGTCACCGTGTTGTCGCCGGTGGTAAAACCCATGTCGGCGCTGTTCGCCGGCCAGCCGATGCGCGCCAGCGCGTCCTCGTTCTCGGCCAGCACCACGCGGAACGTGTTGCCGAACGATCCCTTGTCGGTCTTGTGCAGCCGGAAGCCCGCCATGTTGCGCAGCGCCAGCCGCCAGAAGCGGCCGACGCTGGTATTGGGCTGGAACCCGTCGCGCAGCACGCCCTGTTCGTAATTGAACTTCAGCTGCTTGATGATCGGGCCGTTGAGCACGATCAGCGTTTCCGCGCCCGGCGTATTGCCCGAATGCTCGACGCCATAGATCGGGTCGACCATCGCCTCGGCCAGCGCGACCAGGATCGGCATGTATTCGGGCCGGCACCCCGCCATCACCCCGTTGACTGCGGTCGCCCAGACGGTGATCGCCCGGCTTTCGGGCAATGCGACGCCGAGCACGTCATCGGGCTTGCGGTCGGTGAAGGCGAGGAACTGCGCGATCTTCTCGATCGTCGGCGGCACGATCGGCAGCCCGTCCGACCATTCGTTGTCGAGGAAGAAGGCGTTCACCTCCTCGAAACTGCCCGTAAAGACGATGTCCCTGGCTTTGGGCTCGTCGGGCAGCACCACCGTCTCGGGCTGGAAGGTCAGGTTGTGCACGACTTCAGCCGCGGTGACGCGGGCGGCGTGAGCGCGGATCTCCTCGTCGCTCTGCGCGCCGGGATGGCCGACGATCGTCGCCACCGGCAGGTTGGGCATGCCGAGACCGACCGCGGTGGCGGCCGCCTGAGTCAGGAACCCCTCGCAGGTCAGCGAGGAAGTGGGGAAACCGGCCCGTTCACATGCTTCTGCGGCCCGCAACACGGCGGGCGTGCAGGAGCCTCAGCAGGCCATGCACGAAATGGCGGCATCGACGCCCAGTTCGCGGAAGCGCTGCGGCAGCGAGGCCAGCAGCTCCTTCTCGTTCACCGCGTGAGTCGAGCCGAATTCGCGCCACGATACCCATTTGACGTCGGGGTACTGCACCGCGATCTCCTGTTCGAGCGCGGCGAACACCTCGTCGCCGGCGAACAGGTAATCCCACAGTTGCGCCACGGTCTTGCCGTTCAGCGTGTCGAGCCGTTTCGCCAGCGGGCGGACTTTCAGCTTCCGCTCGCCGGAGGGCCAGACGACCTGGTATTGTCCGTCGCCACTCATGGCTCGCTCTCCCATTAAGTTCGTCATGCCGCCGCGGCCACCGTGACCGGGCCGGGGCGCAGGACGCCCGCGGCGATCATCCGGTGCGCCGCCTCGGCCGCGCCGACACCTTCTGCCATCGCCTGCGCGACATTGCCACCGTAGCCGGCGCGCACCGCGCCTGCGGCAAAGATGCGGTGGTCGCACGTGGCAAGATCGTCTCCCGCACGGACATAGCCCGCCGCATCGCGCATCGCCGCGGGCAGGAAGCCGCTGACCGGCTCCCACCCGATATAGGGGAACAGCCCCGCGCAGGGCAGCGCGCTGGTCGCGCCGCTGCGGACATCGCGCAGGGTGAGCCCGGTGACTTCGCCGTCGCCCAGGATCGCCGCAACCTCGCTGTCCCAGACGAAGCGGACGTTCTCCTTCGCGTCGATCCGCTCGATATATTCGCGCTTGGCCTTCAGCGGGCTGTGCGTGACGAGGAACACCGTGCGGCTGGTGCGCGCCAGCACCATCGCCTCGGTTACCGCGGCATCGCCGCCGCCGATCACCGCGACGTCCGCACCGCGAAAGAAGCCGCCGTCGCAGGTCGCGCAATGCGACAGGCCGCGACCGACGAAGCTGTCTTCGTTGGCGACGCCCAGCTTGCGCGCCGAGGCGCCGCTGGCGACCACGATCGCTTCCGGGTGATGCACGCCGCCCTCGCCATCGGTCAGCGTCAGCCGCCCGTCCGACAAGGTGCCGAGATCGACCGACAGCACCGGCGCCTCGACGATCCGCGCGCCCGCCTTGCGCGCCGCTTCGAGCAGGCCGATCGCGATGTCCTGTCCGGAAAAGTGCCCCGGCGTGCCGAGGCCGTCGACCTGCTCGACCGTGGCGACCTGGCCGCCGTACATGCCGGTCGGCTCGAACAGCGTCACCAGCCGGCCAAGCCGCGTCTTCGCGCGCGCCGCCGCGAGCCCGGCGATGCCGCCGCCGATCACCGCGATCTGGCTGAGGTTCTTCAACGGCCGGGCCATGCTGGCGCATCCTCTCGTGCGATGCTGTTCAGGTGTTCAGCGGGGTCGGATATCGGCGCGCGCGAGTCAAGCAGGAACCCGAATATCCTCCCCGTTCACGGGGAGGGGGACCGCGACGCGCAGCGGCGGGGTGGAGGGGCCGGGCGGCTATGCGTAATGTTGCCGACAGCCGAGAACCCCCTCCGTCAGCGCTATCGCGCTGCCACCTCCCCATGAATGGGGAGGATTTCAGTGGTCCAGTACGCGGCGATCGCCCTGCCGGCGGGTGAAGCGCACGGTATCGAGGTGATCGAGCAGCGGCATGGCGAACTTGCGCGTGATGCCGAGCGCGGCGGTGATCTCCGCCACCAGCAGCCCCGGCTCGGCGAGCAGGGGCGCCAGCCGGCGCTTCGCCTTGGCGATGGCGTCGGCGTGGAACAACAGCTCCTTGCCCTTGGCGCGATCGACCGCGCGAACCAGTGTGCCGGCGCGCAGCAGGCGGTCGACCGCGCGGGCCTGCGCCGCGTCGGTGACGATCGCGGCGGGTAGCGGGGGGGTCAGCCCGGCGAGCCGCAGCGTCCCGGCAATGCCGTCGGCGAGCGCCGCGTCATCCGCCGCCCTGGCGCGATCCGCCGCCGCATCGGCTTCCACGAACTGCGTGGCCCGCCGGGTAATCGCACCCCCCGCGACCAGCCGCGCCAGCGCCTCGTCGAGCGCGGCCTTGCTGGTGCCGGGCAGCAGGCTGGTGAGCTGGCGATGCGACAGCCCCTGCCGGTCGCGCGCGATCAGTTGCGGCAGCGCGGTGGCCNTTCGGACGGCGCCAGCGCGCCCGGCGCGGCCAGTGCCATGCCGGGCGCAAGGTCGGCCAGGGGCACATCGCGCAGGTTCAGCGCGGTGCGCTGCCCGGGCAGCGCCTGCGGCTGCGGCAACCCATGCACCTGCACCCCGCGCACGCGCACCTCGCGCTTCGCCGGGTGGAGCGTCAGCCGGTCCCCCACCTGCACCGCGCCGCCGCGCAGCGTGCCGGTGACGACCGGGCCATGGCCGGGGATCGAGAACGCGCGGTCGATCGGCAGGAAGGCGAGGCCGTCCGCGGCGCGCGGCACGGTGCCGGCGGCAAGGGCGCACAACGCGGCGGCAAGGTCATCGATGCCGGTGCCCGTCTGCGCCGCGGTCAGGATCGCGGCATCGGTCCCCAGCCCGCTTTCGCCGAGCAGCGCCGTCGCCTCTTGCGCCACCGCCCGCGCCCGCTTCAAATCGACCAAATCGCACTTGGTCACTGCCACCACCGCGCGGGCGATGCCGAGCAGTCCGGCGATGGCGACGTGCTCGCGGGTTTGCGGCATCAGGCCTTCGTTCGCCGCGACCACCAGCAGCACCGCGTCGATCCCGGTCGCGCCGGCGATCATCGTGCGCACGAAGCGTTCGTGGCCGGGCATGTCGATCAGATCGACCTCCGCGCCGCCGCCCGACAGATGCGCAAACCCCAGCGCGATCGAGATGCCGCGCGCCTTTTCCTCGGGGAGGCGGTCGGTCTCGATGCCGGTCAGCGCGCGGACCAGCGCGGTCTTGCCGTGATCGACATGGCCGATCACGCCCACGCTCGCGCGGTTCAAGATGCCGCCTTCACCGCCGCCGCCAGCATCGCGATCTCGCCATTCGCCACGGTCAGCATGTCGAGCAGCAGCCGGCCCTCGCGGATGCGGCCAACGACCGCGGGTTCGCCGCAGCGCAGCCGTGTGGCCAGGGCATCCGGGTGCGCCACGTCGAGCGCCAGTGCATGGCTGGCGATGCGCGCCTCGGGCAATGCGCCGCCGCCGGCATAGGCGTCTGTCGCCACGAGATCTCCCATGCCCAGCAGGTCGCGCAGCCGGTTCGCGCGTGCGGCCAGCGCGTCAGGCGACTGGCCGAGCATCCGCGCTACCGGCACCCCGCCGGGCGCATCGCGGTGCAGTTTCAGTGTCGCCTCCAGCGCCGCGAGGCTCAGCTTGTCGAGCCGCACCGCGCGCAGCAGCGGGTGGCGGCGCAGCGGATCGACCGCGGCGGCGGTGCCCAGCACCAGCCCCGCCTGCGGCCCGCCGAGCAGCTTGTCGCCGCTGCAGGTCACCAGGTCCGCCCCCGCCGCCAGCGCCTGACGCAGCGTCGGCTCGTTGCTGCCCGGCATCGGTGCGACGAGGCCGCTGCCGAGATCGGCGACCAGCATCAGCCCGTGCGCGCGCGCCAGCGGGGCGAGTTCGGCGATGGCGGTTTCGGCGGTGAAGCCGATCGTGCGGAAATTGCTCTGATGGACTTTCAGTAGCACACGCGTGTCGGGGCCGATCGCCGCGGCATAGTCGGCGAGGCGCGTCTTGTTGGTGCTGCCCACCTCGACCAGCCGCGCGCCGCCCTGGCGGATCACGTCGGGGATGCGGAAGCCGCCGCCGATCTCGACCAGTTCGCCGCGTGAGACGATGACTTCGCCCCCTTGCGCTAGTGCCGCCAGCGCCAGCAGGATCGCCGCTGCACCGTTGTTCACCGCCAGCGCTGCCTCGGCGCCGGCGACATCGCGCAGCAGCGGCTCGATCGCGGCGGTGCGGCTCCCGCGCAAACCGCCGGCAAGATCGTATTCGAGATTGGCATAGCCCGCCGCGACATCCGCGATCGCGGCGATGGCCTCGGCGGCGAGCGGTGCGCGGCCGAGATTGGTGTGGATGACGATGCCGGTGGCGTTGATCACCCGGCGCAGGCCCGGCCGCGCCGCGGCGGCGAGGATCTGCGCAGTGTGGGCGAGGATGCCGGCGCTGTCCGGCGCCACGCCGCCCGCGCCGATCGTCACGCGCGCCTCCGCCAGCGCCGCACGGACCGCCGGCTTCACCGCATCGGCGCCATGTCGCGCCGCAAGCGCGATACCGTCCACGCTGTCCAGCAGCGCCGGCACCGGCGGCAGCGCGCGATAGGGATTGGCAGGCTCGCTCATCGCGTCGGGACTGGCCGCTTTGCGCAAGCCATGCAAGCCACGCGGGAACCGTTGCGGGCGCCGGGGCTTGGGGGTGGGGAATGGCAACGCAGGTGACGAAAGCTCTGGATCAGGTGCCGTGGTGGGAACGCGGCGTCATCTATCAGGTCTATCCGCGATCGTTCCAGGACAGCGATGGCGACGGCGTCGGCGATCTCGCCGGGATCGAGCGGCGGCTGGATCACATCGCCTCGCTGGGCGTCGACGCCATCTGGATCTCGCCGTTCTATCCCTCGCCGATGGCCGACTTCGGTTACGACGTTGCCGATTTCTGCGCGGTCGATCCGTTGTTCGGCACGCTGGCCGACTTCGACCGGCTGCTCGCCGCGGCCCATGCACGCGGGCTGAAAGTGCTGCTCGATTATGTGCCCAACCACACGTCCGACCGGCACCCGTGGTTCATTGAGAGCAGATCGTCGCGCGATAACCCGAAGCGCGACTGGTACATCTGGCGGGACGGCAAGCCCGATGGCGGCCTGCCTAATAACTGGACCAGCGACATGGGCGGCCCGTCATGGGAATGGGACGCGGCGACCGGGCAGTATTACCTGCATGCTTTCCTGCGCGAACAGCCCGACCTCGATTGGCGCAACCCGGACGTGCGCGCGGCGATGTTCGACGTGCTGCGCTTTTGGCTCGATCGCGGAGTCGACGGATTCCGGATGGACGTGCTGTGGCACATCCTCAAGGCCGAGGGGTTTCCCGACAACCCGCCCAATCCGGACTATCGCGAAGGCATGGGCGACAAGCACCGCGTGCTGCAGACACATTCGGCGGACCAGCCCGATATCCATCCGATCATCGCCGAGATGCGCACGCTGCTCGATTCGTACAGCACCGGCGGCGGTGACGAGCGCCTGCTGATCGGCGAGATCTTCCTGCCGTTCGATCGGCTCGCGCACTACTACGGCAGCGATGCGCCCGAGGTGTACCTGCCGTTCAACTTCACGCTGGTGGAAACCCCATGGAATGCCGCCGCGCTGCGCCCGCAGATCGCCGCTTACGAGGCATCGCTGCCCGCAGGCGGCTGGCCCAACTGGGTGATCGGCAGCCACGACGCCGCCCGGATCGCCGCGCGCGTCGGCGAGGCGCAGGCACGGGTCGCGCTGCTGCTGCTGCTGACCCTGCGCGGTACGCCGACGTTCTATCAGGGGGACGAGATCGGTATCAGCGAGGTGACGATCCCGCCCGGCCGCATCCGCGATCCGCAGGACCTGCGCCAGCCCGGCCTGGGGCTCGGTCGCGATCGCTCGCGCACGCCGATGCCGTGGGATGCGTCAACGCCGGCGGCGGGTTTCACCACAGGCGAGCCGTGGCTGCCGCTCAACGACGACTGGCGCACGCGCAACGTCGCCGCGCAGGCGGGCGATCCGGCATCAATGCTGACCTTCGTGCGTGCGCTGCTGACGCTGCGCCGCGCCTGCCCGGCATTGGCGATCGGCGACTTCCGGCTGCTGGACAGCGCGCCCGACGTGCTCGCCTATGTGCGCGGCCATGGCGACGCGCCGCTGTTCGTCGCGCTCAACCTTGGCCACGAGCCCCGGCCGCTCGCGATCCCCGCCGGCTTCGGCGCGGTGCGGCTGAGCACGTTGCCGGTGCGCCCCATGGACGGAACCCTGCTGGGCGACGAGGGCCTGATCCTCGGCCGACTGCCCTGAACCCTAAGGAACTGACGACAATGCGGATCGCGATGATCGCGCCGATCGCGTGGCGCACGCCGCCGCGCCACTATGGCCCGTGGGAACTCGTCACCAGCCTGCTGACCGAGGCGCTGGTCGCGCGCGGGGTGGACGTGACGCTGTTCGCCACGCTCGATTCGATCACGCGAGGCAAGCTCGATGGCGTGGCGCCCGCGTCGTATGAGGAAGACCCGGCGATCGATGCCAAGGTGTGGGAATACCGGCATCTCAGCCATGTCTTTGCGCAAGCGGGCGACTTCGACCTGATCCACAACCAGGCCGATTTTCCCGCGCACGCCTTTGCCCCGCTGGTCCCGACGCCGATGGTGACGACGATCCACGGCTTTTCCTCCGACCGCATCCTGCCGATGTATGCGCCGTTCCAGGACCGCATCCACTACGTCGCGATCAGCGACGCTGATCGGCATCCGGCGCTGAAATATGCCGAGACTATCCATCACGGCATCCCGCTCTCCGACTTCCCCTTCGATCCTGAGGGCAGCGACGACCTGCTGTTCTTCGGCCGGATGCACCCGGACAAGGGCGCGGCCGAGGCGATCGCGGTGGCGCAGCGCACCGGGCGGCGGCTCGACCTCTACGGTATCGTCCAGGACAATGGCTATTTCGACAGTCGGGTGATGCCGCAGGTCGATGACCGCCAGATCGCCTATCACGGCGCGGTCGGCGGCGAAGCGCGGGTGCGTGCACTGGGCGGGGCGCGGGCGCTGCTGCACCTCATCAACTTCGACGAGCCGTTCGGGCTGTCGGTGATCGAGGCCATGGCCTGCGGCACGCCGGTCATCGCGATGAACCGCGGATCGATGCCCGAACTGATCGAGCACGGCGTCAACGGCTTCCTGGTGAACAGTCCGGACGAGGCGGCGGACGCGGTGGCGCGCGCCGGCGATCTCGATCGCGTCAGGGTCCGCGAAACCGTCGAGCGGCGCTTCACCGTGGAGCGGATGGCCGATCGCTATATCGCGCTCTATCGTCGCATCCTGGGTGCTTGATGCCGGCCGGCGCAAAGCCTAGCGTGGAGGTTCGACCCGGTAAGGCCGGGCGGAAGAGAGGATCACGCCATGGCCACGCCCAACCCATCGGCGCCCCGCGCGCGGCCGTCCGCCGAACAGGCAGCGCCGGCGCGGGACGATACGGCAGCGGCGAGCTTTCATCGCTGGATGAATCGCCGCTGGCCCGCCACCGCGGCCGATGGCACGCGCCAAGACGATGGACAGGCGCCAGTTTAACCGCTCCAACCGGCGCATGCCGGGTGCGTCACGCGCAAGGCAGGAGATGACGCATGGCGGTATCCGCCGATGAGATCAGGGCGGTGATGGCGGCCGAGGCGGGGATCGACGCCGAACGGCTGGCGCCCGACGCGACGCTGCAAGGACTCGACATCAATTCGCTCGACGTGGTGAGCGTGGTGTTCGAGATCGAGGACCGCTTCGGCATCGCCATCGAGCCTGACGGCATCTCGCCCGAATGGACCGTCGCTCAGTTCATCGAACACGTTCAGGCAATCGATGGTCAGGCAACGACCGGGGCGCCGCCCCCCGCGTGACGCGCACGGTCGCGATCACCGGCATGGGCTGTGTCTCGGGCCTTGGCCTGGGGCTGGAGGAAACGTGGCGCCGCGCGGTCGCCGGTGAGGGCGCGATCCGCATGTGGTCGCCCGAAGGCAGGGGCGGCGGCGAGGCCATCCCCGCCGCGCCGGTCGACCCCGACTGGCTGGCGCCGGTGCTGGCGGGGCGCGACCTGAAGGCGATGGGACGGCTCGATCCGCTGTCGAGCTATGCGCTCGTCGCGGCGATCGAGGCGGTCGGGCAGGCGGGGATCGAGGGGCATCCCTCGCTGGTGCGCGACACCGCGATCCTGATCGGCTGCGGCAGCGGCGGCAACACCACGGTCGATGCCGGGTACGAGCGGCTCTATGCCCGCGGCGCCCCGCGCGTCCATCCGCAGACGGTCTCGTCCTCGATGATCTCGGCGCCCGCCAGCCACCTGTCGATGCTGCTGGGCACGCACGGTCCCGCCTTCGTGCTGGCGAGCGCCTGCGCATCGAGCGCGCATGCGATCGGCGAGGCGATGCACATGATCCGCGCGGGCCGCGCGCGGGTGGCGATTGCCGGCGGGGCGGAGGCGTGCCTCAACCGCGGGTCGCTGGTCGCCTGGCACTCGCTCGGCGTGCTCGCCCCCGACACCTGCCGGCCGTTCTCGAGCGAGCGCAAGGGCATGGTGCTGGGCGAGGGTGCGGCGGTGCTGGTGCTGGAGGATGCCGAGCACGCCCGGGCCCGCGGCGCGACGATTCTGGGCACCATCGCCGGCTATGGCGCCAGCGCCGACGCTGCGCATATCACCGCGCCCGACCCGGCGGGGATCGAGCTGGCGATCCGCGCCGCGCATGCCGATGCGGGTGTGCCGATGAACGAACCCGCGCTGATCGCCGCGCACGGCACCGGCACCGCGCTCAACGATGCGGCCGAGGCGGGCGCACTGCACGCGGTATATGGCGCGGCGCTGGCGCGGCACACGGTGATCGCCACCAAGTCCGCGCACGGCCACCTGATCGGCGGGGCGGGCGCGATCGGGCTGGTGATCGGCATGACCGCGCTGGCCCGCGGCATCGCCCCGCCGGTGCTGGGGCACGTCGGTCCCGATCCCGCCTGCGACCTGCCGCTTGCGCTGCAACCGACGCCAATCGATGCACGCGTGCTGGTGGCCAATTCTTTTGCGTTCGGCGGCCTTAACGCCGTCGTGATCGGACGGGCGGCGTGATAGGGCGGGCGGCGTGACAGTTGCCCACATCAACGCGATCGGCACCGCGGTGCCGCCGCATGCCGTCCACGATGCCTTTGTCGGCTATGTCCGCGCCACGTTGCCGTCCAAGCAGCAGCGCCTGTTCGACCGCATGGTGCAGCGCGCCGGGATCGAGCAGCGGTTCTCGTTCATCGAGCCGGAGGTGCTGGACGACGGCACGATCACCGATACCGACCGCTTCTATGGCCTGGCCGAATGGCCGACCACCGATGTGCGGATGCAGCGTTATGCTCGCTGGGCGCCCGAACTGGCGCTCGCCGCGATCGCCGATCTGGGCGATGCGTTCGCGGCCGAGGCGATCACCCATGTCGTCGTCGCATCGTGTACCGGCTTCACCGCGCCGGGGCTGGACCAGCAGATCATCGCACGGACCGGCATCGCCCCTTCGGCCGAGCGCACGGTGGTGGGCTTCATGGGTTGCTATGCCGCGGTCAGCGCGCTGCGCACCGCGTATCATATCGTCCGATCGGAACCCGATGCGCGCGTGCTGGTGGTCAACCTCGAACTGTGCACGCTGCATTTCCAGCGCAGCGCCGACATGCAGAAGCTGCTCGCCATGCTGTTGTTCGGTGACGGCGCATCGGCGGCGATCGTCAGCGCGGAGCCTGATGGTATCGCACTGAACGACTTCCGCTCGGTCGCGATTCCCGGCTCGGCCGAGGCGATCACCTGGCATATCCGCGACCAGGGCTTCGACATGCACCTCGATGGACAGGTGCCGGCGCTGATCGCCGGTGCGCTGTCGGGCGAGCTGACGCGCAATGCGCTCGACGGGCTGCTGCGCGGAGAGGCGCCGTCCGCCTACGATCGCTGGGCGGTCCATGCCGGGGGCCGCACCATCCTCGATGCGGTGGAACGCGCGCTCGATCTTCCCGCCGACGCGCTCGATCCCTCGCGCCGGGTGCTGCGCGATCAGGGGAACATGAGCTCGGCAACGCTGATGTTCGTGCTGCGCGACATGCTGGCCGATCATCGTGCGCGGCAGGGTGCGGACAGCGCGCCCGAGCGCGGACTGGCGATGGCGTTCGGGCCCGGACTGGCCGCCGAATCGTTCCGCTTCACGCTGGCATGATGCCCGACTTCACTGTGCGCGCCACCGCGGACGAATGGATGGACGGGCCGGAGGTGTCGCAGGACATGTTCGCCGCGGTTATGCGCGATCTCGCCACGGTCAACAGCGTCACGCTGGCGCGGCGGCCGACGCTGGCGTTCATCGATGCGGCGCTCCGCCGCGCGCCCGGCCGCACGCTGACGCTGCTCGATGTCGGCTTCGGCGCGGGCGATATGCTGCGCAGCATTGCCGCGCGGGTCCGCGCGCGGGGCGGGCGGATGCGGCTGGTCGGCATCGATCTCAACCCCCGCAGCGAACCCGCCGCGCGCGCGCTGACCCGGCCGCGCGACGGCATCGAATATGTCACCGGCGATGCCTATGCCTGGGCGGCGGGCGAGCGGGTCGACCTGATCGTCAGTTCGCTGGTCACGCATCACATGGCGGATGCAGAGGTGGTGCGGTTCCTGCGCTGGATGGAGGATACCGCGCATGTCGGCTGGCTGGTCAACGATCTGCATCGCCATCCGCTGGCCTACCACGGCTTTCGCGTGATGGCGGGGGCTATGCGCTGGCATTCGTTCGTCCGGCATGACGGCCCGCTGTCCGTCGCCCGCGCGTTCACCCGCGCCGACTGGCGGCGGCTGCTGGCAGAGGCGGATGTGCTGGGCGCCGACGTGCGCTGGTGGCTGCCGTTCCGCTGGTGCGTCGGCAAGTGGCGGTGAGCGCCGAGACGCTGATCGTCGGGGGCGGTCTGGCCGGAGCAGCCGCGGCGACAACGCTTGCGCGCGGCGGCATGGCGGTGCGCGTGCTGGAGCGCGAGGCGGGCGCACATGACAAGGTCTGCGGCGAGTTCCTGTCGGTCGAGGCGGGACGCGACATGGCGGCGCTCGGGATCGACCCCGCGCATCTCGGCGCGGTGTCGATCGATTGCGTCCGGCTGGTGGCGCATGGCCGCGAGATCGAGACGCGGCTGCCGTTCGTCGCGCACGGCCTCAGCCGCCGGGTGATGGACGAGGCGCTGCTGGAACTGGCCGAACGCGCCGGCGCGCACGTGGAGCGCGGCGTGCGGGTGTCCGCGGTCGCGGTCGACGGCGCGCAGACATCTGCCGGTGCGCGCGACGCCTCACGGGTGCTGGTTGCCACCGGCAAGCACGGCGTCCGCGGTGCGGCGCGGACCGACGGTGCGACGCCGAGCCGCTACGTCGGCTTCAAGCTGCACCTGCGCCTGCCTGCGGGTGAGGCGCGCGCGCTCGCCGGTGTGATCGAACTGCTGCCGTTCGCTGGGGGCTACGCCGGCTTCCAGCTGGTGTCGGCGGATACCGCCAACCTCTGCCTCGTCGTCCGGCAGCAGGCGCTGGCCGATGCCGGAGGAAGCTGGGACGCCTTGCTCGCCACGCTGCTGCGCGATCCCACTTTCGCGCGGCGGATCGAGCCGGCGCAGCCGCTGTTCGCGCGGCCGCTCACCATCGCCAACCTGGCTTACGGCCACCTTGGCCCGCGTGACGCCGATGGCCTCTATCGGCTGGGCGATCAGGCGGCGATGACCGCGTCGCTGACCGGAGACGGCATGGCCGGGGCGCTGGCGGGCGCGCGGATCGTCGCGGCCTGCATCCTCGCGGGCGGCTCGCCCGACGATGCCCAGCAGGCGGTCCGCGGCGCGGTTCAGCGGCAGGTCAGGCGCGCGATGCTCCTTCAGCGTATCACGGAACTGCCATTGGCGCTGCGTATCGGCACCGCAGTGGTCGCCGCGCGGCCGGGTCTGCTCCGCGTCATGGCGGCGGCGACGCGGTTGCCCGGCCGGGCCATGGAACGGACACAAGGAACGACCGGATGACGCCTAAATCGATGCCTGGCAGAACGGCATATGGCCTGCTCGCCGCCTCGCTCGCGGCGGTCACGCTGGCCGTCCCGCCACAGGCCGCCACCGATCCGGTGTTCGGCCGCTGGATGACACAGGACGGCGCGGCGATCGTGCGCGTGCAGATGTGCGGGCGCACATTGTGCGGCATCGCCGATCGCGTGCTCGATCCACGCGCGCCGGCGAACGACATCAAGAATCCCGATCCCGCGCTGCGCAGCCGGCCGCTGGTCGGCTCGACGATCCTCAGCGGCTACCATCAGGAAGGCGGCGGCTGGGCCGGCGGGCTGGCCTACAGCCCCAAGGTCGGCCGCACGTTCAAGTCGCGGCTGAAGGTGCTGCCCGATGGGCGCCTGCAGGTGACCGGGTGCATCATGTTCATCTGTCAATCGCTGAACTGGACACGGGTGAAATGATCGGCGATCAGGGCAGACGATAAATTGGAGAGGAGCCGCAATGGCCGAGACGTACAAGATCGCCCTGCTGATGAAGCGCCGCCCCGACATCACCGTCGAGGCGTTTCGCGACTATTACGAGACGAAGCACGCGCCGCTGGCGACGAAGTATTCGCAAGGCATCATACGCTATGTTCGCCGCTATCTCGACCCGCAGCCGCATCCCGAAACCGGGCCGGGCGGGGAATTGCCCTATGACGTGATCACCGAGCTGTGGTTCGACGATCGCGCGATCTACGAGCAGACGCTGGCCTACATCACCACCGCGATCATGCCCGACGATATCGTTGCCGACGAGGCGAACCTGTTCGATCGCAGCTCGTTCAAGATCGCGACGATCACCGAGTTCGACACGACGTTTACCGACTGATTGACGGGCGCACCGGCGCGCGGACTATCCGGCGGCCTCACGGCGCTGGCGGATCAGGCGCAGGTATGTCTCGGCGACGACCTGGTTGATCGCATCCCACGAAAATGCGCGCGATCGCTCGTCACCCGCACGACCGTGCGCGGCGCGCATCGCAGGATCGTCGCAATAGGCGGCGATGGCATCGGCAAAGCGGCCGACCGCGCCCGGCGGCACCAGCCGGCCGGAGGTGCCGTCGATCACCAGGCTGTCGCTGCCGGTCGCATCGGCCGCCACCACCGGCACCGCGCAGGCCATCGCCTCCAGCGTGACGTTGCCGAACGTCTCGGTGATCGACGGATTGAACAGCACGTCCATGCTGGCGACCGCACGGCCCAGATCGGCGCCGCCCTGGAAACCGACGAAGACACCGTCGGTCAGGCGGGACTGCAGCCATTCACGCGCCGGACCTTCGCCCACCACCAGCACGCGATGCGCGCAGCCGCGGCGGCGCAGTTCGTCGATCGTGTCGGAGAACACGTCGAGGCCCTTTTCCATCACCACCCGGCCGAGGAAACCGATCACCGGCTCGTCATCGCCGATGCCGAGCGAACGCCGCCAGTCGAGCGAGCGATGTTCGGCACTGAACACATCGCGATCGACCCCGCGTGACCAGATGCCGACATCGTAGTTCATCCGCTGGTCGCGCAGCACCTGCGCCATGCTCTCCGACGGCGCGACCAAGGCATCGCAGCGCCGATAGAACCGCCGCAGGATGGCGGCGATCAGCGGTTCCAGGAACGCCATGTTGTAATAGCGGGGATAGGTCTCGAACCGAGTGTGCACCGATCCCAGCACCGGCAACCGGCGCCTGCGCGCCCAGCTGACTGCGCGATGCGCGGCGATGTCGGGGCTGGAGACCTGGACGATGTTGGGCGCGAATCGGGCAAGGTCGCGGCGGATGAACAGCGGCAGGCCGCGCGCGACGCGATATTCGTCGCGGCCGGGAAAGGCGAAGCTGGGCAGGCTGATGAGGTCGCCGGTGGCCGGATGCGCGGGCTGCGCGATCGTCGGCGCATAGACGCGCACGTCGGCGCCATGCTGCAGCAGGTAGCCGACCAGCCGGTTGAGTGCCTGCGTCGGCCCGTCGCGCACCATGTTGTAGTTGCCGCTGAACAGCGCCAGGCGAAGGTCCGATATCTGCATCGGGCAGCGCATAGCCGCCCACCCGGCGATTGGCGAGCGCGCCGGTGGACCCCGCGGGAAGGTGGGCAAAGCTGTTGTTGCCGAGATGCAACAGTTGCCCGATATCCGCTCCGCCCCCGCCAGAACTTAGCAACTATTAAGTCGGCCAGGCCTTAAAGGCCTCGAACAGCGGTAACAGCCGCTTCGCCAAGGAGCATACGTCTTGAAGTTCAATCACGCCCTCGCCGCTGTGGTCGTCGCAACCGTCGGCCTCACCACCCCCGTCATGGCGCAGGAAGTCGCCAGCCAGGCATCGCGCGACACGCACTTCGACGGTCTCTACGTTGGTGGTTCGTTCGGCGGCGCGCTGAACGATGTCCGTCGCGGCGGCGGTCTCGAGTTCGACACCAACCGCAACGGCTCGTTCGACGACACCGTCCGCACTTCGACCGGTGTGAGCGCATTCGGCCCCGGCTTCTGCGAAGGCCGTGCCAATTCGTCCGTCCCGTCGGGCGGCTGCCGCCCCAGCAAGGACGGCATCGAGTATGCCGGCCGCATCGGCCTCGACAAGCGCGTCGGCCAGAACGTCGTCGTCGGCGTGCTGGGTGAAGTCAGCAAGAACGAGGCGCGCCAGTCGTTCAGCGGCTTCAGCACCACGCCCGCCAGCTACACGATCGACCGTCAGCTCGACTATGCGTTCTCGGCACGTGGCCGCATCGGCTACACGCCCAACGGCGGCATCCTGTTCTACGGCACCGGCGGTGGATCGTATGCCCGTATCAACCACACCTTCTCGACCACCAACGCCGCGAACAGCTTCGCCGGTTTCCGTGACAAGAAGATGGTCTGGGGCTGGCAGGCCGGCGGCGGCGCCGAGATCATGGTCACCAACCACGTCTCGTTGGGCCTCGAGTACCTGTTCAACCACTACAAGGACGACAAGTACTACGTCGGCGTGGGTCAGGGTTCGGCTGCAGCGACCAACCCGTTCCTGCTCAACGGCGGCGGCACCAACCTCCGCACGGCGTATCAGCGCATGAAGTTCCACACGATGCGTGCGACGCTGAACTTCCAGTTCTGATCCGGTCGTGACGATCGCCCGGCATCGGCCGGGCGATCGTCACGCCATGGCTCGCCAGCCGCACGGCTGACGTGGGCAAAAAGAAAGCCGGCATCCTTGCGAAGGGATGCCGGCTTTCTTGTGTCGGGACTTACCAGCCGCGACGGTAGTAATCGTTGCCGTAGTAGCCGCGGCGATAATCGCCATAACCACCATAGCCGCCGTCATAGCGGCCATAGTCGCCACGACCGTAGCCGCCGCGTCCATACCCATCGTAGGCGTAACCGCCGCGATAGCCGCCGCCGTCACGATAGTAATAGCCGACGCGCGGGTCGCCGCGATAACGATTGTAATAGCGGCGGTCGTAGCCGCGGCGGTCACGCCGATCGTTCGCGACGATCGCACCGAGCGCTAGTCCGAGGACACCGGCGCCGACGGCGATCGCGGCGGTGTTGTTGCCGCCGCGGCGATAATAGCCGCGCGCTTCGGCAGGCGCCGTGGCGGCGAGCGTGCTGGCGGCGACAGCCGTGGCCAGCGTCGCCTTCTTGAGCATGTTCATGACTTCGCTCCTTCGGTCGATCCCAGGCCGCTGCGGCCGGATCAGATTGTCGATGGAGCTTATCTAAGACGTTCGCACTGAACGAAAACCGCACGGACCTTGCAGATCACGTTCAGGTTTCGATGATCCAGACTGAATGGTCCGGCGATATTTCAGGAGGTGCAGGCGGAAGTCAGGAGACTTCCGCCCGCTCGTTCCTTAGGCGGCTTCGCGCTTGCGGCCGGCCTTCTTGCGCTCGTTCGGATCAAGCAGCGCCTTGCGCAGCCGGACCGACTGCGGCGTCACCTCGACCATCTCGTCGTCATCGATGTAGGCGATCGCCTGCTCCAGCGTCATCACCCGCGGCGGCGTCAGCCGGATGGCGTCGTCCTTGCCGGTCGAGCGGAAGTTGGTCAGCTGCTTCGACTTCATCGGATTGACTTCGAGATCGTCGGGCTTGGCGTTCTCGCCGATCAGCATGCCTTCGTAGATCTTTTCCTGCGGGCTGACGAACAGCGTACCGCGATCTTCCAGCGCGTTGAGCGCATAGCCGACCGCTTCGCCGGTGCCGTTGGAGATCAGCACGCCGTTGGCACGACCTTCGATTACGCCCTTGTAGGGGCCGTACTTCTCGAACAGCCGGTTCATGATCCCGGTGCCGCGCGTGTCGGACAGGAACTCGCCGTGATAGCCGATCAGGCCGCGGCTGGGCGCGCTGAAGGTGATGCGCGTCTTGCCACCGCCCGAAGGGCGCATGTCGGTCATCTCGCCCTTGCGGGTCGCCATCTTCTCGACGACGACGCCCGAGTATTCCTCGTCGACGTCGATCACGACCGTCTCATAAGGCTCGGTGCGCTTGCCGGCTTCCTCGCCGAACAGCACGCGCGGACGGCTGATGCCAAGTTCGAAGCCCTCACGGCGCATCGTCTCGATCAGCACGCCGAGCTGGAGCTCGCCGCGGCCGGCGACTTCGAAGCTGTCCTTGTCGGCGCTCTCGGTCACGCGGATAGCGACGTTCGATTCGGCTTCGCGCATCAGACGGTCGCGAATCATCCGGCTGGTGACCTTGGTGCCCTCACGCCCGGCGAACGGGCTGTCGTTCACCGCAAAGCGCATCGACAGCGTCGGCGGATCGATCGGCTGCGCGTGCAGCGGCTCGGTCACGGTCGGGTCTGCGATGGTGTTGGCGACGGTCGCGGTGGTCAGGCCGGCGATCGAGATGATGTCACCCGCCTTGGCCTCGTCCACCGGAACCCGCTCAAGCCCGCGGAACGCCATAAGCTTCGACGCGCGGCCGGTCTCGACGATGTTGCCGTCGTTATCAAGCGCGTGGATCGGCGAGTTGGTCTTGACCGTGCCCGACTGGACCTTGCCCGTCAGGATGCGGCCAAGGAAGTTGTCGCGATCGAGCAGCGTCACCAGGAACTTGAACGGCCCGTCGACGTCGGCGGCCGGCGGCGGCACATGCTCGACGATCTTCTGGAACAACGGCTCGAGCGTGCCCTCGCGCGCGTCGATGTCCTCGCTGGCATAGCCGTTGCGGCCCGAGGCGTAGAGCACCGGGAAATCGAGCTGCTCGTCATGCGCGTCGAGGCTGACGAACAGGTCGAACACCTCGTCCAGCACCTCGACCGGGCGGCCGTCGGGACGATCGATCTTGTTGACCACCACGATCGGGCGCAGGCCCAGCGCCAGCGCCTTGCCGGTGACGAACTTGGTCTGCGGCATCGCGCCTTCCGAGCTGTCGACCAGCAGGATCACGCCGTCGACCATCGACAGGATACGCTCGACCTCACCGCCGAAGTCGGCGTGGCCGGGCGTGTCGACGATGTTGATGTGCGTACCGTTCCATTCGACCGAGGTGCACTTGGCCAGGATGGTGATCCCGCGCTCCTTCTCGAGGTCGTTCGAATCCATCGCCCGCTCTTCCACGCGCTGGTTGTCACGGAACGTACCGGACTGGCGGAACAGCTGGTCGACCAGGGTGGTCTTGCCATGATCGACGTGCGCGATGATGGCGATATTGCGCAGGGGCAGGGTGGCGGACATACGTCTTGCTCAAAGCCTTCGTATTTGCGGGGGTGTGCGGAGCCTGCGTCCGGTCTGGACCATATTGCACCGCAACAATCGTGCGCGCCCTTAGCCTAATTATGGTTCGGACACAAGCGGCGGCTGGCAGATGCGGCGGTGCCGGGGTTTGTCGATCTGCTCATGGCGGGGGCTGGCTGATGATCGCAACTGTTCCATCGCGACACGTCGAAGATGGATGGACGGCGCAACGCCCCGCCGGATCGTGCGTTATGCGCGTTCAGCCGCATGATCAGGCGGCAACCATCGTCGTCGCTCTCGAAAGGAAACGCCTGCGTGAACTGGATGATCCTGCCCCTGAAACGCTATGCCGACTTCAACGGCCGCTCACGCCGCCGCGAGTTCTGGATGTACGCGTTGTTCCTGGTGCTCTGCTATGCGGTCATCGGTTTCCTCTCGGCCATGCTGGGCTTCTCGTTCGGATCGCTGACCGAACGCAGCACGCAGGGCACGATGGCGGTCTATGGCGGGTTCTTCAGCGGCAGTGGCCTGCTGTTCGTGCTGTTCTGGCTGGCGACGCTGATCCCGACGATCGCGGTCGGCGTCCGCCGGCTGCACGATCGCGACCTGTCGGGCTGGTGGTATCTGCCGTTCATCGTGCTGAGCCTGGTGCCGCTGATCGGCTTCATCGCATCGATCGCGTACATCGTGGTCGCCGTGCTGCCGGGCACGCCGGGGCTCAACCGCTTTGGCCCCGACCCCAAGGATCCGATCGGCGCGGATGTATTCGCCTGACACGCTGCCGCCCGTACGGATGAACTGATCAACAGGGAGAGTACCATGGTAGACGAAACCACCACCACCAGCAGCCCCGCCGGAACCACCAACACCACGGTGATCCGTGAGCGGAGCGGCGGCGCTGGCTGGCTGATCGCGATCGTGCTGATCATCGGCCTGATCGCCGGCATCTATTTCTATTCGCGCTCCTCATCGAGCCAGATCGCCAAGGACAACGCGATCGCGGGTGCCGCCAAGGACGTCGGCAACGCGGCAAAGAAGGCGGGCGACGCGGTCGGCGGAGAGTAATCCGCAGCCCCGTGTGGCGGATCAGGCCTGGGCCGGGTCTATCCTGGCCGGATAAGTCTGGTCCGCCCCCGGGAAACTGCGGTCGCGGACTTGCGCGGCATAGTCCTCGGCCGCCTGGGTGATCGTATCGGCGATCGCCGCGAAGCGTTTGACGAACCGCGGCACCCGCTCGAACATGCCCAGCATGTCTTCGGTGACGAGCACCTGGCCGTCACACCGGGCCGACGCGCCGATGCCGATCGTCGGGATGGCGATCTGCTCGGTCACCAAGATCGCGATCGGTTCCAGCACGCCCTCGATTACCACGGCGAACGCGCCGGCTTCCGCCACCGCCCGGCCGTCGGCAACGATCTTGTCCGCCTCGGCATCGCTCTTGCCGCGCGCACCATAGCCACCCAGCGCGTTGACCGCCTGCGGCGTCAGGCCGATATGCGCCATCACCGGGATGCCGCGTGCGGTCAGGAACGCGATCGTCTCCGCCATCGCCGCGCCGCCTTCCAGCTTGACCGCGGCGCAGCCGGTTTCGGCCATGATCCGGCTGGCCGACGCGAACGCCTGCACCGGGCTCGCCTCGTAACTGCCGAACGGCATGTCGACCACCACCACCGCATGGTAGCTGCCGCGCACCACCGCGGCGCCATGCGCGATCATCATGTCGAGCGTGACCGACAGCGTCGAGGGCAGGCCATAGATCACCTGGCCCAGCGAATCCCCGACCAGCAGCAGATCGCAATGCGGATCGAGCAGTTGCGCCTGCCGCGCGGTATAGGCGGTCAGCATGACCAGCGGATTGTCCGTCCGGCCATCGCGCTTGCGCCGCTGGATCGCGGGCACGGTCAGCCGCTTCATCGGCGCCGGCGTCGGATTGGCGCGGCTGGTGGCGGTGTCGAGCTGGAAAGTGGTGGACATCGTCGCGGTCTAGCCGCGGGCGCTCGCCGGGGAAAGTGCGAGATGGCGCTTGCACCATTGCGGCCTTCGAGTAGCTTCGCGCATCTTCGGATCGTCACACGGGAATATTCGTACGCATGTTCGGTCGCATCAAGCCGTTGGACGCCATCCTTGCCACCGCCGAGAAGAAGAGCCTGCACCGCTCGCTCGGCGCGTTCCAGCTGACCATGCTGGGCGTCGGGGCGGTGATCGGGACGGGCATCTTCGTGCTGACCGCCGAAGCCGCGCAAAAGGCCGGACCGGGAATGATGATCAGCTTCATCATCGCCGGCCTGGTCTGCGGCGTCGCGGCGCTCTGCTATGCAGAGATGAGCTCGATGGTTCCGGTATCCGGCTCCGCCTACACTTACAGTTATGCGGTGATGGGCGAGATGCTGGCCTGGATGGTCGGGTGGGCGCTGGTGCTGGAATACGCTGTCGCGGCGGGCGCCGTCGCCGTCGGGTGGTCGGGATATTTCGTCGGCTTGCTGCGCGAATTCCTGGGCATCGATCTTGGCACCGCGCTGACATTGGGACCGATCGATGGCGGCCTGTTCAACCTGCCAGCGTTCCTGATCTCGCTGCTGGTCACCTGGCTGCTCGTGATCGGCACCAAGGAAAGCGCCGTGGTGACATCGGTCCTGGTGGCGGTGAAAATCGCGGCCTTGGCACTTTTCGTCATTCTCGCCTTGCCGGTCATGAACAGCGACAAATTTCACCCGTTCCTTCCGCTGGGCTTTGCCGGTGTCGGTGCCGCGGCGGCCTCGATATTCTTTGCCTACGTCGGCTTTGATGCGGTTTCGACCGCGGCGGAGGAGACCAAGAACCCGCAGCGGAACATGCCGATCGGACTGATCGGCAGTCT
>QANW01004755.1:237711-294015 GCA_003254865.1 Dryas drummondii | reverse complement strand
TGTTGATAATTTTAACAGAAATTCATTTTGGTACCTATTAGACACAAAATAAAAGTTTAGGTATTCAATTGGGACAAATAAAAGTTTAGGTAGCACATTAAGACAAGCGTTAAAGTTTAGGTACTAAATATAAAATAAACCCTAAATATATATATGTTGGACTGAAAAACATTCATGTAGAGTAATTTGTTACCTTGTTAAATTAATTTATGTAGATTACTTAGTACTGGATTAGTTTTTGGAAGCTTAATCCATATGTAGTTTGGGATAAGTTATTCAATTTCTAGTTTGCTTAATTCAGGTACATATATATTGAATATAAGTATTCAATTTAAGTTGTTAATGAGTTTTTTTTTTTTTTTTTGGGTGATCAGTAGGATTCGAGAAGATGAGAAACACAAAGTTGAAGTTGATGGACCTACCCAATGATATTATGGTGGACATCCTTATGAGACTACCCATAAAATCACTTTGTTGCATGCAATCTGCCTCTAAGACCTGTTTAAACATTGTTGACTACCCCTTGTTTGCTAAACTGCACACTCCACGTTTACTTAATTCTGTTGCTACCTACTCTGTTGATGTTGAAGTACCTCAACTCATGCTTCTTGCTCGATCCTACATTTGGAGTTGTGAATCCCAATTTCAGCCATTGAAATACAATGGAAAGCATGCGTTGACAAGAAGCAATCGCACTCTTTTTGTCTCAAATGTTATCTCCTGGGAAAGTTACGGTGTAGATTTTGTTTTCTGCAATTTGGTTTTCTTTAAAGAGGATTCAAGATGTGGAGGTCCATGCTTTTTACTCAACCCTCTTAGGGGAGAAGTTCTAAAGCTCCCAATGAGTAACATCCAACTTCCAGACTTTACTATAATTAGGTATGGTATGGGATTTGATAATATAACCAGCACTCACAAGATTGTTCGTGTTTATGAAGATGCAAAGCACAACTACTTGGCGGCCCAAGTTTATGTATTGGGCACAAACTCATCATGGCGAGAGATACGCTCAGTTCCACCTTGTAATTTAAGCGAAAAGAAGGTATGTGCACATGGAGACATGCAGTGGTTGGTCAAAGAAGGAAGTCATATTGATATTGGAGGAGGAAGAAGCCATATAGTTTCTTTTGACTTTAAGAAAGAGGAATTGTACTGGACTTCTCATCCGACCTTACGAAGTTCGCCGGGTATGCTATGTCTTGATGACTTTCACTTGCTTAATCTTAGAGGATCTATGGCCATTGTGGATGCATCATTAGTAGAGTATATATATTGGGATATGGGTGATGAAAAATTATGATAAGAAAGAATGGGTGCTAGATTACAAAGTGGATACTCGAATGTTTGTACATCGTCTTCATCATCCTTGTCATCCTGGGCTTAGAGAATGTAATTGTTGGGAATGGGAGCATGGCATATTTTTCGTTCAGAGAGTTCTGGAATCTCATGCTCCTGTATACTATTTTTTGGATCTAAGATGTGGTTCCGTTAAATGCGTAAAAAAAGTATGGAATCTGTACAGCACCTTCACTTTCAGTTTTACCGGAAGCCTAATTTCCTTGAAAAATTGTGGCAATTTTATTAAGTTAGGAAAGGCAGGGGTATGTCATTTGCATTGAAGTAGATGCGGGCAATTGGGATGAATTTTTGTTATATATACTTTTATGTGAGAAGTGAGAACATATCAAAAACGTTCAAAAGGAATTGAGTTTCTCTTATGATTATTATGTATATTTGGTTAAATAATTTATATTTATTTTTTAGCAGATAAGAAAAGATTTATTTTTTTCTTTTTAGATGTTTAATTTGTCAGCTATATTTGGGTCTCTCTTCAGTTTCCACTCATCAAACTTTTTATTCTCTAAAGCAATTAAGCAAGCAAATACAAATTTTCTCTTTTAATTCCATTACCATCTCAGATTCTCACCTCCATTTTGGCCTAGTAAATACAAATTCAATATATTCTTGCTAACATTCAATGTTCTCTTATAATGTATTATCTTATTCAAGAAAAATTATTGGGTGTATGTATTGGTTACATGGAATAATTTCTCCTTATTCTGAGCCACCCTAAACACAAGGTGAGCAAGGCATATTGCCTTGAGCCTCATATTGAGCAAAGGCCTTCCCTTAGAGGCAGCTATGCCGAAGTCAAGCAACTCATGGATGCTGTAACTATCAACTCGCTAGGAGCTCAATCTGTTTTTTGTAGGTTGTGATTCCTTGATTTTTTCAGAAATTGACTGGCATTCTTGAAATTTTCATGTAATACATTTCAGGCTGATATGGATGAAATTGGGTCGATTGACTACAATGAATACATTTCAAGCTGATGAGCCTAAATACTCAGTATCAAAACAAAATTGATAACTGAATTTACAAAGAAAACCCCTGAATCTTCTGCTGCTTGCGTATCCTCTTTATAACAAGCTTAGGCTTCCTACTATATGACCAAGAGCAGAACTAAAAAACTTGATTATGGTTTTCAAGTTTGTTCCATAAGTAAAATGCTCTCCTGATGAGTGGATCAGCTGAAAATCCTTCCGCATATGCGCTTACAGCAGTTAAGAGGCTCATGAATTTCTCTCCATTGTCCTGTAACCATACGAATCAGTTTTCCAAATACAAGCTCATCAACAACCAGAATCACTAATTGTTCCATCAGGGCATAACATTTTACTTGTGTACTAAATGCATGCGTTCAAACATGTTTAGATCAGTTGAGCAAGATATAGATATAATTCATGCACTTCATGATTTTATACACATTTTAAACAGTGACAATGGAAGCTTTACAAATTCAAGCAATATTTAAGAATATCTTAAAATTTAGAGATGTAATGAATTTCTCAAAAGGAAAAAGTAAACTACAGCATCAGCCTAACACAGTACCGAGTAGGTGGTAGATCTAGCATCCATCTATTGCAGATAATAGGAAACTCTAAGCCGCAGACTATGTTCAGTCTATTAGAATTCATTCCATAACAAACAAAAGAAGTGCTGTCATGTATGATGACTTGCTTTATGGGATTCAAGCCAATGTAACTGCATACTTCAAAATTATAGGTACAAACCTCAGGTTTCTTAAATGTCAGATCTTTTGTGGTGAAAGGTACCATGTAGAATGGAAGATCTGAACGTAGTAGTGCCTGTCATAATAGAGAGCAATTACATATCAAAAGAATATGTTACGAAAATATGTTAAACATTACTAGCCATATGAAAGAAATGGCAATGACTCTTGGGAAGTCCTCGTATATGAATGAAATGACAATAAATAGATACTTGCTCTACCCAGACAAAGTCCAAATCCGCATAAATCATACAAAATCCTCTCACTATTCCATTCTTTTTTATTTGTTTGCTCGATCTCACTATTCCATTGATTAAACATTTCCAGTTTTTCTTTTAGTGTGGTCTTTACTGCACAACCACAAATTTACAGGGCTTTCAACTTTTCTTCTGATTTATCAGAAATAAGTAATTCACTTTTTAACATTTAATAGCATAAAAACATGTTTATGCCCTCAAAATATCACTTCATGGAAGGACAACTTTTTTTTTTCACTGAGAGTTCCTGCAAATAGACTTAAATGGGCAAACCCCAACCCCAAAAGGAAAAAAGAGAAAAGGAAACAAGGGAAAGAAAGAAGAGCAAACTATGTAAAGCAAATGCTGATGATATGATTACCAAGTTCTTGCTCAAGAGAGCCTGATCAGCACTTGTTATCAAGGCCTACAACAACAACAAAAAGATATAGCATTGTCAGTCAGATATCACATTATACGTTCTGAACAATTATGAATTAGCTTACAGGTAATACTGTCTGTCCAAGAGAATAGGGGTCTTCAAATCCAATCCAATTCACAACCGACCAATCCAACCAAATATAACTTGATTAGTTTCAATGACTTCATCCAGCTGTCCATCGATAACGAGGGCTGCCTTTGACAAATTGGATTGGATCTCTAAATTCAAAAACAGACATGTTTGGATCAGTCATGCGGTAGAAGTGGAAGAATTGTGGGAGTTAGTTTCTTATTGGTCATCCTTTTGGGCCTCTGTGTCTAGTGCTTTTAGGGGAGTGCCTTTGTTTACAATACTTCTTGACTGGAAGTCGGTAATTAGGTAGTTTCGGATTGAGTTGTTTAGTCAAGGTTGAGTTTTGAGGGCTGTTTTTTTGTATTGTACCTAAGTTAATGGACTCCTTGTCCATTGGTTGTACAGTGTTGTGAGCTCTCTTTAATAAAGTTTCTTTCTTTTCAAAAAAAAAAAAAAAAGTCATGCGGATTTCCCCACAACCTAATTTGGTTGGTTTCATGATTCTTTGGCGTAACTTGTAGGCATTGATATTATTGAAATTTTTAATAATATATAGCTCTGTTTTCTGGAATGATATAATATAGCATTCCATAGAATTATGTTTGGAGCATTATATAAACATAATACTTTTCTTTTGCCTTCAATCTTCATTTCACATCTAAATCTAATCAAATCTGTGATTGGATTTAATTTTATGACAGTTTTTTATTTTTCAATATTCTTCTTCCTTCACTAAATACCGATCATCCAATCCAATCCAATCCAATCGACATTAAATGGGATTACAATCCTAGGTCAGATTAGAAAATTGCAAAATTTACAAAACAATCAACATTGGATCGGATTGCTGTGTACCCAATGGACCAATTTAAAGTTAAAAACCCAGTAAGGATCAGATGTGCTCCCTCCATACTTGATCGATTTAAAACCATGAAAACTCAAATCAGGTCCGGGTGACAGAACCCAATGTGAATTGAAATGTTTCCGGGATTAAAAATACAATTTTATTCAAACTGTTTGAACTCAAGTTGCATCAGCCATATTGATTCAAATCCCACCAAAGATCTCAAATGTGATCAAGAGTCCAAACAGGTTCAATCAATCAGAAATAATCTCCTGGCCTAGTTCACCCCAGCTTATCCCCAGACACCAGACCAGTGTTCTTTTTTTTTTTTTTAATAAAGAAAGTTGATAATGAGTGAAAATTATTTTAACAAGCATTTTTTATTCATGAAATTGTTAATTACTCATAACTAATAGCATTACCCTTCTGATTCGTTCCTCCTCAACTTGATCAACACACTGCAATAAATTCTCCAATGTTCCTGTCAACAGAAATCAGGTTAATTATTAGTATACCAAGCACTACATTGAGCAGTCAGGCCTTCATGAAAGACTCCCCATTTCTGGAACCATGCAAGGTTCACATTCCAAAAGAAAGTATAAAAGATGACATACTGATGTACCAAATTTAGTGATCAGTTGCACAGCATGAACATTTCCAATTCCATTAACTCCTGCAGTTATTACAACCAATTATTGAAACACAAGCTTCAATGCTCATTTTGCTCTCAGAAACATAATAATGGAAAGAAAACTGCTTAAAAGTTTCAGAACAAGGATCCTTTCCCATGCCCAATACAGCATTCTTATAAGCCATTGACATTCATTAAAACTATACCTCTGTTTCTTAATTATTCTAGTACAAGGGCTGAGCTAGATAACAGGGATACGTCAACCACCCATCCCCCAGCCCAAGTGAAAGATAATTTATTAAGATATCTAGGTAAATTACAATATTGTTACATAAATGCTCTTACATTTCCATTGGAAAAATGGAACAGATGCATCATTGTCACTTTCCCAGAATGAAAACTCTGACAATTTTTTTCTCTTATGAAAATATTTCCATGAGGCTGATGTCTCACATTTCAAAGAAAAATTTCACTGAATTTCATCTCATGCCTTGGAAACAGTGAATATCATGCTATAATTAATCGTCATTTTTTCTTGTTCTCTATACATTTTCTTCCATTAAACAAGGAAAACCAAAAACTCTTTCTTCCTTTTGCATTTAATTTTTCGCAAAATGAAACACACATAACCTGGAATATTATCACATTTGTCACCGACAAGTGAGATCACATCAACAAACTGAGAAGGTTGCAAGGTTCCATATTTTTTAGCAAAATCCTCCATTCCAAATGAAACCATCCTGGGAAAGCAATATGCATATATCAGAGTCCAAACTCAAACTGAAGAACAAATACAAAATAAGACTATAACAATAAATGAAGAATATGAATACAAAATTTCACACTTTCAAATAACTTTCATTCTCAGCGACACTAACGATGGAAGAAAAAAATTGCTATGCATCACCCTTCTCTTTTCCTGACAAGGTAAGGGCATGCAGATGTAGAAGTTTCAATTGATACACACTGAACCATTCAATAAAATTCGACTCAACTCAAGCCTTTATCCTAGATATTGGGGGTGAATCCTATTCATGAATAATTTGGGGTCCTCAATGAACTCTCCTCAACCACTTGGACCTACCCAAACTCACTCTTTATTAATCCCTACGCTTTCTACTACTTCTATTCATGTTGATTTTTTGGTTTACCAACTTCGTTTTCCATAGTGGATCATCCATGGATCCCCAAGGCTCTTGATCAAATCATCTCAGACATTTTCCCTCGTCTATATTTTAAGGTTCATAAAGTTGTGCCATAAAAATTTTTCCTAACCTATTACAGCAAATGAAGGTGTAAGGTCAATCAAGATGTAATTCCATTGGGTTTATAAATAAGAAGCAGGATGAGAAGGATATTTATCTCAAACTATTCTACTATTGAAACTTCATTGAAGTGCAAACTAAACAGAAGATGCAACAATCTTATGCACCGGTAAGAAAAAATTATACTGTTTTTCAATAAGAAAAAAATTTGTATTTTAATCATTAAGACAAGTGTGGACAATGAAACCAAAGCCAGATTACACTAAACCAAGAACACATGACACTCAAGTCTATCAAGATAATTCAAGACACTGAAGTAAACAGAACAGAATCGCAAAAACAAAACTGCAGAATTCACATCAAAGCTACCCAATCCAGCAAAATATTTGGAACTGAAATGTCCTAAAGTCAAAGGTAACCGATGATTTTAATCTATTGGACGTAAAAGAAAATGATACTGATTAATTCTCTGGCATTATTATAATTTGAAAAACCCTGTATCAACCAATCAGACCACTCTTTCATAGGTTAATTGTTAAACATAATCCTCTTCCAAGCTTTCTTCATTTTTAATTTTGGATAACCTAAGGACTGTGAGAGACTGTCACCAGTCACCACTTGATGAGGCTTTCCAGAATTAAAAAACCATGGACCATATGGAGTGGCAGAGACACTATATACTAAGCAATATTGCATGAACATAATAAATATAAGCACATTTGTACCCATTAACTAAGATTTTTAAACAGATTAGAGCACAAGCCATGAAGTAAACATGGAAATTCAATAGAGTTACTTACTCAAATCCACGTGGAGCAATTCGTAGAAGCCGTAATGAAGGCGATAGGATTTGAAAAAAGTCTTTGTCTGGGGAGACAACACGTACCTGTGAAAAAGTCAGTGCAATCAAAAGTGACTGAGAAGATTTATAAGAAAAAAATGTATACTATTATCCCACTATGTTATTTATCAGGCGACTATTTTGATTTGCTCCTTTTTTAAGAAAAACAGGGAGAGAATACGAATCATACGGTTAAAGGTACAACCCTAATTACAATAGAAAACTAAATAACAATTAAATCACATAATTCAAAAAATTAGATCACACCCTTAAAAATATGTTTAGAATCCTAATTACAGTTAATCTCCAGCACTCCACCTCAAGCTGGAGCATATATGAAAGTGGGATTCCCACTTGACAATCAAAGTGGTGAATTATCTTATGAACAAGAAAGTGTGTTCAATCATTCTTCAGCTACAACGAAAAGAAAAATCATAGTGGGATAGCATAAAGAATATTTCAAAAAACATTCTTCTTTAATAATAGAACTTCGGAATTTAACCTTGTACCCAGTATCAACACTCCTAACAGCCAACGTTCCAATCACATCATCAGCTTCCACACCTGGCACCTGCCTTTGAGTAGACTCATGATCAATCACCACATACCAATAGGATTAGCTATTCATATTAAGCCGTGATATAGAGCTATTACCTCAATCACCTTAATGGACATAGCCTTGATGGATGCTTTCAAGTATTGAAGTCCCTGAATAATGGTATCAGGTGTAGGGGGCCGATTGCTCTTGTATGCGGGGTATAAAGTATGACGAAAATTCAGGCCTTCAAATAAAAATAAAGATCACGTTATAAGACATGTCATTCCTGAAAAAGAGACAATGCAGATAACAGCTCTTAGACAACACATGGTTTTAAAACCTTAAATTTTATAGCTAAAAAAATATTAAGTTCAGTAATTACCCAAATAAACAGTATCACAGGGAAAAGGAAAAAGACAAAAAAAATTATTCATACCCAACCACAAGAATACGGGCAGAGAAACCAAAAAAGAAGGAAAACAAGGATATCAGTATATGTTTGTTCTTTCCACAGGATTTTGGTCAGCCTTGTGGGCGCGTTTCTACTGATTTTAGGGGGATTGCGCATTCAACTATTTTCTAGATCTGCTAGCTGTGGTGGATTGATGTTTGCTTGTTAGTTCAGTTTGTTCTTTGTTGACTTGTATTCTGTATAGTGTTTGGTCATACTGTTTCTTATTATAAGTTGGCTGTGGACTTCTCATCCACGCATTGTACATGACTTTTGAGTTAATAAAGTTTTGTTTCTTTTCAAAAAAAGATTTATCAGAATCTCAAGCAAAATAACAAATATCATTACTAGGCCTAGGTAACAGAATTTTACAATAAGAAAGCAGGCTTAAAAGACATTACATATGCTTATGTGGGAACATAGGAGGTAACCCTGGTCATCCTATAACAAGGTAGGGTGT
This sequence comes from Dryas drummondii, assembly GCA_003254865.1. Taxonomy (NCBI): domain Eukaryota; kingdom Viridiplantae; phylum Streptophyta; class Magnoliopsida; order Rosales; family Rosaceae; genus Dryas; species Dryas drummondii. The sequence continues at coordinate 285,162 of QANW01004755.1, read as the reverse complement.
TTGATGACTACATTAGGTGTACATCATGTAGGTAAACTCAGCAGGATATATACTATGTAAGTAAACCTCACAAGACTTGGCAGGAATCTATTCCCACCTACTAACGACCGCGAATTACTTTTCAGATTGGCCTACGTTCTTAACTCCAACATGCAAACCGAAAAAAAACTAAAATACAAAGAATCATACCTTTTCTTTTAACACTTTCTTTGGATGAAATACAAGTTTGACCAAATGAAACTCCTGAAAAGAGAAGGTTTGTCCAATCAAAATTGGGCTTGAAAAAACAGCTACAAAAACCAAAGCAGCTGATAACTCATAATTAGCCAGTAATTGGGGAGAAAGGTAGATTAAACTAGATAACAGTGTTCAATATCTTAAAATTCAGATAAAACCTAAAATTAACTGCTTCTAGAAGCATATGCAAAAATATTATATGACATAAGAGCACAATTGTTAATTTATGACCAAAAGGCAAACCATTACTGAAAAATGTACAAAAGAATATACATCTCTTTTTTTTGCACAAGATTGAATGACCAAGTATGGCCCTTTGTAATCTCAAACCACCTAAAGGAACAGGAAACAAAGTACTTTCTATAGACTCTTGTTCAAAATTCCTCCTTCAAATAGAGATTTCACCCGCCAGAAATGCATAATTATGTTCGACTAACTAACTACTTATTGATCCATTGAGAGGAAATTTATAAGTCAATCAACTCCTAGAGCTACTTATTACATAAAGAACCACAAGACATGATACATCCTCTGAAATAAGCTCTTCCAGGCATATGTACATTACTGCTTGGACAACAAAATGCTACTTTAGCATAATGCTCTTGAAGCTTATCCATTAGTTAATGAATTACTTTACATGAAATACCCAACGTGCAGTAGACTTCATAATTAAAACATAAGTTGCACCTGGTTTCACAAATCTAGAATGAGAAATGGAGATCTAATGAGAAGAATGTGTAAATGAAAAGAATGTGGAGAATAAAAGAAGAAGAAAAAATTATTAAATTAAACTTGATAGAGATATTATAAGAAGAAAAAGTTGTAAATGGTTCCTGGGAAAATCACCAGAGTAAATATATGAAAATATTCCCATCTGTAAAGAGGTAGGAGTGGGCGGCTGTCAGATCATCAATTTAGTATATTTAATATATCATGTTGCACAAGTTAATTTATAGTATTTACATGAAAAGATCTGAACAACCAAAAAGTGGAACCCAAAATATATATATATAGCAAGCTAACAAATTGGCTCCTTAAAAGGGGGGAAAAACCACTTAGTTTGTTGTAATTATATTTTATCTAAAGCAGTGTGAAACTACAAGCCCTCAAGGAAATCTTATTCTTCCCTTTCAAAATGTACCACATTAAACACACAACACTGACATCCCTGACATCCAGCCCTCCAACCATGCATGAGAACAACAGTCAGGATGTCCTGCAACACTGCTGTCTGTACAACATAAGTAACCTTAAGACGAGGTATGTTAAGCAAAATAACCCCCCCCCCCCCCCCTCACTTTCCCCAACTTATGTATTGAGCACAGTATATAGGACTTCACTCAAACTTCATATACAGCATTTAAGCAAATCAAGTACAAAGGGAAGAGGTTAACAAAATTCATATCCCACCATCATGGTCGAATACCACCTGCATGAAAAGATGAACAAAAGAAGAAAAAATTACAAGCAGTTGCAGCCAATTCAAAAGTAGAAAGACACTTACAAGAAAATAATGGAGGATATGATATTCAGAAATATTCAAGAACCAAACAAGGATCAATGGCTGCTATGTCCTATTCAGAAGAAATAACTGTTCTGTGAAATCAATATTTGCATCTTATATGATGATTGAAATACATTTGAAACCATTTGAAACCACATAAATGGAAACAACAATGCACTAGTTGATGGAGAATGAGAGGGAAAAAACAAGGGATTTGGTTTGATTAGGGATTTTGATTTGAGTTGGTTTCGGCTGAGGGAGTTGATTGAGGGGTTGATTTTGGTGTGATTTACAGACTGGCCTTATAAAAAGGCTATGATACAACACTTTTGAGACACATATGTTAAAATCCTATTCTTTCCTATTGCTTTTCTCACTTCCCCCTCTCCTCATCTCTTTCTCCCTCTCTTTTTTCCTCACCCTCTTTTATTTCTCTCTCTTCTCTTTTCCCTATTGGTTCTGCATCACTAGCCTTTCTAAGTTTGTCAAATAAAATTAGAAAAGGCCAATCAGGAAGAAACAAAATGTAAGCCAACAAATTAAGAACAGAAAAATGAAACAAGAATATGCCTACCAGAAGTTATGAGCGAAATAGGATGATAATGCAGATATAATGTATGAACACACATAATGGAAGAAAACCATACCGCCACATGGGAAGGGACAACCTTTAGCACATCAATTATCTGCAAGAAAATCAAAATAAAAAATGCCTTAGACCTAAAAATTACAAATGATAAAAGGAAATGTATCTACTTTTGGTTTGCATTCGACCCAGCCATAAAGACTTCTTAGCGCATTGCAATCCTATATAAAATATTCCAAGTAAGCCCTTTAGAAAAGTCCAGCCAACTGATACACCGTATTTATTAGACAGGAACCAGATACTAGTAAAAAGAATCTGAAATGGGAAAATAATCAAATTTTCTTGTGGCTAGTATAGCAGGAGGATACCCAAGGATTAATCACATATAGTCTAACTTACTCAACAAGGTACACAACTACAAACTTACCAACTCAAACCAAGTTACATCCTAAAAAAGCACTGGAGCAAGATAACTTCCCATAATTTAACAAAAATTGGACTATTTCTTATTATTCTCAGAATCAGGATTCTATTTGCAGGGTCAAATAGAAAAGAAGAATAATAATTGAAATTTGGTCACACAATCATACATTCACACAGCAATTAACATAATTTTGCAGCTAAATTTATAATCTATGAGAAAATATAAATTTAATATAAAGAAGTACATAAAAAGAAAGAACTGAAAAAATGTTGAATCCTTTACATAAACATCACTTACAAGAGAAAGCGCTGTAAATATGGTCAGCACCCAATCTCCATTTCCATCAGCATGTGACAGATGGCCATGGTGCAACTTCGCTACTCTCATCAAAAGAAATAAAGCAAAGGTTAGTGGTGCTAAACTATCAAACAAAAAAGAAAAGCACATTGTTCGAATTCAAATGAGCTAATTTTAGGATGCACACTCTATGACCAAAAGCAACTTGTATACCATAGAAGCAAACTACCAAACAAAGAGAAATATTAAAAATGTGGTGCCTCTTCTAACCATTTTTTAAATTTTAAAAGGAAGTTTCAAATCAGACATACTGCCCTAAATCTTCAATTTGTTCGTGCAAAGTTGCAAAAGATAATAAGAAAGGAAATTGGTTTATGATTTTTTAAAGCATGGCAGAAAACATCCTCTTGGGGGGGAGGGGGGGGGGGTAGCCTTCTGTTAAGCATTCAATTAGGCAATAGAAAATGACAAATTTTCTAATTTGTAGAATAAAGCTAGTGTACAATTATAATGTGCATATTATATCGCCATAAATTTAACATCATACTTGACTGAGAAAATCTTTAAATTTCTAATCTTTCCAGTACTTTAAAATTTATTTTTCAGAAGTAAAACTGACTTCAGCAGATAGGGAAAGGAGTAACAAAGACACAAAATTATACATAAGAGAAGCATAACATGATTGTATTTAAATTGAGACAGAGAAGTGAAAACTAGGAATTTCATAGAAGTTCAACCACAAAATGCCGATCATATGACAAGTCAGCCTGAATTTTTCCTACAAAAGCGACAGTTATTTCAAGGAAGAAACAGGTTCTAGCCCCCAAAAGCCTAAACAACAGAAAATGAAGAATCCAAAGGCCGCAAGAAGGAATTCAAAAGACAATGATCAGAATCTGTATATCAGGTTTCTGGCAGAGTTTAACATTAAAATTTTTCAGTTTTTTATTTCATGTTGTATTATTTTTATAGACTCGGAGATCAGACAGATGTGGATGATAGGTTTACATGTTCATCATCTGAGAATTTAATGTCAAAGGTTAAAATTAACTATCAGGCATCAATAGTAAGATTGGATATTGGCATTCCAAAAAGGAAAAAGAAAAAGAAAAAATTGGCAGTAGATTGTACCTCAAAAAGTGGCATTCTGTTTATTGATCAGTGGCTCTAGGTCAGAATGTAATATGGATAACCTTAGAAGGCAAGAAGATTATACATTGGTGTTTGTATAGAACTAACTTCACTTATGGTCTTCTTGTTTCAGGTTACATGTGTTATGTTGAAGATAGTTGTGGTAATGCTGGCATGCTCAAAGAACATGTTGGTAGCCATCATATTATTATGGCTTTAAATGTTGCACCCTACTTTCTTACACCCAAATTAGATTTGCAAAAACATCATAAAAAGTAAACCAGTTCATCTATTTCAATGTACACCCTAAGCAATAGACGAATCCAATTCCAGAATAAAGAAATACATATACCAAGACAAGGAATTGTATAACTTACCTAAGAGCTTATAGTATGCTCTATATATGATTGATGTGCCGTCAATGAGCATTACTCTACCATCTGAAGGGTTACTATTCACTGTTTTTTCTTCATGTTTGACTAAACCAAGTAGCATATCTCCCTGTCGTACTTGCTCTGCACTACCGCTCTCATTAACAATTCCCGGGAAAGCCGAAGTAAAGCGATTGGATATATTACAATAGCCCTAAAATGTATGAAAAAGAACCCAGTTTAGAAAAACAAAAGTTATAACTATGAATAGCATAAGAATATAAACTAAACTCACTAAACATATTCAAAAAAAACTTGCCCAAAAACCAATTACCATATATTTATACACAGATATACAATACAGTTATACATATATCACAAATTCATACTAACTTGTTGTGTACCAAAATTAAGGATACGCAACCCAGAATTTCATGGTGGTCACTTGGTATACCAATGATAATCATACAAAACTAACTTCAAATTTAAAGAGGTTGTCTTATATCAAATTTTTCACATTAAATAACAAAAAGACCGCCTCAAACCGTTTCAAACACTGACTACATAATTGGGTAATATACCTTTGGGGATATTATAGGCGAAAAATGGATTGAAATGGGTTTCTTCGGACTGCGCAAGGGGTGCCCAACCCTCGCAGTGCTTGATAAGCTTCTGCAAAACAATGTGAAGTTTCTGCGAAGGGGAAGAATGTGAAGCAGCGAAGAGTGAAAGCAGGCCATGAATTCATAGCATCATTTCGAAGCACATGACCCCCCACAAGCTATCTATCGCCCCCCGCCCAAATGCAATTTACGGAAAGCCGCACACTTTGGCTTGCAACTTTCATAAAGGCTTTTTCAACTGAGGCAAAATCTGCTGTCTCCAAAACCTGTCCCTATCCTGTCTCCTGCTTATTTTTTTTGACACCTGTCCTCTCGTAAAAACCCAAAACCCCTTTTCTTTTGGGCCACGAAAACCCAAAACCCTAACGTGTTTTATCACTCTGTAAGTCAGTATACTGTAACCCAACGTCTATCACTCGATTTAGTTAAGACCGGGTTCTGTTCAATTACCGATAGGCGCCAACCGCCTACCGGTTGACTACTGTCGGAATGGGCATATTTTGAACTGACTCCGACAATGTCGATTAATTGAAGGTTGGTTTTATCGACATCAATGGTTTGATCGGTTTCGGTTCAAAATTAGCATATTCTGACAACTTGAAGTAGGCCTTTTTTTGGGCCAAATTTTGAATTTAAATCAGCCCTTTTTGTGGGTTTAATACAACAAATGCATACCTAATTAGCTAATTTATGTCAATTTACATCAATACCTAAAACATACCAACATGCCACAAGAAAATGCATTATTCATCACATTAAAAGATCTAGAGTAGAAGAGAGAGAAAAAGAAGGAGATAGAGAAAAAGAAGGAGAGGGAGAGAGAGAGATGAGTACGACCATCAGCTAGGAGGGCGGCGATGGGGTGGCAGAAGACAGGGGTGGGGCTGGAATGATTTTGGACATTCTTATCTCTATATTCTGTTAACAGATTGGATGAAAATTGGATTAGGTACTTAGTAGATACAAAATAAAAATTTAGGTACTCAATTGAGTCAAATAAAAGTTCAGATATCAAGTTGAGACACAGATTAAAGTTTACGTACCAAATTGGAAAAAACCCTTAAAATATTTTTTAAAACATAATAAACTAGAGTATTATTGAAAAACAATTTTTGATTCCTATTACTATACAAATCAAATATAGAAAGCATGGATATGACATTCGCAAGGAACCCATTACGCCGACCAAACAGAGTCTTGGGTCTAGGGTTTATAGAAATATCATATTTTACAATGAAAATGACTCCTTAAAGTATCTGAATATTACATATTAACCATAAACTCATTTGTGGATAACCACACAATTTATCATATTCACAACACTTTCCCTTGGATGCCCACTACACATAAATTATGCCTCATTAAAAAACATATTAGTCAAAACCCTATTGAAAAAATAACTAGATAAAGGAAAAGAGTACAATCTAGCTTCATGTGTATCTCATAATTACTATGATGGACATGCAACACTAACTCATCAAAATCTTGCCGGTAAAATCTAGGAAAAATTTTAGCAAAAATATTTCAACTATACTCCTATTTTCAGTTGAAAATCTTGTTTTCACTTTGATTCAAATAAGGATTATTATTAATAATTTGTTTCAATCTAGGATTTTCGTCAATTATATTATAACTTTCGTTAAAAATTGGTCATGTGTCAAGCACATGACCAATTTTTAGGGATAACAACGTCTATTTACCTAAAAAATAATTACAACAAAAAATTAAAATTAAAAAATTATATAAAAATTTATATGAATAAAAAGGGAAAGGGATGGAGAAACCCTCCCCACCACCAACCCTCACCATTCCCACCTTCTGTTTCCCTTGTCTGACCACTGTTGGCAACCCCTCAACCCCCGCCGCAGGCCCCTCATCTCTTTGTCTATCTCTATGTCTCTCTCTCTCTCTCTCTCTCTCTCTCTCTCTCTTTATATCTCTTCTCTTATTCCTTATCCTCCCTTTCTGTCTCTATATCTCGCTTTCTCTCCCTCTCTTCTCACTCTAACCATGTCTTCTACAAGCACTAGTTCTAATTTGATTAAAAACCCAATTAATTGGGCTTTTTTTATTTTTTAAAACCATTTTTTCAATTAAAAAAATTATAATGCAATTTTGTACTTAAAAGTTGGTCACATGTGGGTCATGTGATCAACTTTTAAAAGAGTTTTTTACAGACTTGACAAAATGTCTTTGATTGATCGTTAATAATAATCCTAGATTGAATCAAAGTGAAAAGATGATCCTCAACTGAAAATAAGGTATAGTTGGAGTTATTTTGCTAACATTTTCCCTAAAATCTAATTGGACAAAAACCTTGGATGAACGGAAAAGAGTATAGTACGTACCATCAATTGATGTCACACTCTCTCTAATGTTAATATAAGTTCTCCAATCAATGATGATTATCTCATTAAAACCTTTTTGGAAAAACCCAAAACTGAAGCGAAAGGAAAATAGTATAACGTTTTTTAGGATCGTTGGATGCGCTTAATCAATGCTATCTCGTTAAAAATTTGCTAAGAAAAACACGGTGGGACATAAACCTAGTCGAAGGAAAAAAAATATACAGCACGCAAAAATGGTTGAATGCTTCCCTTGATAGATTATTCCCTTTAAGAACAACAAACTTTAATTTGACCGGTTGAATAATTCATCTCAAATGTCATATTCTGGATAGTGAAGTTTGGAAGTGTTTGTATGAGCATGTCTTCAATACTAGCAGTAAAGGTTATATGATCGTCATCATCCATTAAATTCCTGTTGAGGTTAATTAGAGCAATACCAACAAAATATAGTTCCATTAAATAAAAAAGTTATAAATAAATCTTAAATATTTTTATGTACTTCTTTTATAGATGGATAAGGGCATCAAGATATATAATAACAATAAATAAATAAACATCATCAAGTATTATGAAAATACTTGGAGCATTTGGAAAATTACATGGCATCTATAACCAGCCATTAATTTTAATATATATATATACACGAATTTTTGTATGTTTTCCATAAGCTCTTCATAAACTCTAATTGATTTAACTTGCTCAAGATTTTGAATAAGTTGCAAACACATTAAATTCGACGATTTATCTATTTATCAAAGTATTCACTGAGGCAATTTAGATTATATTTATGGTAATAAAGTTGGTCCATATTTTGAGCTCCAAACCCTTTTTCTTTCAGTCCCATATTTATGGTAATAAAGTTAGTACATATTTTCAGCGAAATTTTTCGAAATCAATTTGGTATGGTGTTAAAATTTCCATATCCCTAAAAAACGAAATTTTCGACAAAATTTGGCCAAAAATTTCAAAATTTTACTCCTTTCTTATATCCTTCATGAATTTGCTTCAAGCAATTGAAATGACACTTTATTTTTTCGAGATTTATTTTTAGCACTGAGCATTCATATCCTTAAAATAATTACATATGGACATATGGTGATAGTCTTCGGTCATCTCATAATCTTTAAAGACTTTCACATATAAGCATAATCTCTATAAGTATGGAGTGATACACGCCATATATAAGCTAGTCTAATGGTTATATATCCCGTGTACATATACAAATGTGACTGCATTTATAATGTGAATATTTTATTCCCACTTTTAGGTTGCTGCCAGGAAATCCTTGTGTCATATACTCATATCAACTGATTTTATTTCAGTTTATTAAGAACACCCATTTAACCTTTAAGGTTTAACATTCTTAATTTTGGTCTTCGAACTACAATAGGTTCAACTTTAATGTATGCATTCCATATTTCTCAATGTATATTTCAACTTCAATTGAATCTTTTTAGTTTAATTTCCCAATCATTTAATTTAACTTTGTCGACATTTATAACAAATATTCTTACACATTATCATTGTTGGATGTATGCCTTAAAAGCTAATTAGTTATTGGTTTTTTAGGAATTAAATAAATAAATACATAAAAGGGAAATATTTATTTTATCTGTTAATATATAAGTATATGTGTAATAATCTAATTGATACATAAAATGTCAATGAAAACTAAAGTTTGGAGAATGCATTCTAAAGAAGATTAGAATCAAGAAATATTTACTCTTTAGTTTTTATTTTCTAAAGATGTGTCTAAAATTGAAATAGATCATTTTCAAACAAGAATTCAAAGAAATCTCAAACTTAAAGTTCAAACCCTAAAAAGTTTGTGAGCCTCAATTTCTTAACAAATAAATACAAATATGAAAAATTGAAATTAATTTTAAAAAGCTCATAAGATTGTCTTTCAATTCCCAAAAAAAAAAAATATTTCTTGAAAACAAGTGGATAATTTATCCCAAAATGAAAATTTGGATTTTGTTAAAATAGTCCTAAGATTGCAAACAACGTAAAATATAAGGATCACAATGGAAAAATGAAAAACACGTAGGAGAACCAAATGTTATTTTGGGATATAACACGTGGACCAAAAATGTAGTTTATACTTATTTGTACTATCAAGTTATGAGATACATCAGTCGGGTCATGGAGGAATTGCAACTGAAAAAAAAAAAAAGAAATTTGTATCAATACATCTAACAATTAACTTGCAATTTGATCGATCTATGTCCACTTGGTCTTTGTTGGTCTCACAATGAATAAGTATGTGTTGGGAAAGATGGCAAATAATAATGCTAATAAATAATTTGGTGATCCCTGGATCAAACTTTTCCCACCCTTGTGTAATTAAAATAGGCTAGCTCTTAACAACAATTGAATAAACAGGAAATCAAGTGACACCAAAGTTTATGTACATAAAAACTTCTTCCACAAAAATAATGGGTTATAAAGACAAACTCACCGAAATGGCTAACTCTCTATTGGATATTACTCAAGAGGATTTCTCTCTCACACAAATTGTGAGGATTTATTTCTCTCGAACTCTCTCACTTTTTTCTCTCAAAGGGAGGATTATGTTCGATGACTTCTTGAATTATTTGAATGCATGAGAATGGTACCTTATATAGGCCATTCGTGCATGCAATTGATGGTCATGCACGAAAGAGGCAAAGCTTCTCTTTATTTTAAGCAAAGTTAATTTGCTTATACGGTTTGCAACCAATTCTTTTTCTTTTTCTTTTTATTTCCTCCTCCAAATAAGAAGGGATGTCTAACAATCTCCCCCTCCTGACTTAGGTGGAGGGCTCCATCATGCCTACTGCTTTCCTGCAATACTCGAACTTGTCCTTAGGTAAGGACTTGGTCATCATATCTAAACTATTGTTATCAGTATGAATCTTCTCAAGCTATAGTTGCTTGGATTCTAGCACATCACGTATCTAGTGATATCTCACGTTTATGTGCTTTGACCTCGAGTGAAAACTTGAATTTTTACTCAAATGGACTGCACTTTGACTATCACAATGCAGTGTGTACTTCTGTTGTTGTTGTCCCAATTCATGTAGGAATCGTTTCATCCACAACATTTCCTTGCAAGCTTCAGTAGCTGCAATAAATTCTGCCTCTGTTGTAGACAAAGCAACACATTTTTTGTAGCTTTGACTACCATGAGACAGCTCCCCCTGAAAAAATGAAATCAAGTATCCTGAAGTAGACTTTCTGGAATCAATATCTCCAGCCATGTCTGCATCTGTGTACCCAATCAGTTCAGGTTTGCCACTTCCAAAGCATAAACTCATTTTGGAAGTACCCCTGAGATATCTGAGAATCCACTTTACAGCATTCCAGTGTTCTTTCCCTGGATTAGACAAGAATCTACTAACAACACCAACTGCATGTGTTATGTCTGGTCTTGTGCACACCATAGCATACATGAGGCTACCAACAGTTGAGGCATACGGCACCTTGGTCATCTTATTCTTTTCTTCTTTGCTTGTAGGACTCTGCTTAGAGCTAAGCTTGAAGTGACTTGCAAGTGGAGTAGCAACTGGCTTTGCTCTATCCATGTGGAACCGCTTTAGTACCGTCTCGATATACTTTTCTTGTGATAACCACAACTTTCTATTTTTCCGATCACGAGAGATATTCATACCGAGAATCCGTTTTGCGAGTCCTAAATCCTTCATCGCAAAGGACTTGTTTAGTTCTTTCTTTAGTTTACTAATCTTGTCACTGTCTTGTCCTATGATCAACATGTCATCAACATATAGAAGTAGTATGATGAACTGACTATCATCATATCTTTTCACAAATACACAATGGTCTGAAGTGGTCCTTCAATATCCATGCTCAATCATGAAGGAGTCGAACTTCTTGTACCATTGTCGAGGTGCTTGCTTTAGTCCGTACAAACTTTTCTGTAGTCGACAGACTAAATCTTCTCTGCCTCTGACTTTGAATCCTTCTGGCTGCTCCATGTAAATTTCTTCTTCTAAATCACTATGAAGAAAAGCTGTCTTCACGTCAAGCTGTTCAACTTCTAGGTTTAAGCTTGCAGCCAAACTAAGTACAACCCTGATGGATGACATCTTCACCACGAGTGAGAAAATCTCTTCAAAGTCAATTCCCTTCTTTTGACTGAAGCCTTTCACAACTAGCCTTGCCTTGAACCTTGGTTGTGAGCTGTTCTCTTCAGTCTTTAACTTGTACACCCATTTGTTCTTGAGTGTTCTTTTACCTTTTGGTAATTTTACCAAATTATATGTGTGATTCTCATGCAAGGATTTCATTTCCTCTTGCATGGCTTTCAACCACTCCCCCTTATGCTCGTGTGTCAGAGCTTCTTCGTAGCACTCAGGTTCTCCCCCGTCAGTGAGTAGAACGAACTTACTTGTAGGGTACTTGCTTGAGGGTTTTCGTACCCTGGTTGAGTGTCGTAGCTGAGGACCGATAAATGGTTGTCGATAAAGAGCTTGATCTTCTTCCTCATTATCATCAGCTACTTCATCATTTGGATCATCACTTATCGAATCATCTGATGTATTATCAATTTGATCATCCCTTTGATCATGAATTGGATCATTGTCAACTGGAGGATCATATGCATCATCTCCAGCATCTTCCATTGCATCTCCCTCATTATTTTGCTCAGTAAGAGGAGGAACTGGATCCAAATTAATAGGATATTCTTTGGGATTAGCAGGCTTTTCACCTTTCTGAATATCTTCAATATTCTGATCTTCGAAGAAGACAATATCTCTACTTCTGATAATCTTCTTGTTGATAGGATCCCATAGTCTGTACCCGAATTCTTCATTACCATATCCCACAAAGATACATTCTTTCGACTTGACATAAAGCTTAGTTCTTTCATCTTTGGGAATATGAACAAATGCTCTACAACCAAACACTTTCAAATGATTGTAGAAAATGTCTTTGCCGCTCCAGAACTTATTTGGCACATCACCATTCAACGGAGCTGATGGAGAAAGGTTGATTAAATCAACCGCAGTCATCATAGCTTCACCCCAGAAACTCTTAGAAAGCTTGGCATGAGATAACATTGTTCTGATTCTTTCAATAATTGTTCTGTTCATTCTCTCAGCTATTCCATTATGCCGAGGAGTCTTTGGAACAGATCGTTCATGCCTAATCTCATTGCTTTTGCAGTAATTTTTGAAAGCTCCCATGTATTCTCCTCCGTTGTCTGTATGGATACATTTTAAGGTTTTGTCAGTTTCTCTTTCAACACTGGCATGAAATTGTTTGAATATGTCAAACACTTGATCTTTTATTTTGAGCGCATATGCCCAAACTTTCATGGAATGGTCATCAATAAAGGTAACAAAATACCTTGCACCTCTAAGAGTATTAGTGGTCATAGGACCACAAACATCAGAATATACAACATCCAAAACATTGGGTTTCCTTGTTGCAGGCCTGTGATGAAATGAAGCTCTGTGTTGTTTTCCAGCTAAGCAATGTGTACATAGTTTTAGAGGCATATATTTTCTTTTTACCCCGGTTAGTGCCTCTTTTTTAGCTAGAATCTGAAGTCCCTTTTCACTAATATGACCGAGCCGTTTGTGCCATAGCTCAATTGATGAGTCTTCTCCGAGGGTATTCACATACCCATTACTGACTTTTGCATGTGTCATGTAAAGGGTGTTCTCCTTCTTTCCTCGAGCTACCACTAGAGAACTTTTACTGAGCTTCCATTTCCCTTCACCAAAGACATTGGTGTAGCCTTCATCATCTAGGATTCCGGTAGAGATCAAATTGAGACGCATATCTAGAACGTGTCTCACATCCTTGAGAACCAAGCGACAACCTGTGTTGGTTTCAAGGGAAACATCTCCTCTTCCCATGATCTTGGATAGTTTATCATTGCCCATCCTAACATTACCAAAATCTCCATTGGTGTAGGATGTAAAGAAGTCCCTCCGTGAGGTTACATGGAAGGATGCACCAGAATCAACTATCCAACATGTATCTTGTGATGTTAAGTTAACATAATCATCATCACAAATTATAATTACCTCATTTCCATTAAAGGTAGTGGTAGCCGTGTTTTTGGCTTCATTCTTCTCTATCTCTCTTTTGAGTTGTCTGCACTCTTTCTTTATGTGGCCTGGCTTGCCACAATGGTAACATTCTAGGTCTCTCCTTGTCTTGGACCTACCCCTTGACCGATCCCTTGGCTTGCCTCGGTTGTGGAGTTTTCGATTACTGTTTCTTCCACGGTGTTCGACGACAAGAGCCTCTGACTCGATCGATAGTCCTTGTTCTTTCCTTCTAGCTTCTTCATTAAACATGCTATCTTTTACTATGTCTAATGTAAGAATGTCTTGAGGAGCTGAGTTACTTAATGACACCACCAACGTGTCCCAGCTATCTGGCAAGGAGTTGAGTAACAATAGTGCATGTAATTCATCATCAAGCACCAACTTCATATTCGTCAATTGGTTCACCAAGCCTTGGAAGTCGCTTAAGTGTTCAGAAACACTTCGACTATCTTTGTACTTCAAGTTGACCAACCGGCGGATCAATGAAGCTTTATTTTGTGCGGTCTTTCTCTCATACATGGACTCTAACTTTGTCCATAATGAATAGGCAACGGTTTCTTGTGCCACATGATGAAAGACACTTTGATCAATGTATTGTCGAATTTGTCCAACAGCTTTTCTATTTAGGATGTCCCAATCCCTGTCTGATTTCCCTTCAGGTTTCTGCCCTTCATTTTGAAGAGGCTCGTACAAATCTTTGCAAAAGAGGATGTCCTCCATTCTTGACTTCCATATGGAGTAATTTGAGGAAGTCAGTTTGATCATTGTTGTTGACGATGATGTTGATGTTTCCTCCATTTTGATATACACAAGATACTACGAATAATGAGCTAAGCTCTGATACCACTTGTTGGGAAAGATGGCAAATAATAATGCTAATAAATAATTTGGTGATCCCTGGATCAAACTTTTCCCACCCTTGTGTAATTAAAATAGGCTAGCTCTTAACAACAATTGAATAAACAGGAAATCAAGTGACACCAAAGTTTATGGACATAAAAACTTCTTCCACAAAAATAATGGGTTACAAAGACAAACTCATCGAAGTGGCTAACTCTCTATTGGATATTACTCAAGAGAATTTCTCTCTCACACAAATTGTGAGGATTTATTTCTCTCGAACTCTCTCACTTTTTTCTCTCAAAGGGAGAATTATGTTCGATGACTTCTTGAATTATTTGAATGCATGAGAATGGTACCTTATATAGGCCATTCGTGCATGCAATTGATGGTCATGCACGAAAGAGGCAAAGCTTCTCTTTATTTTAAGCAAAGTTAATTTGCTTATACGGTTTGCAACCAATTCTTTTTCTTTTTCTTTTTATTTCCTCCTCCAAATAAGGAGGGATGTCTAACAGTATGATTACAATATGCAAGAGAGAATAAGAGCTTAGAGAGAGAGTAATGAGAGTTTTGTGATGATCGATTTTGTTTTTTCAAACTCAAGGATAGAGCGTTGAACACCCAAGTAAGATGTTCGAAATCAAACACAGTATTCGAACACCAAACAAGCTTTGTTTCAATGCCTAACACGTTTTTCCTTTTAGAATCATAAATCTTAGTATACCAATTTAACAAAATTACACTAATTCGATTAGTAAATTGTAACTTTATAAAATATAATATCACTCACTGAGAGTTATATTCGCAATTAAATTAATTTTGCGATTCCTTTTTGAGTTTAGGATTGATAGTTTAGTTTCTAGGAATTATGGCTCATTAAAGCCCTAAATCCTAAATCCTACATTTTAAACCCTTATTTTGTAGGCATAAACCCAAAAACAATAATGCATCTATTCAACAAATTATAAATCAGAGAGCGTTTCATTTTTTTTAAATTAAATTCATTTTCAAATTCATTAATTTTTTAGCATCGTGTTTACAGTTTAGTTAGGATGTAGGTGTCTAGCTAAAGCCTTGGAGCCCTAAATTCTAAATCAAAACCCTAAACCCTAAAATTATCCTTAAATGTCTATAAGAATTAATTACATTTATCTCGCTCACTGAGTTTGCTTTTCATTTCACTTTTGGATTTTGTTGATCGCGTATGGTTTATGGTTTAGCCATAAGCTCCAGAACCATGATTTTGTACCCTAACCCCAAAATATCACTTAAATAATATTAAACTATATTCTAATAAACCCCAATAACCCATTAATCAACATAATAAGTATAAAAATAAAAAAATTTGGCTGATCGAACAACGTCAAGGAAAAATTAGTATTAAGCCATAAAGTGGGGCCTATAAATAAATAAAATTTTACATGGTTTTATAAATTAAACACACAATTTTTGTGTCGCTTTTCTAATGTAAAATTTGTTCTAAATTAAATTTCAAACTGACAAGAAGGTAAAGGTAGATAACTTGTTATTAGTTTAGAAATAAAGATATATCAATCATAATTGTTTTAACAAATTTCACTAAAACCAAAACTAGGGCAATAAAATAAGTATTAATCTTTATCGACCAGTCCATACTTACAGTATAAATGTAATAGTAAATGAGTTTTTAGATGATCAAATATATATTTGAGGGAGGCAATATGCATATTTATTCAAAAAAATTACCCTTGCATATATTATTAAAATTGTCAGTAAATTGAAAAGAGCTACATAGAGGCTTTGGGGGCCATGACTGGCCTACATGAATTAGATCTACTTTAAAAACTGAAATCTTTTTTTTTTGGCCATGGAAAAAAAAAACTGAATCTTTAACTCATAGTAATTCATCCTGTGACCCTCTTACCATAAACATAACATTAAAAAAATGGTTGCATGGAAAGATTGATTAAAAGTCACTATATTTTCGAAAAAAAAAAAATCATTGTATTCAAGCAACTCTTTATTCAAATTAAAGTCACTATATTTCCTTTACTACAGAACGGTCACTATATTATTTTCAATACAAGGTACAGTTTGTTCATATCTTTTAGTTCCTAGCTGAAGAGAAAAAAAGAAAGGTTCTTTTTTAAATTTAAGAAGCAGATTATTTAAAAAAACATTCGAATTTATTTAAGAGTATAGATAATTCTTTTTTATCTAATGGGCAAAAATAATAATTCTTTTTTATCTAACTAAATGGAAATATTGAAAAATGAAAAAAAAAATGTTTACACCACTATTAGATAGATAATTCTTTTTTATCTAAATAAATGGATAATATTGAAAAATAAAACTAAATAGACAATTGGTCAATTGCATTGTACGTGAATACAGTAGCTTCTAATTAGGAATGTGTCCTTTATAAAATAAGTTGTTTTTGTAAAGCATTTTAATTAAGTGCAATTATGGAATTCTATTGAAAGATGAACGTTCATCTTGCAACAGCACAGAAATTAAACACTAAGGAACTTTGATAAATTAATGTCCCTTATTTTTTATTTTTTTAATGGCCCTTGTTTAAACCGATAGATTTTGATATAATTTTATGTGTTGAACAAAAAGTAAAGTACTTTAATAAAAACTTGTTAATTTGATGATTAAAGTATGACAAAGGGTAACTACCTTAAAAACCTTATAGTATATATTTACGTGTAAAACTAAAAACATTTCAAAAAAACAAAAGGTGTAAATGGAGAAAAATTATTTGAGAGTCCTACTTATGGTGTTAATATTGGGATGGATTGTCCTTATCCAATTTGTAGTGCAAGCAGAAGATCATGCTCCCCCTCTCTCTCTGTTGACTTCACTTCCCACCCATCGTCTTCCACACTCTACAAATGATGAGCTAATTAGAGCCATTATACGTGTTTATAATGGTTATCTTAACAAGGAAAATCACAATGCTAGATATTTTCAATGTATGACTCAAAATATGGGAAATTGTCTACATCATGAATCAGAAGAAGAGTTTGTGGAATGTATGGACCGTCATATCAAAGATTGTCTTAAAAAACACAAATATATGAAACATTACTAGTGTACATTTGGTGGTACATAATCTATAAAGGAAAAATTTAGATTTGGTATGAAAATCTTACTCTATTCTCTTTGTTCAACATTGACACCAATCAAAAACACACAAGCATGCATACATTTGTATATATCATACATCATATATGCATATAATTATTAAAATTAATTACATATTTTAAAGGGATATTAAACAATAATGATTGGGTTTGTGTGGTAAATTATACCTACTACAGGGAGTAGAATGCAGCTGCTAATCACTTGGCTTCTTTGAGATTTGATTTGGAGTTGGGTGTTCATTTTATGGCTTCCCCTCCTATATGTAGTTTGATGTTTGTTGATGTCACTAGTTGTTGAATCTACTATATATATATGTGCAGTGGAAAATAAGTCCTTAAGAGTTTTATGTAATGATAAAAATATTTAATAATTAAAAGCATGGATATTTAAAATTTGTCAAATCTAGTCTTTAAGAACCTTATTTACAGCTGAATCCAAAGCTTTAAAATTTGTTTCCAGTGTGCCAGAGAGAACTGATTATATATCGATAGAAACATATCAATTCATGAAAAACAAGGAGAATCACAAATTAATCAATACAACTACAAATTGATCAAAAAAAATTAGGGAATAATGTATATAATTATTAATATTATTATAATTAATAAATATATGTATTTATTATATAATAAAACAAATCGGGCGGGCCGGTTGTAATTGGGCGGTAGGAAGCCCAACCCGTAACCTACCCACCTCATGTCGTGCCCAACCGAGTTGATGGGCCAATTTTTGAACTGATACGTGGGCCCAAACCAAGCCTACCCATCATAGTTTAGGCCGCCAGTTTTGCAGGCCGGCCGATTTTGTGCCCAGGCCTAGTTTTTACTACCCTATTTTGACGTAAGTTTTGACGCAAAGACGGCGCTTTCTAGTCTTATTATTTTTATTTAAAATTTTTGGGAAACGAGGTCGTTTTGTTCATTTACCTATTTCATTGTTTTAATGAAACGGTAGGGATAGACATTTAAACCGTGCACCAAAAAAATCGGCTAGACCGAACCGGTAAAAAACTATGTTGACCGAAAAAAGTCAACATCGGAAAGAAAATCGGACCGGACTGGTTCCAACTGGTTCTAGTTTCAAACCTCCTTTAACCAAACCGGACTGGACCGGACAATTAAAAATATATATTTATACATTTTTTGTCACACCCCGAACCCCGAGTATACCACAGAGACACCCACCTTGAATGCTTCGAGAGATTAATACCACTAAATTAAGTTAATCCCCCAAGATACACGTAAAGTAAAAATAAAACTTATTTATAAAAACAATCTCCAAGGTTTCGATAATTCATTGCAACCTTAAAAATTAAATAAATTCGAAATACATAACAAACATAGAATAAATGTTTCAAAGCTACGAAAATGTAAAATCAAAGTGAATAACTCAAAACTATCTCCAATTAATGGAGGAAAAATCAATAAAGCATACTCGATAAGAGAAAATCAATTAAATGACATCACCAATTGAATTCAGGAAGTTGACAAGTCCATAGATGCTACTCTATTCGACATTCGTCCAAGTTTGTCTCTTTATCGTGCTTCGTACCTATAAAAACATCCAATAAACAAGAAACAAAACAAATGTAGAGGGTAAGCATCACATACGATTATAGCTTCCCCTCAAGGGACCCTGCTAGGTTTGAAAACCAAAAAACCTTTTTTTAGTGTAAATTATAGTGTAAATTATTTTCTTACAGATCCTCAAATCATCAAAATAAGTTATTCAAAACCTTTTCTTTGAAATCATTTCAAAACATTTATGACTCGGCTGCACATGACATATTATAATCATGCAATTCCATAAAAAATCATTCATACCTAATAGTCGATACACAATGGTACAACTATAATGTCAGTCGTAATAAATAAATAACTACCATAATGAGAGTGCCACAGTAAACAGAGATAGGAACTCAAAATTGAGTAACCGTACCACTGCCACATAATCAGTTATAGGCATATGCTTCGCACGGGCATTCGTAACAATGTAATACCTTGTGTAGGCCTTCTATAACTTTAATGATTAATTCTTCTAGAAGATTTAGGGACTTAAACTTAAGGTCACAAGTTATGTTACCTTTACTCTCAAACCCATCACAATAAATGTAATAATCATAGCATGTTATAATAATTGAAAATCACACACACACACACAAGTTCATAGTCAGGAATGTAGGATAAATCGCCCTACCTGGAATCCAATGCTCTTCACGTATTCTCTTACACATGCTATGCATCTCATCTGTCTCGAATCCATTGCCTTTGTGGTAAAATTTTATTTACTCGCAAATATACGAATCTAGTAGTATATTAACAAGGTCGAACCTTAAGGAGTGATGAAAAACGATACACTAAACTTAAACTTAAGTTAATTTAAAACTAACATAGTTTGAAAATTTTGTTGGTTTGTGAGACAACATAAAACAAAATGCAACTAAATTAAAAAACAAATAAAGTAGATGAAAAGAGAATAAAGTAAA
This sequence comes from Dryas drummondii, assembly GCA_003254865.1. Lineage (NCBI taxonomy): Eukaryota > Viridiplantae > Streptophyta > Magnoliopsida > Rosales > Rosaceae > Dryas > Dryas drummondii. The sequence continues at coordinate 265,119 of QANW01004755.1, read as the reverse complement.
TAAAGGTGCAAGAAATTAAATATTAAATCTAGAAATGAAAATAACAACTTTTTAGTTATAGAAGCTAAACAATGGTATAAGAACCAATGTTAGGGTTCCACACCACTTATGAACATATTAAATGAGATTTTTAGTAATTTCCCCTTAAATGAGGGCATCCAAGAGTCACTTGATGCATTCTTACAAAGATAAATATGAATTAAGTACAAAAGTTGAAGATTTATATGGTAGATCTTGATTTTGCTTAGAAAATATAAACTTTAAGCAACTCAAGTGAACTAAAACTAAGGAACAACTAGAGTTCAAAAAGTTTGTGTTTAAAACAATTACCATAAAGCTAAAATGTGGAAAAACGATTTAACAACCCATAATATATGACATTATGGGTGAAAGAGGATATTTTTCTCATTTTAATATCAAAATCTAGAGCTTGTAGGATCTTAAATAAGGAGAAAATTAACATAAAGATCTCATTTAATAATGTTCATGGTGGTGCTTCCTCCTTACCTTGGTAAGGGGGTTTAGTGACCACCCATGAGGTTATATCTTAAATAAAAATAAACAAATAAATAAATGAGCATGAAATTTAAAGAACAATAAAATAAATAACACTACTAACAATAAAGTAAAGAACTACATAAAATAAAAGACATAAAGTAAATAAAAGATTAGGAGAAGAGAGAATAGAGACATAATATTAAAGTTAACCATAAAATAAAGAACTACATAAAATAAAAGGCATAAAGTAAATAGAGGATTAGAGAATAGAGAAGAGTGACATAATATTAAAATTGCATTAATCAAAATGCAAGAAAATTATATTCCTATTCTCTCTCAAACATCATAGCCAAATGGCTTGAGAGAGAAATCCTAAGAGAATACTAGAAAAAGCAGCAAATTAAATTCTAGAGTAAAAGATGTGGTAAAGGGGCTGAATGCTTCCTTATATAGGCAAATACTAGGGCTAGTCATGAAGAAAGGATCAGCACAAAGGCTGGTGCAAGGCTGGAAATATCTAGAATTTCTGCCACATGTCGCAAAATGATTGGCTGAGAGGGGATATTTGTGAAAGGAGAGATGCGGAAGGAAGACGTTGGAGAAAGGTTGCGCACAGCTGCAAGAGGTGCCACGTGTCGCCTGCTGGTTGGAGGAGGAGTTGATTAATCAAATGCAGCAACAACATTTGCACGGAAGAAGGTGCAGCGTCTTCCGTGCAGCGGCTTGGAGCTGGCTGAGCTGCGGCTGCATGGGAAGACGTGAGAGAGAGAAGATAAGGGAGCGGCTGGCTCGGCTTAGCTATGAGCTTGGCTTACGGCTGACATGGGGAGACGTGCATTAGAAAGCTGGAGGATTGTTCTGTTGGGCGGAAAAGAAAAAGAGAGGCATTGGGTTGATTGATGTTGTGTCACGTGTCGTCGTGGTATTGGCTGAAGCCAATATTAATCAAACCATTTGATTTGGGCGGAAGTGTGGTTGTGACTCTTCAGTTTCCATTTGAATTGGGCCGAGCCAGCTGCTTCTTCTTTTGGGCTTCAGTTTCTTCACTTGGGCTGGGCTTGTTCTTCTTCCTTTATTTGTTTTGGGCTTTTGTTTTCATTTTCTTTAATTAAGCCTACAAAATTAAAATAAACTAATTAACAAAAATAAAATCTAATAGACAATTAAATAAAACTTATTAAATTATACGAATTAAGACAAAACCTAATAAAACCCACTAATTAATTAAATAATAAAAATAAGAATTTACAACACTAAAAATGCTCAAAGATATAGACAAAAATATATGGTTTTAAGGATAAAATATGTATATAAATTAAGCTCAACAACCTTCTTGTCACGTCATAAAGAAATCATTCGATAACTGGTGTTCATACTATCCGACAATACGACAACTTAGTCAAAGGTTAAGTTCAATACAATCTCGTTATGAACCATCCTTTTAGGTCACACGTTCCTAAAAACTCTAGTTCTAAGTAGACTAAACTCTACTTTTTAGAGTTTCTAAGTTTCAAGTTTTATCTCAAAGTCAAACCACTTGACTAATTGCTTTAATTCAAAATAATTCTACAAATTAATTTAGGTTAGAATAAATCAAACCTAAGTACTATCCAAGTATTTAATTAATTAGTATTTCTCCAAAATATTCCACTAATTAATTAAGCTCGAATAATAGCTTAAATCTAACTTACTCTCTACAATAGAAACTTATTAAGTCTAGCACGTTATTAGCTTTAAATTAAATCTCCAAATTAAGGTTACAACTAATCATGCTTAATTAACCAAATAAATTAAGCAATTAAATCTCCAAAATAAACCTAGACATGTTTAATTAATAAATAAATCCTACTTAATTAATCTAAGCATGCAACTTAATATTAAAGCCTAAGAAAAATAAATAAAGCAGAAATATTAAAATATTTACTCAGTTGTAGACCTCCAAAGATAGACTCCAACTCTAGGACTTCTCCTCATTGGCAAACTTTCCAAAGAAAACTTTTAAACTATGAGAATTTTCTTCCATTTTGGTATGTCTCTTCTTAGAGGGACTTCCAAAAAAACCAAGGAGTGAGTAACTCTAACTTTACTTGGTGGTACAAGTGAAAACGAGGTATAAAGGTATTTATTTATAGGCATAAGAGGGTGGGAATAAGTTATAAGTTTCTGATGTGGGACAAAATGCACTAAAACATATTAACACTAGTGTAGAAACCGAACCGGGTTTGGGAGGGAAAACGTACGAATCTAAAATTCAGGTATTTTGTGAGACAAAATAGGTATGAGAGGCGCATCAATGGGCGATCCGGCTGGGGGTCAAACGGGTCAACATGCAAGTCAAAGAAACCCAACCGGTTGTGACTGGTTGCCCAAAAATGGACGGTCGAGATTAGGAAGGCTTTAATGAGGGCGAACGGCTGTGATGCATCCAATTTAATTTTTTTTTCCTATTTTCTCTAATTTTTTCTACTTCGAAAATTCACCAAAAATAGTTTGGGACTCCAAATAATTCTCTAAAAAATTTTACAGAATCGTCTCACTAAGTACTAATTTCCCATAGCCTCAAAATAGTCAAATCACTTCCAAAAAAATTATGAAAAATCCTCCTCTCATAATTTAATTCTGAAAAATGTAAATAAATAAAATAATCACTAAACTCTTGAATTTCTTTTTCCAAAATTCACTTCCACACAACTAAACTCTAGAATCATAACCAAGGGTCTAAGTTAGTTCAAACAAAGTTAAGGAAAACTTTAATTCCTTTAAATAAACCTTAAGAATAAGGTTGAAAAACTTAAGTAATAAAATTATCATAAGCAGAAAATTCAGGGTGTTTTATTTTTATAAACATTTTATATGCATTTTAGATAATAAAATTAATATTAACCTAGCTATATTTTTATTTTAGATCCTAAAATATAGTTTATATAACCCTATGGCCTATATTCTATATATATAATAATGTTTTAGTATATAATTTTAATTATACCCTATATAATAAAATTAGTATATTCTATATACTCTATATAGTCTATACACTTTACCATATATATACGTATTATAATTCTAGGGTATAGTATATATATATATATTGTATATGGTATATGCCCTATACTCTAAACCATAAACTCTATCCTATACACAAGAAGTAAAATTTCGGTTTCGAGGAAATTTTCGATGAAAATTTCGATTAAAATTTCGATTTCAACAAAATTAGACAAAAACGACGAAAATTGCTATTAAAATATAGAAATTTTGAATAAAACTTTATTATATGTTTATTTAACATATGATCTACTACGTTGATAAAACAATATTAAAAAAACTAAATTATATAGTAGGTTTCATATGATATAAGATGATATAGACTGAACTGTCAAAAATAATGTATCAAAATTCTGTCTTTTTCATTTTACCACTTTGATTTTGCCTAGTTGTTTAAACATAAAAAAAAAATAATAATAATAAACAAAACCAACTGTTTTGTTACTTTGCACCTAAGCTTGTAAGCCAAAAATTTGATAATTTTGAGATTTCTAATTTTTATTATTATAAAAAATATGTTTTTTTTTTTTTTGAAAAAACCACACATGGACAATACATTTTTTATTTTCACTTTATTCTTTGCCAAGGCTCCTGACTCCTGAATAACAAAAACTTTGTTAACAATTTTTTTTTTTTTGATAAATTATGATTCAATTAATTGGGACCACACACTCTGCACCAAAAATGTATTAGAAGTTAATCATGCATACCCCCTACCCCATGACACGCTCATTCTCTCTCCTCCCTCTCTCTTTCTTTTTTTTCTTCTTCTTCTTCTTCTTTCTGGCGAATCTGGCTTTCTCTTTCAGCCCCTTTTTTTTTTTTTTTTTTTTCTTCTTCTCCTCCTTTCTGGCTTTCTCTTTCAGCCTTCTTTTTTTCATCTCCTTTCTTTCATTTATCTCAATTAGTCCATCCCTCGTGCTTCTCTCTCTCTCTCTCTCTCTCTCTCTCTCTCTCTCTCGACATCTCAATCCCAGCCCATCCTCATCTCGCCCCTGCTGCCAAAACCAGTCTCTCCTTTCTTCCTCCCTCCTCCACGGCCTCAGGCTCCCCAAAACCCAGCCTCCCTAAACCCATAAATCTCACCCAGTGAAAATTTCGCCGCAATTTCGGAGAAATATTCCAAAATCAAAATGAAAATTATATGGTATTGTGATAAAATTTCGCCCTCTCCAAAAAACGAAATTTTCCTCCTTGCCTATACACTATAATAAGTTAAAACTTAAAACCTAAGCATACAATTCTAATTTCTAAATCTGAAACCCTATACACTTAGGTCCCGTTTGGTATTGTTTTTAAATTGGAAAAACGTTTTTTGATTAATAAAAGCGTTTTTGGTTGCGTTTGACAAAAATAAATAGAAGTGCTTATGAGTTATAAAAGCGCTTTTAAGTGGTTTTTTGAGAAGCACCTGTTAAACACTTGAATTTTTTATAAAAATTTATATGTGCTTATGAGCAGAAGCGCTTCCAATAAAAACGATACTGATTATAAGCGCTTCTAAGAAGCAGTGTCAAACGGACCCTAAATCTAATGTTATATATATATCTAACATTGTTTATGCATATATAGTTATATATAAATTTATATAAAGATAATTTATGAACTAGTTAGTAGTTTCATAAACTAGTTTGTCCAACCAAACCCGAATTTGCCTAAATCCCAATATGCTCAAACCCTAAACCAAAATTAATTTCCCAAACCCTTAAACATATGTTTTATAAAAATTATAGAACATATGTAAATATAATGAAAAATCCAAATCTAAACTCCAAACCAAACAACTAAAACGCAAAATGACAAAACTCAGAAATTTAATTAAATTATAAAACATGTAAATGTAATAAAAAATCCAAACCCCAATCTAAACCCCAAACCAAACAACTAAAACACAAGTGAGGCAGTGACCCAGTCCTCTCGAAACCTCCGTACTCTCTCTCTCTCTCTCTCTCTCTCTCTCTCAGTCTCTCTGTCTCAGACTCTCTGAGTCTCTCGCGCCGCGTCGCCGCCCTCTCTCTCTCACTCACCTCGCAGCTCTCAGTCACTCATCTCTCTCATCTCTGATCTCTCATTCTGTCAGACTGTCATCTCTCATCTCTCTCAGTCTCTCGCCTCTCATCTCTCATCTCTGTCGAAGACTCTCTAGGTTATTCATATACTGTTATTCTTTTTTGGATGGAATTCTGTATTGTTCGTATGCTCTGTCTTATCCTTTTATTTATTGATGCTCTGTAATTCTGGGAGTGATTTGTTTTCGAATCTTGAGAGGCTTACGCCTTGCCTTTGAAAACATTGGGTCACTTAGAAGTTAGCACAGGGAAACCCAACACCTATATCTAATCTTCATACATGTTTTGATTGTTGATCTTATTGGAAGGTTTCGAGAGAATGGGTAAGAGAGGAAAGAGTCAGATGAAAGGCAATGGAAAACTAAATAAGAGAAAGCTCCGTGACGAACACGATGCCATTGAAGATGACATGGATGATGAAATTGATGCCTGTATGTTAGTTAATTCACTGATTACTTTTTTACTTTTTATTTCTTGTGAAATTTATTTTCTGGCACTGACAATTGAGTTAGTTTTGTTTCGTACTTTCAAAGTTTCTATATATTTTGAGTTGTTTAGATTATTTTTTGTGAAAATTATCTTCGGACTTTTTTAAATGTTTATTCTATCATCCCATGTAATTGGAGATAATTCTTAGTTGGAAAAGAAAGTCATAGATTTTGCTTATATTTTTTTGGTTTCAGTTCACAAACAAAGAGATATTGTTCCTCTGGACATTAATGAAGACGTTGGGGAATCTGATGAAGATAACGAGCAACCCATCTTTGATATTGAGGTTTTCTTTTTGTACTATTTCCCTTTCATCAAGTTTTAATAGTTGCTACAGAGTTATTTAAACCCTTCAGTAATTTAATATCTTCTAGTTAGAGTGATGCAGATTGCAGAATCAAATTTTTAGTTGCTAGAATATGCTTTTCATGTAATTTTGCTCTTGATTCAATTGTTATGTTTTCTTCATTCCATTTATTGTTTTTCTAATTTGGGGGAGTTGAAATAACTTTGTGTTCTGATAAAGAGTTTAGTTTTCGTCTTTCCGATGAATTTTATGAAAAAGGAATTTGGATATGAACTTCTGAGTTTGATTTTCATCCCCTTTTTTTTGAAGTAATTATTGATATTTGTATCTTTATTTTTTCTGAAGATAGTAAGGCTAATACTGTTTACAGAATATTAATGATGGTGACGACGATGAAGATGATGATGAAACCCTGGATACTGGCTTTGCTGCAAAAAGTAAGGAATGGTTTAAGATCTTTTGATTTGTTTGATTTGATAGTTACTTGTTGAGTACTACCATAATATAGCTTAGGATTTTTATTTAAAAAATTTTGATTTCAAGTTATCAAGCCAAAAAGAAAAAACTTATTTTGAAAAGTGAGAATCAGTATATTTTTTTTTGGATTCTATAGAGTATTTGACCTTATAGAGATATTTCACAAGTTCACAACATTTAAGAAGAATTTATGAATTATATGTGAAATGGGAACTTTGTTTTGGAATTTTAGGAGCTGTGTTTTGTCACCAGATTGAGTGCATATAGAGAAATTCACATAATATGTTATTGTTCAATCTAGATTCATTGTATGGATGCTTATATCTATATCATTTGAAATACCTTGGTTCAAACTTCATTATTTGACTTTGACACTTTCTTCTTTTGGGTGTAAAATCATTATGTTTAATTATGTAATTACTACTGGAAACTTCTCTTGCTTATCACTCTTGTGGTTCTTACAAACTATATGAGCACACCTGGTTTGAAATTACATAATTGCTCATGGCTTACTTATGTATTGGTTGTAGTTGTTAAGCAGCAAAAGTTCTTAAGGGCAAAGTTTGGTGGAGTTGAGGATGAAATGCACGATGATGATGAAGAAGATGAGGAAGAACAGATGCCTGTATGGGGAGGAAGGAAGCCCCATTATCATGGTGCTGATAATCGTGATTTTGAGGTGAGGACTGGTACTTTAATTGCTAAACTTCTCTCTCTCCCCTTCCTCTCCCTCTATTCATGTATGTATGTGTAACTATTAATTTACGCTGACCATTTTCTTGTGATGTTTTTTCTTTCCTTCCAAATTCTATCAAATTTGCATAACTGGATTTCTATGTGCTTGTTTTAATATTACTTTGGGGTTGTTTTTAAATCATTTTTTCTTTTTTGATTGATGAAGCTACAATCAAGCGATGATGAATCTGCTGAAGAGGAGGAGGCAGAAGTGTTGAGGATGCAGAGAGAAAGGGAAAAATCATCAACACGGGAAGACTTTGGGCTTGAGGATATATGTCAAGATGAGAGTGATAGGGAATTAACTTTGGAGGTGAGGTTTGCACACAAAGTTGTTACTTTGGTTTTGTTAAGTCATTGGCTCTCTTGAATCTCTCCTTGTGATGGGGAATGATGGCTAAACTTAATAAGTTAATGTTTTCTGTTCAAAGAGGGATTATGATGTACAGTTTCTTTCATTTGACATGTCATTAAATTCCTTTATTTCTACAGGAAATTTCAGTTACTGGAAAAAGAACAAAAAAGTGTCCAGTGGGATTAGAAGTGACAGATGACATGGGTACAGCTTATGAGGAGGTCAAGAAAGATTTGAATGCTTTATCAAAGGAGGAGAAAATGGATGTTTTATACAAGTAAGGTCTTACATTTTACATTTTTTTTTTATTATAGTATATGCATTCTGATGAGTTTAGCTTTATATGTATTCTGATAAGTTGTCTCTATATGCATTCTTATAAGGGTATACATGTTTTATCTCTATGCATTTTGGTATAACGATAATTTTTTTTTGTCTGATTCATTCTCATCAAAGTTGAACAGTCACCTAACAAATTAAACAAATCAATAATGCTTTGGTTCCATAAAAATATAGTGTAAGTTCTGTTTTAAGGAAATCCTCTGTTTTAAGAAATCCAGGAAGATTGAAGGATCAACTGTAGTCTGCAGGGAAAAAGCATCAACTTTTTTTCATAGGTTGTGTATGTGTTTATATTTGACACTTTTAGACTTGTTTTACTTTTTGGTTGCTAAGAGAAGTTTGATTTTTTTTTTTTTTTTTCCTGTGCCATGTATTGTGTTGCTTTACAAATGCTCTTAAACTCAATCCATTGCCTTTCATCACTTGTAGATGCACATATCTCTCTCTCTCTCTCTCTCTCTCTCTCTCTCTCTCTCTTTAGATTTATAGTTTTATTCTAGGACTTTGTATTTTATGATTTAGTTTTCTTAGTTAGCATTTTTTTTTTCCTACAGTTCTGCACCGGAATTAGTTGGTTTGCTGTCAGAGCTGAATGATGCACTTGAAGAGCTTGAAAGCAAAGTTAATCCACTTTTGAGCAAGGTAGTGTTCATTCTTTTTAATTTTTTATCATCATTTTGTAGTGTTATTGCATGCTTCTTTTGGTAGTACTATGAGTGCTAATGGTATCATTTTTTTTTTTCATTGTTGACATCTTTGCATGGAGGGTTTGTAGGAAGAGTAATTTAGAAATTTTAAGGATAATTTTGTGTCTGATTTTTTGACTGGGTTGTAGTTGGTTTTGTGTGTCTTTGGCTGTTTCTTTTGACATTTTATTTTGTTGGACTTCTTGTCCATTCTCTTATGTACTATTTTTTCTCTTCAATAAAATTCTTGTTTGGTATAAAAGTCTTTTGTGTCTGATTTGGTGTATATGGACAGAAATGATGTGGTGGTTTAAAAGGATGGATTATTCTTCTTATGCATTGAAACTAAGTGCTTTCCTGGAGAAGCACTTGGTAGGTGCCTGCTCAAGAAGCGCTTTCAAGTGAATATGCAGGAAGCACATGGGCTTATAATGCAATTTTTCATTTTTCAGGTGCTTTAACAAAAGCACTACTAAGGGTCTGCTTAGGACTACTTTTGCACAAAGCGCTTTTAGTCAGTAGCCCTTTTGTTACTAGCGCTTTTGTTAGAAGCACATATAAAATATCATAAAAAATCTGAGCGCTTCTGACATACTTGAAAGCTCTTCATGAGGAATCACCTATCAGATACTTTTCCAGGAAGCACTTGAAGTGCTTCTGTCATCCCAAAAAGTACTTTTGTTTGTTTCTGCCAAAATTGTATAAAGCAAGTTTCTTGTTTAGTTATCTGAAAACGTTTCTCACACTGCCAAAAGAACCCCCAAACAGACCCTAAAAAAACTGCTACTGAGTAAAAGCGCTCCGTATAGAAACATGCCCTAAATTTTTTAGGGTGTCATTCTTATGGGCAACAACTTCTTCTCCCATGTCTCCTTTCTTCTTCTAGGCTTTACAATTTTGTTACTTTTTTTATTCTCTTATTTATTTGTTCTGTACTTGTGTTCATGGGTCACACTGCCTTTGGCCTTTTGGTTTTAATAATAGTTAATTGTGCCTAGAAGTAAGATGTTTCTTGTCTGCATTGTGAATCTATACAAAATAGAACAGTTTAATCATTTTTAGCTTTACTCCCAGATGTCTTGGCCCCAAAATTTATGTCCATTATAAAAGAAAAAGATTTTAATGATTCTATTTCATTTTTCCTATATTACCTTTAACTTCAGTATAATTTATATTCTATGCTAAGACCAAACCTATAATGGCAATTTTGGAATATCAAAACTGAAGATATGGAATGTTCATGCATATATTGATTATCCTTCTAAGTTGTTCCCTCTTCAAAGCATTGGTCTATCTAAGGCGGTACACATTTTTTTTTATTTGCAGCTGCACATGTATGATGGTGTGGGTCCTTTTAAGGAGTTATTGTGTTTAGATAATTCATTTGTCATCCATGTATTTGGAATTCCTTTGGGCTTTAATTATGCTCTTATGGTTTCAATATTTGATATCAGAATGCTCTAAACCATTCATTAGGTTTCTTCTGATTGTCCAAAATATTATGATTAATTTGTAAAATTGGTCCCTTAATCCCATCACTCAAGACGGGTGTTATCCACATTTATTATTTATTTTTAAGTTTTGAGTGTCGTTTTTTCTCATAGTTACACACAGATGTGATGAAGTATTTGGTTGTTGACTTGGTGTTATGTATTGTTATATTTTCATGTTTTATGAAGGTTAAAAATGGGGAGGTCATGATGGAAGGAGGAATGCACTATTTAGAGGTCAAGCAGCTTCTTCTGCTGGCCTATTGCCAAGCAATTACATTCTACCTTCTTCTAAAGTCTGAAGGCCAACCAGTTCGTGATCATCCTGTACTTGCTCGCCTCATAGAGATCAAGACTTTATTGGATAAGGTCTTCTTTTTTCCTCTAAGACCCCCCTCTCCCTCTTTTTTCTTTCCCCAAGTGATTTGCTCCCAAGTAGGCATCATTTACTTGCAAGGCCTTCTAGAGATCAACTTATTGTATTGGCTAATCTATCGGTCATGGCTTGTTGATTGATTGGCCAAGCAATTTTCGTGTGTCACCTGAACCGGCTTGTATAAACACATGTGTGCATACATATACATATAATGCAATGTGCTTTTACTCCCAATTCCCAAAGAATACTTTATATTTATTTCCGTCATTTATAAACATCAAAAGCCTGCTGAGCTCAATGGATATTTCACTAATATGGCGTGTATTTACATTCATTGCAACTTTAAATAGATGGATCTAATTGTTAATTTGTTATCTTCAAATGTCTGTTTTGTTGGTTTTGATGGAACTGCCTTTGTATTTATTGCAAAAAGAATGACTTGCAACTGAGTTTTGGTATTGTTTACAATTGGAACTGGTTGGTGGAAAAAGGAAAATGAATTGCACCACTTGGGTTGAATTTCAGCTTTTCCCAAATTGGTTGCTTCAGATAAGTTTAATCTATTGCCCATGAAAGTAAAGGTTCTGCTTTTTTCTTTTGCTCTTAATTTGTGCAGAAGCAGAAGTAGAGTAGTGGTTTATGTGAGGTGTAAACTGATGCTTTTGTTGTTCGAAGATAGGAGCTAATGTGTGTTTAACTTAACAGATGAAGCAACTTGATGGGAATCTTCCATCTGATCTTGAGGAAATTCTCAACAAGTATAATGAGGTGGAAGCAGTAGTGAAATCAGGTGAAGTTAATGCTTTTGTTAAAGGGTACAGGCCTCCACTTGCCTCAGTTGAAGCAGAAGAAGCAGCTGTGGTAGTTCTTAATTTAATCTGTATTTCAGCAGTGTACAAAATATAGTTTTTGAGTAATGATCTCTTGAGTGATTCATGCTTTAACACTGTAGTTGCATGACATTGCTGAGTTGGAAAAGGTGGAATCTTTGAAGGATAATGAGAAAAAGGTCCGAAAACAAAAATGTCAGGCATATCATACATGACATATTGTTAAATAGTTTCACATTCTCGATTCTGTATCTTTCCTGGATCTGATATTTTCTTTTGGGACACAAAAAGATTATCAATTTGTCTAATGTGGACCTCTTAATATGTGGCAGAATGATGAAGTTGGTGTACAGAGCATGAAAATGTTGAAAGTAAGAGCTGCCCTTGAGGAAAAATTGAAGCAGAAGGGTGTCTTCAGTTCCATCCCTCTGAAAACTGATAAACCCCGAAAACTTCTGAAGCCATTGAATGGGTATCACTTTGCTCCATACATCCTTATCTATACTTGTACCTACACTGGGAGGACTAACTTGACCAACATGGAATTGAACAGGAAGCTTGAGTCATACGATGATTTTGATGATGACGCTGTAAATGTTGAAGGGGCCTTCCATGGATTGACTAATGGTCATGCAAGTAAAATTTCCAAACTTGTTGTGGCTAATCCAAATAAGTCCAAGGTACAAACCTCAATACTGTCCTCCTAATCCATACTTGTTTTTTAATTGCTTCTTTCTCTGGATATATATATATATATATGCAACTTAATGAATTTATATGATTCATCGCAAATCATTGCACCTCATTTTTCCTCGAGAGGTTCGAACAGGAAATAAATTTCTACATTTCCACGCCCCAACTGTATTGCATCTGGATATTGATTTACTAGATTTGGTGTTCTACATTTTGTGGAGAATGCAATCCAAACATTAGTTGACTAGTTGTTCTATGTCAACATATCAATATAAAATCATGATTCAGGATAACCTGATATGGTTTCTACCCAAAAAGGAAAAAAGGATAAATCTGATGTGGTTGGTCATAATGCTATGTCAATATGATTATTAAAATAATATTTGGATGCCGGTTTTTTTTGTTTTTTTTTTCTTTTTCTCTTTATGAGAAGGTTATATCAGGTGATGATGATTTACCTAGGAGAGATGATATTGGAGAAAGGCGGAGAAAACATGAGCTCCGAGTACTGGCAGGAGCTGGAATCAAGTCTGAGGATGATGCTGGAGATGAAAATGGCACTATTTCAGATGAAGAAGATGTTGAGATGGAGGATAGTGAAACAGGGGGTTCAGAAGATGAATTTTACAAACAAGTGAAACAAAGCCGAGCTGCAAAACTTGCTGCCAAAGCTGAGATTTATTCAAGGTGTATATTTCATTTTGGTTAATTGTTTTAGTTTTTAGTTTGGTTAATTACGTCAATCCTGATATGCTTTGCATTTTGTAGTATATTTAGTCATTGTTGGTTTTAAGACTGGTTATTGTTGGTAATTTGTGTTTGCGAAATATGCTTTGCTTCTGCAGGTCCTCCACAGTTCCATCTTTCCCCGAAATTGAAACTACTGTCGATGGGAAACGCCATATTACTTATCAGGTTAACATGACCCCACTATGTCTTTTCTCATATGATCTTTGATTATTTAATATCTACCATTGTCTCTTGGTTCACCAAATTTCACTGCAGATGGAGAAGAACAGAGGACTTACTCGTGCTCGCAAGAAGTTGATCAAGAATCCAAGAAAGAAATACAAGGTATTTTCATCAAGATACTTATACCTTTGATGCTGCACGTTACTAAATTGTTTCTTTGTTAATTAATCTCTCTCTCTCTCTCTCTCTCTCTCTCTCTCTCTCTCTCTCACTGTGCAGCTAAAGCACCAGAAAGCAGTGGAGCGTCGGAAAGGACAGGTACGAGCAGTCAAGAAGCCTATTGGTCCCTACGGTGGGGAGGCATCTGGAATCAATGCAGGAATCAGTCGGAGCATCAGATTCAAGAACTAATTTGTTGTTGCCTTTTATTTATTATTTCCCTTCACAATACTTAGATCTGCATCATGAGTGTATGTTATTAAGTAAATTTTGTGTTACAATTTTGATCTAGTCATATAATTCTTTAATATAGTTGAACAGTTTGATGTTTAGAAAGCGACTGATTTTTGCACTTCCAGATTTAACTCTCTTGCTATGGCCTCTGTATAAAGTATGATGCAACGGGGGGTGTTGTTCTTGTAAAGACTTGAGAGTACCTACTATTTTTTGTTGGCTTCGGATCGAAATTTGGGACTCGTAAGTACGATAAAGTAATGGCAGCGCATTTACTCCCACCTTTAAGGCTTTGGGTCTTCTCTTCATATTTGACCTCTTTTGTAATTTTTTTTAAAAGGAGCAAAATAAAACAACATTTTGAGTTCGATTTCTTTGAATTGGATAAGTTAAACTTGGTTTGGTGCTCAAGATTAAATTGGGTAAGTTTAACTTGTTAGGCTTTCAAAACAAAAATAACTCACTAGATTCAAGTTACATTGAAGAAAGAAATGGAGGGTAACTAATAAACCTTGGAAGGAAGAAGTAGAAGGAAGATGGTGAATCAGTCACGAGGGGATGTCATCGTGGGGATCAGACGAAGTAAGTTTTTCTAATGACTAATCCATCTTATTTAACTTGGACAAAAGTTAGAAGTTAGTATGTATTTCTTTCTTCAATATACCTTGAGTTAGAATTAGTCATTAGATATGCAGTGCATTTATTGATAGTGAGCTCAATTTTGTTAGAAAAATGTATTCTAATTATTATAAAACCTATGATAAAGAACATAATAAAATAACTTTTCTGTATAACACCTCATGTGCACTTAGCGTCTTTTTTTTAGGACAATTTGTGTTTTTTTTTTATAAGAAGGGTTTGTTTATCATTAGGTCGACTTTTTTAACATTTGGTAACATTAGGTAGGTTTATTTAACAGTGGTGTAAAACGGAGTTTAAAATTATTTACTTAAATATTTTAATGTGTCAATTATAGAAAAATAATTAAAATAAATATCACTATACCAATAACTGGTTAAATAAATGTCATTTTTATATTACTTATTCCTTTAAAGACTATAGGAAAAACCTCTTTCTTAATACAAAGAGATCTTCCTTGGAGAAAACCAACCAACCCTTCAAGAACATCTACAAACAACCTGACAATTGAGAGGAGGAAATCTCCCTATAAGGCGGAAGGTGTCGAAATGTAGTTTTATATTTTCAAATTGGAAAAAAATTCGGTGCCTCAAATCATGTGCCTTAATATGGACTAGAGATCACAGATAATAAAATATAGGCTCAAGTTCAAATTAAACACTCAATTATGGAGTGAATTTTATCGAGATTTACGAATTAATAAATTTAAAAAAAAAATTCACAAATTAACGTCTAAATAAAAAAAAATATTTTCATTTTCTTAACCGATAATTTTAGGGTTAAATGCTAATGTGGCCACCATGATATGACATGTTCAATAACGTGACATCAGCTTGGCAATTTTCACCCCTAGTACACAATATGCAGCATGTTCACATTCAATGGGAACTGTATCAGTGGGCTGAAAACAGGAGGGGTGGTGGGCACGTGCCACATATTGGGTTATTAGGGATGAAAATTGCCAAGCTGATGCTACGTCATTGACATGTCATGTCATGGGTGGCCACTGGCATTTAATCCCGAAATTAACAATTTAGCAAACATAAACACATTTTTCAATTTAAAAGTTAATTTGTGGATGTTTATGAAATATTTATTAATTTGTGGACCTAGTTGAAATTTTTTTTTTGGTGATAAGATCTAGTTGAAATTCACCCATAGTTGGTGTTTAATTTGAACTTGAGCCTAAAATATCTATATATATATATATTATATATATAGTAGAAATAAATAAAAAAATTGGGCTGCTTTGCCTAAAAAAGGAAGCGCTCGAACGTGGATGTGGATGGCCAAGGTGAGAATGGCATAGAGAGCGAAAAGAGGTGGACAACTATGGCCTTGCCGTTGGTCTTCATGCTCCCAAACTCCACCTGCTTGCCGTGACTGACGCAATGGGGATGAGATTGAGGACGGAACTCAAAAGGCTTTTGTTTTTGTTTGTTTATTGAGATTTGCAAGTGAGAGTGACACTTGAGATTCAGACTTCGAAATAATTTTTTAAGTTTTAAGCAACCATGCCTAGAATAAACGAATAAGCTACCCAATCTACTGATGGGCCTACCCACAACTTGAAAGCTTTTTCTTTTTTTATTCTTCCATTCTTTGATTAATCCAATCCATTGAACTAGGACTATTGAGAAGCTCATCAAATTGTTGTCAAACGCCCAACAAAACCAGCACTAAGAAAATAATAAGTACCAATACATGGCCATGGACATGGACTGCAAGCCGTAGTAGACGTCGCCGTTTCCAATTTTAAAAAGGTAATTTCTTTATCATGTGATGGGTATTGTAATTGTTGCGAAAGTATTCAGTTCTCCAGACTCTGACAATTGCAGGAAAACATGCTTAGGATAGGTCTCTTACAAAGGCATCAGAGGAAAGGATGGGTTTCTTACAACAAAGCTAAATGATGTCGGTTGCTCGGTTCGGTTGTCAGTTGCCCGACTTCACCTATACCCAAAACGAACATCCGAACAAAGTTTGGTGGGTCGGGTGGTTCCAACCGATCCAACTGCATCGGGTCAATTGTTAGTTGCAATTAGGGGTGTGTTTCGGCCGGATCGGATCGGAAATAAGGTGTTCCAATTCCAATCCAAAAAATTTTGGAATGGAATTTATGTTCCAATTTTTATTCCAAAAAAATCGGAATTTCAACATCTCATTCCGATTCGGAATTTTTCGGAATATAACATTTTCGGAACTTTCGGATAAATATTTGAAATTTTTGAATAAAAAATCGGAATTTTCACATTTTCATAATATTTTTTAGAACATGTTCGGATTTTTTTTAGAGTAATGATGAAATTAACAAACAAAAAAAATTTAAAGACAATAGATTATGATACATTTCAATATTTATATTAAAATGTAATTAAAATATATGTCCAATTTAAAAAGAAAATTCAAAATATTAATTTAAATAACATTTAGAACCATACCATCCCATACCATTACCATAAAAAAAAATCTAGAAAAGAAGGAAAAAAATTATGTATGGTATATATTATGTATGTTATAAGAGAAATAAATTATATTTGATATATATTGTGTATGTTTAATGGTATATATTATATATTATAACATACATAATATATAAGAGAAATAAATGTCACTATGAATGTATAATAGGCTTAATAGCACATATCTTAGAGGTGGGGGATTAATCTTTGGACCTCATCCAACATTGTTAGAATAAATGTCACTAGTAGATACATGTTACCCATATATATATATCATGTTTGAAATTTTGAATATAATAAGTTTAAATATTTAGTAATTAGTAATTACAATTGGTGGGATATTCCAGTTGGAACAACTGTAGAATTGCCCCATATCTTCAATTCCCCTCCCTAATAAAAAAAAATAGTAATTACATGTACGGAAAAATGTGGGTGTTTGTGTTACCAACTTACCATTTATGTTATTATGATACACATATATTTATAATGTACATATGTTTATATTAATAGTATTAGTTATCCTTTTTAAAATATATGTTATATGTATCATACTAAATAAATGATAAAATATATAATATCAATATAAATATGGAATAAATTGGCATAATTTCGGAAATATCGGATCAGAATGCCTTCGGAACATTTCGGAATTTTTCGGATCGGAATTTACATAAACATTCCAATTCCAATCCAATTTTTTTCGGAATTTTCGGATTTCGGCATTTTCGGATTCGGAATAAAATTGGAAATTTTCGGATAGGAATCGGTCGGATTCGGATTTTCTAATCCAAATCACACCCCTAGTTGCAATTGAAGTCAAAAAAGAGAAAATTTTAGCTAAAAGACTCAAACTATACCCTATGTCTCTATTCAAGACATGAATTTCACTTTGTGTCAACTGAGGACTGAAACTTTTATTTTGTGTCAATTAAGGACTCTATTTTTTTTTTTTATCTCAACTTTGGTCGGACATTGGACTCATTAAATCTCCACCAAATTCAACAAACTTATACTAGGTTTAAATATATATATATATATCTACTCTTTACAACCATATAAACATTACCCAAATAGGACCTTTACAACTTTAGATAATCGGCCCCAAACTAGGGTATCTGAACTAGACATTTTCCTAAAGGTTTGATTGGACAGTTTCGTGTACCCCTACTTTGTGGCTGATTATCTAGAGTTGTAAATATCTGATTTGAGTGATCTATATATAGTTATAAAGAGGAGATGCATAGCTTTGAACCCAGTATAAGTTTGCTGAATTTGGTGAAGGTTTGATGGGTTCAATGTCAGGCCAAAGTTGAAAAAAAAAAAAAAAAAAAAAAAAAAAAAAAAACAAGGTCCTTAATTGACACAAAATAAAAGTTTCAGTCATCAGTTGACACAAAGTGAAATTCTTCAACTGATATTCATGTTTTGAATAGAGACATGGGGTATAGTTAGAGTCTTTTAACTAAAATTTTTCCTCTAGAAAATTGGTCAGTTTTCGAGTAAAAATCGACCCATTCCCACCCCTACCAAGGAGCAAACACACTACTACAATAATGTAAATAGACAACGGTTAATAGATAACGGTTTGTATTTTTTCCGTTATCTTAATTTACCACACAACGGTTTTTAAAAAACCGTTATATTAAGGTATAATATCCAATGGTATTTGGTTTTATGAATTTTTCTAAATTATTAAATACAATAGTATTAGACAAAAACCGTTGTGTTGGACAAGTTACACAAAAATAAAAAATTTGCGGGTGTTCGTATTTGGGAAAAACCGGAGGTGCGCGTTAATGAATTAATGAAACATTCATATCGCACCTTAAGTCAGAGAAGGTCAAAGCCCTTCAGACACACACATCCCTCTGACTTCACCGAGCTGCCATGGTACTTCTCACCAGCTCCATCTCACCTCAACTCCTTCTCTCTCTCTCTCTCTCTCTCTCTCTCTCTAGTCTTAGATCTCATAGAAGGATCTATACAAGATCTGGATGAGATCTTATCAGATTTGGAAGACCAAAATAGCTCTCATCGCACCTTTCTATCTATCTCTCTCTCTCTCTCTCGATCTCATCAAAACCCAAAATCAGTTCTCCCCTTCTCTCTCCATCGTTGGAGACATCATCGGCATAACTAAAATCGTGGTCGAGGTTGGGTCGAACGACAGCCGCCACTTTGGGTCGCTCAAACCCAGATCCAGAAATATCACGCCCAACGACGAGAAGAGCCAAGCTCGTTGTTGGAGAAGATAAATTCAAGGCTCGTTGTGGACGTTGTCGGTCGAGTTCCAGTTGGAGAATAGCCAAGCTCGTTGTTGGTTGAAGGTATATTCTCTCTCTCTCCCTCTTCCTCTCCTTCTCCCCCTTTCTCTCTATATGTATTTCCTCAGATTTATTGAAAATTAGTGTTAGGATTTGTAATTTGGGGTTTTCTTTAATTATTATGTTTTTTCTTTTTTCTTTTTTCTTTTTGTTTCTATTTCTTCAATTAGAACTCCTCTCTAGAAAAAAAAAAAAACATGTTTGCATATCTTCACAAGGTTATTGAACAATATTCGACACTTTAAGGAAATAAAGAATACCATACTGGTACATGTTGTTAGTTTAGCTCTCTAAATAGCTACTTTGATGATATAATAAAAGAAATACTGCAAGTGCGCATCCCTCATCATGTTTATTGTGAATAGGTATAAATAATGTCTGCAATGACCTTTTGTCCAACCCATACTGGAATGCTAGCTAGCTATAGTTTCTTACAGCAAGACTACTGCAATATATAGAGAATACAATATGAAATTCTTATATGTATTACATGGCCATGAAGGTGGGATTACACATGTAAGTCAGCATTCCTTTTTCCTTCATTTGACCAGCCTTGATCATAACTCCTTATATGACCCAAAGAATTTTTCTCTCAAGTCCAGTTCTCAAAGGATGAAAATATATTATTTATATACTGGAGGCTGGAAGGTAAAATGCTTTACATGTTCTATCTTTTTTGGCATTGGTTTGATTTCTGGAAATGCAGTAAACAAGTTGTATGTAACAACTGTTAGTTTATGATATATATATATATGTGTGTGTGTGTGTGTGTATGTGTGTGTGTGTGTGTGTGTGTGTGAGCCATAATTTATTTCTCTTGGAATATTTTTGACGTATTCTATTAGATTAGCATATATATGACTTTTTCTTTCTACTCTAAACATGTTTGATATTGGCTTACTAAATTTACTTGAAGGATATATATATATAGCTCAAGATATTATGTTTTTCTATCTTTTTTTGTTTCCTTTGTTTCAGGTTGTTGGCTTTGAGGGGGATGTTCCGAAGGAAGATGCAAAAAGAGTGGTGAAATCAACTTTCCAGCATTTTGGTAGGCTGACATACTTGTGAATGCTGCAGCTAGAAATTTTCTTGCGTCAGCAGAGGATCTATCCTCTAATGGATTTCAGACAGGTTCAATGTTATAACAGTCTTTATAATATGTTTGCACATATGAAATTGTTGTACGTAATAAAATTTTGATCCAAAACACGATTGATTTTATTTCTTCCCTGCAGTTATGGATATTGATATGTCTATATGATATGTTTGATCTATCCTCTAATGGATTTCAAACAGGTTCAATGTTATAATAGTCTTTATAATATGTTTGCACATATGAAATTGTTGTACGTAATAAAATTTTGATCCAAAACACGATTGATTTTATTTCTTCCCTGCAGTTATGGATATTGATATGTCTATATGATATGTTTGATCTATCCTCTAATGGATTTCAGACATGTCCATTATCCTTATGTTTGCATGTATATATGCCTATATGATATGTCTAACTGCTTTACTCATTTTACCATGGTTGCTTTACAGGATGAGGTTGATGCTAAGGTTATTGTAGCTGGTCTTTCAACAACCTGTAGTCAAAAAATTCACAATCAATTGGTATGTGTTTATTGTACCAAATGATGCATGCTTTGATAGGACAACAACAAAGGTCTAATAAAATTTATGTTTTATCTTCTCCTGTCATAATGTATTTACAATTCTCCTTTATGTTGAAGGTGCTTTTCTTTTGGAATAGATTATACATGAATATAAATTTGTTTGTCACTCTTAATTGTGTAGGCTTATAGGTTTATATGTTTAGACTAGGTATTGGATCAAATTAATAATTATTGTAGCGTTTCCTTCGAGGATTCATGTAGAAGGAAAATGAAAAATTATGAACTTACAATTAGATAGAAGGAGAAATTGAACTCCAGTTACAATAATTTGTTTCATATATGTTTTAAACTCTAGTAGGTGATTGTCATTTTTTCACAACTTCATTTACATCTCTTGCATTTTTTAATCAGTAAAAATTTTGAAGGGTGATAAGATTATATAATTTTTTTTAGGTCCTCCAAATAGAGTATATATAGTTATTTCAGTTCACTTGCACATATATAGATTTGGATTTGGCTCAAACACAGGTCAGATCCCTTTTAATGTTAAATATTGATATAATTATGAATGAGCAGTAGGGTGTTTTTAATCTAAAATCTGATTTTGAGATTTTGATGTTTTTGTCTTATATAATTGTTTTTGTTAGTATTTGTAGAATTTGGTTGTGATTACTTTCATTTTCAATTGTTTTGGGTTTATATGATTGTCATTGTGCATCACTATATCCATATAGCGTTGCATATTTCAGAGTCGGAAGTGGACCAGCATTGCACTTGGCAGCCAAACTGCCAAGCTGAGGGGATTAACATAAAATACTTTTCTTAATTGTTACTTTTCTTTTTTTAACTCCAAGATTGACTATGAGAGAAAAGGTCAAGGTTGGGACAAGATCAGACAGGCTTCTCCGGATGATTGGAAGAGAAACTTAGCTACCATAGTGTAGTATGTGGTCACTTTTATTCAAGTGAACAAGATCTTCTTCAGCAAGTAAGTCTCTTCTTCTCACTTTTTTTTTTTTTTTCAAATATTTGCTTTTTCCATATTTGGTGGAATTTATGGTTGAATCAGTATTTTGGTTGTTCAAAATGTTGTTTCCTTTTGTTTAGTCTTGGTTACTCAGCTTCATGTTGACAGAAAACTGAGTTCACCGCTGGAGGTCCGGTCCTTAAAGGAGAGATCCGGACCTCAAGCCTAGGTCTCAAACACCAATCTTACTGGAGGTCCGGTCCTCAAGGGTGAGGTCCGGACCTCAAGCCTAGCTTTGTATTCTAATTTCTTGTGGGATTGAATGCTGGATTAGAATGAAATTCTAAAGCTTGCATGATTATTCAAATAATAAGTTGGGCACTAGGAAAATGAACCAAACATGATTTGTGCACAGACTTTGTAGTAATGATCATCTACAGAAATTTCAAAAAGATAAAAATATTCACTTATCTGCAAATGAGAAACCCAACAATGAAAAAAATGCATATACCCAACAATATTTGGTCAATATACAAAAAGTTAGTGGATTTTCCTTCTTTCAAAACTCTCTTACTTGACCAAATAAGTGAATATTTGTATCTTTTTGAAATTTCTCTGAAATTTATCTAAATGTGACTTTGTGTGTGTTTGTGCTTTTTTACATGGACTTTGTTAGTTTTCTTAGAGTTTTGGAGTTGGGGCAGCTACTTTAAAAGGTATGGGGAGGAGGAAGGACAACACTTATACCCAAGAAGATGTCGATGTGTAAATATACAAAATTATCAAGGATTATAATATTGTTTTCAATTCTTCTATTTAGAGCTTGCATATGACTTGCCTAATATTGCTTTGCATTGCATTGGTATCTTATTAGTTTTGTTTTGATTGTAGTTGGCAATAAGAAGCTCGCAGATATGGATGCATATGCTTGTGACTTAGGGGGGTCAAGTTGGAAGGAAGTAAATGTGTTATGTTAAACTAGGTTTTTTTTTTTTTTTTTTTTTTGCCTCTTCTTTTAAGCTAGTTTGACTGAATGTATTTTTTGTATAACTGATCACACTTATAGAACCTATCATGCAATGTAATCTTACTTATATTTATGAAATATCTTTTGGTTTAATTCTGAGCATGAGCGTGCATTGGTATACTATAACTAATTGCTGTATTGCATTGGTTTTCAATAAAGACCAATGTACCAAAGCATTATATACATCAAAATCAAATTGAAATATTATCTTACACAATGGTTATATGGTTAAAACCAGTTGTACTAAGTGTCGTCCTACAATGGTTTTCAACAGAAACCGTTGTACCAAAGCATTATATACATCAAAATTAAATTGAAATTATTATCTTGCACAACGTTTATATGGTTAAAACCGTTGTTTAAAGTGTCGTCCTACAACGGTTTTCAATAGAAACCGATGTACCAAAGCATTATATCCATCAAAAGCAACTTGAAATTGTTATTTTACACAACGGTTATTATACATAAACCATTGTCTTAATGACTATTTCACCTCGTGTTTATACTTAAAACAATTGTAAAATACATGCATTAGGGTATAGAAACCGTTGTCTCGCCTATTAGTACACATCGGTCTTTAAATAAAAATCGATGTCTAGATAAGTACGCAACAACGGTATCTTCTAAATCATTGGTTTTTGAGGATGTATATACAACGGTTTTAAATTAAAACCATTGTATTAATGTTTACAAGACAACGGATCGATATTACCCGTTGTCTATTGGTATCCTAATAGACGTCGGTCGATTAGACGACGGTATTTTGACAACTTACACAACGGATAAAATCCGTTGTCTATTACGTTTTTTGTAGTAGTGACATGATATCTCTTTAGGGAGACAAAGAGAAAGGGAAAGGAAGGGAATGAGAGAGATATAGGTGGTGGGGGAGTCGGAATTGCCGACGTCGGTAAGAGGAGAGGGATGGGTGGTGGGGCTATGCATTGGGTGGCTGTGGTGTTTATTTAATGAGCAGTGCTAGAAATCCCAAATTTGTATCTCAATTTTGGATCCCAAATGATGTGTTAGTACTTCATTGATTCATACATGACCCACTCAAATGATTATTAATTTTATAACAAGTGAAACACTGACACGTATATTTGAGATATAAATTTGGGATCCTTAGAATTATTGTTATTTAATTGATTATTTGTTTTATATTTTAGTTTTAGTTTTGTCGATGCTGAAAAATGGTAAAGCAGTCAACGTCGAGTCAAACCACATGGACCCGTTGACCTACCACTTGGACCCGTTGACCTACCACTGAGTGGATGACACATTGAAGTGGGGTAGGAACGAGTAGCTGGGTCCGACTAGTGAATAGTGGAGAAAGAATAATATCCAGAGCACCCTGCGCAAGTATACAAAAGTGAGCGGGAATGACACCGGTGTGGTACCGGCCGAACCTCCTATGACGCTCAAGTCAGTGTTCAGAGAATCTGTGAGCAGAGTGAGTGAATAGTATAATATTGATTGAGTTGTCCTTTTGTGGCAAGAAAGTACCTCTTTTATAGTACTTTTGGAAGAGTGTCCACCAATCCGGTGGTGACACGTGTCCCTTGTAATGGCTCGCATTGTAGGAGCGCCATGTGTCACCTGTCTCGAGGACCCGAGTGAGTTGACACGGGTCGGGGGCCCAGGAGGCTGGAACTTAGGAGGTCAGGACCTAAGGGGCCGGAGCCTAGGAGGTAAAGGCCTAGGAACCCGGAAAGGGCTTAGTCTTTGGGCCTAAGAAGTCGATGCCTAGGAGGGGTTTAGCTTTTGGGCCTAGGCCCAAACGACATGATGCTAAGCTTTGTGTGACTTGTCGTTATGTTCAGATGATTAATCATACGAACAAGTTTAATTGTAAAATAAATAATTTGCACTTATTTCAGTTTTTTGAGTTTTATTTTAGGACAAAATAGGAAATTTGTTTTTATTTTAACAAAAAATTAGATGATATATGTCACATTGTCACATTTGTGCAAGTATGATTGATTGTAAATTTTTTTGTTGTTGGTAAGTGTGCCCACACCCAAATAAGTTGGGTGATATTAGGGAAAAAAAAAACCTTTCGCTAAAATGAAAGACTTAGGCCGGCCCAATAAGGTGGCTGTACTTTTCTTGGCCCAAGCAAATATTATTCTTGAACCCTGGGCCAAAATGACTGGGTTGCCCGATCCTTGCAGCGATCAAACAAACTCGAAATCGATACAAAATTTTTTTAGTTGGAAGGAGGGGTTTATGTTTATCCCATGTCCCATGTTTGTATCCATCACTTTTTATAGTTTCTCATGTTCTTTTCCTCCCATATCCCAATAACATAGAATTGAGTTTTGTCTTGTAACCATGGCTGAAATCAATGACACTAGAAAGTCTAGAATGGCCGACTGTATCAGCGACTTGCCTGATGACGTTCTATGTCGCATCCTCTCCTTCCTAACCGTGAAGGACGCATTTAACGCGAAGTTACTGTCTCGTAGATGGAGACATCTCCAGGTTCCTCTCTCCAATCTTTACTTCAATCAAAACACCATCTTTGGAACTGAACATAGTGATTGGTACCTAAACAAACATCTACAGCTTAAGTCTGAATTTATAGAAAGGGTTGATGGGTTTTTGAAGTTATTTAGAGGTCCATATCTGAATTCTTTCATGGTCTGTTTCTGCCTGGACAATGAGTTTGCTTCTCATATTGATAATTGGGTCGCTTTCGCTGTTCAATTGAATACTGAATCAATTAAGCTCAACTTTTACTCTGTTTTCAGTTTTAGTAGATACAAACTCTATAATTTTCCTTTTCATCTTCTTCCCTTTGGCAAAGGGTCTCGCTTGAAGCATCTGAGCTTAAAAGCATGCTTGCTGAGGCCTCCTCCGGAGCCTCAGCTCGCAAACCGACTTAGTTCCTTGAAGACCCTTGATTTGCAATATCTTCCTTTAGACCAAACTGGTATAGACACTGTCCTCTCTATTTGTTTGGAACTTGACTGGTTGATATTGAAGTCCTGTCAATTGCCAGAGACTGCACGGATATGCGGCCGAATGAAAGGCCTGCGCGTCAACTTTTGTCAGGACATGCGGACTATTGAGCTCAGGTCTGTTTACCTCCAAGCATTTGAGTATAGGGGTATGAGGATAAATGTCTCCTTTTTGGATGTACGTTGTCTCGAAAGAGTTCTTTTGGGGTTTCATAACCCATCTGAGAGAGGGACAAATTATATCTGCAATGGTCTAGCAAAGGATCTTCCTGAGTTACAAATTCTATCGCTGGTTTGGTTTACTGCTAATGTAAGTTGGGAAATAATTATGTCATATTGTCATTGCTAATATGAATTTTTGAGAAAAAAAATTGGGGAATACTCTGTGTAATGTTTTGCTACATTTATTTTGTCTTTAGGCACGCCCTATACCTGCAAGCGTGACTACATTCAACTGTCTGAAACAATTGGACATGTTTGTGTCTCATTACAAAGGCTTTGACCTCCTCTCAATTGCTTACATTCTAAACGCTTGCCCAAGTCTGCAGAAGTTCCATCTGGCTGTGAGTCCTTACAATCATTTCCAAATGCTGTATTTTATTAATGACATGGTTGGACTAATCTTTGTGAAACTTATTTTACAAATTCATAACCGGTCTTCGTTATCTATACACTACTATACACACATGGTTATATTTATGAAGTGGGTTTCTATTTATATTTTTTTTCGTCTCTCAATTGATTTATCTTATAGGCACGTTTATGATAATGTGAGCATTGAATAGCCCAGTTCAAGGATTCAGATACACACACACACACACACAGAGCAAGAAAATCCAATGCCCGGAAAACCTAAGGATTCCCCTGCAAAGTTCGTCCATGGAGGGTGAGTCAGGGCCTAAGATCTGGCTGAAAGCTCACACATGTTGAAACAGAAAAATTAAGGGATTCTATTAGATATCCCACTTAATTTTTCTCTCTTTTTGGTGAGAAAAGGAAGGGATTCTATTAGATATCCCACTTAATTTTGCTCTCTTTTCAGTGAGATAGGGAATTTGATAAAAATTTATTAAGAAAATATGTTAAATAAAAGTTTTTGAGGTTTTCTTTTAGAAGTTATTCTGAAACTTGTCTTCACTAAATGGGTGACGTGTCAAAGGGCATGGTCTTGGATTCCGTTGCACGTATACACACACAGGCACACATGCATGTATGCACACACATACACATACTGAGCCGGTTTCAGTTCCTTTTTATTGTTGATTTACTCTACCTCCAGTGTGTAGATTCTGGAGAAGCATATACGTGCAGGTGCAGATATACAATTTCAGTTGTCAGGGGCATATGCTTATTGTTAGATCACTCTAGTGTAAGAGTTAGGTGAACAAATGCAATTTCACAAGAATCATGTGCATAAATTGTGTGATTTAATAAGTTATATGAAATATAGATGTTTCTGTGAATTCTTGGAGTCTTAGGAGTCTTTCCTTGGATTTCAGGTCTGTAGTTATATTATTAGACACTTCCTTTATGGATGGGACAATCTTAGTAAAATACATGGGATTACCATGAGTTATTATAAATATGTTTTGTTGTACTAAGAGATGTAGAGATTTTGATGAAAGAAGAAGAGGGGGGGGGGGGGGGGGG
>QANW01004755.1:226156-237420 GCA_003254865.1 Dryas drummondii | reverse complement strand
GGGGGGGGAGGATTTGAAAGACTTTAGGCCCTCTAATTGCTAGTTGGTAGTGTTTATAAATTTTTGTCTAAGGTCTTGGCACAAAAGCTGGAAAGGGTCTTGGAAGATGTGTCCGAGCCACAAAATGTGTTTTTGGGAGGAAGGTAACTTTGGAGTCAGTTTGGCTCGCAAATTATACATTGATTCTTTGCTGCGAGTGGGGAAGAATGGAATGTATCTGTAAATTGGATATCTAGGAGGCTTATGATCATGTAGCTGGATTCTTTGATCAATTATGTATTTCTAGACTAAAATTTTCATTTCTGGTGAATAGAAGTGCTAGAGGATTTTCGTTAGTTCAAAAGATCAGGGAGATCTTTTGTCACCTCTATTATTTATCTTGGTCACGGAGATTTTGAGCAGTGGATGGGAGTCTAACTTTCTGGTTGTCAAGTTGGCATAAAATGCAATGGGTTTTATCAAGTTTTCATTTGTTATTTGCATATGATTCCATTTTTTTTTTATGCAGAATGTTAACAAACTAACAATCCAAAATGTCCTTTGGTGTGTCTTTAGGATTATAATTGATTGACGATTAATTTGAATAAGAGTGAGATGGTGCTGTAGGTGTGGCGAGTAACGAAATGATGGTTAGTGAATGGAGTTGTGAGGTGGGTTTCTTTGTGAAAGACATATCTCAAGTTAGTTTTATGCATTCTTCAAAGTGGTGTCAGTGTAGAATTCTTTTGGTGAAAGATTTGAGAAAAAGCTGGCGGGATGGAGGAAGAAGTAATGATCTAAAGATAGGAATGCAACATTGATTAAGAGTGTTTTATGTAGTTTCCCAACTTCATGTCTCTCTATAGTATCTGAAAGTTGTTAATTGGCAAGAGGTTGGAGAAGATTCAACAGGATTTCCTATGGTCTGGATTATGTGATACTTATATGTGCTGTTTGGTAAATTGGAATGCTTTTTATCTTATTAATATTTTCTCAAGCAGGAAACCCACAGGGGTCCAGTGGTAAGGACGAGTTGGGGAAGTCTGCCTAGTTTGCAAGGTCCTCAGTTCGATTCCCCCTGGGTGCATACACTCCTGTTGGGGCCACCATCACCCAATTCCGCTATCGACAATCGATGGAGTTGGGGGTTTGTACTGGCCGTCCGGATTGGTGGGTCTACATGTGTCCTCGAGATTAGTTGGGTCAAAGATCCGGATACCTGAGACATCCAAAAAAAAAATCTCAAGCAGGATGGTGATCAGGGAATTAAAAAGCTTGATGCTTTTTAATCAAACTCTTTTAGGGAAGTTTCTTTGGCGGTTTGGAGTTCAACACAATAGCATCTGGTAGTGATAGTAACTATTGGTGTTTCAGGTGGTGGTTGGACTACCCGAGGTGTAATTAGGGGATCACACGTATCAGTTTATGCAAAAGGGGATTAGGGATGTGGACTAACTTGTCAAAGTTTCTAGTTTTTAAGTTTAGGGTTGGTATGAGAGTTGGATGTTGGAAGAGAGGATATCCATCATATTAGCCATGGGTGTGTGTGTGTGTGGCTATTTGGAATTCTATTCTATTCTTTTAATTAGGGGATATATTTTGTCTTATTCTTGGAGTCCAATTTCTGTTAGGAACTTCCATGTATAATTGGGAGTTACAGTTAAAGCCAGCGAGGTTTCTTAATAAGGTGAAGGTTAGAGAGGGAGGGGCATGAGAGGATGTCCTGGAGTGGAGTTAGGCTGTTGGGTTGAGTTTGTAATGCATTTGGATGAAGGACCTTTTTATGGGTTATTTTAGAGTTTTTGTTCTTCTCCCATGGAGGGAAATTTCAATTGTGATATGAGGGTTAGAGGAAATGTAATTGTTAATCATTCTAATATGAGCAAGGGAGGGGAAGAATCATTGTACGAGGAATGGAAAACCATAATTTATTGGTTTGTCAATTATTCATTTGTTGTGCTTCAAGGTTTGTCTGTCATGTCATGTGTGAGCCAATGGTGTGTGTGACAACTAAGCGTGATAATAATCAACAATTAATTTAGTATTGAATTGATATGTCAACTTAAATTTTCAATTATAACCCTGTGCAAGTTTTTATCCTGTTGATTTAGCCTTCGATACATCCTAACTAACATTTCCTTTGTTCTATGGCAGTTAAGTTATTGGGGTGGCAGAGAAAGACGAGAGGAGAAGGTAGAGTGTTATTCGAATTTGAAGAAACTATGTATTCTGCAATTGAAAGAAATTGAAATTAGTGGTTTTCAGGGCAGACTGGAGGAGATGGAGCTTGCCATATACTTGCTTAATAATGTTATTGCACTTAATCGTATGATCCTCATCAACTCACAAGAGAAAACGCATAACAACAGGTGGATAAATGTGTGGGACTCATGGACTGAAGTGGATAGGAAGCAAATCCATGATTCGCTTGTTAAAGAATTGATAAATTCAGGGGTAGAATTAATTGTCCTTTGATTCTCTTTTTTTTTTTTTTTTTGAAGTGGGGTAAATTACTTATATAATATTATGTTTTTCCATATAGGATGTATTTACAATTCAAGATTTCAAGCCATATTGGGTTACTACTCATTGTTAATTTTAATTTTCCTATTTACATTTATTAGGATCATTATCTATGTATTCATCCTGATATTGAAATTGTCAGAAATTTCCAATTTCCTACATAGAACGCCATTATTTTTTTATTTAGTGAAGAAGAGATTCGAACTTGGAATTTCTATGACATTGTGAAAAGAAATAAGGCTAATTACAAATAAGTCGATAAAACTTTTAATAATTATATTTTAATCAATACATTTTTTTATCATTTCATTTTAGTCACTATTGATCAAAATGTAAAAATATGAATTAAAATAAACATACATAATTATTCATATTTAGATTTAGCTAGGCTCAAGTACATTTACATTCATTAACTATAGAGTTCATTTCAAGTTGGTTCACGAACTATAAAATATTTCAAATTTCTTCATTAACTATAGAGTTCATTTTAAGTTGGTCCACGAACTATAAAACATTTGAAATTTCCCCATTAATTATATGGTTCATTTCAAGTTAGTTCACGAACTAACAAAAAATATACATAATAGTAGACAAATCCAGGTTGACAAAAAAATCGGACCAAACCGGATTATTTATATATTTTTTATTTATTATATAAAAGTTATATATTTTGAATAAAAAATGTATAAGGTGTTTTTTGCCCATGCTAGGTTCAAACTCATGACCACTTGAGGATAGTGAAAAATTGAATTCTCACTTAGGGGTCGGCAATGGGCCGGGCCAGGCTCGGGTTGAATGATAGAAGCCCAATAGGGCTTTCGGGCCGGGCCGGGCCGGGCTTGGGCTTTAATACACAAGCCCAAGGCCCGCCCATTGGGCTTTGGCTTGCGGGCTTGGAGGGCCGGGCCGGGCTAGGCCCAAACGGGCGGCCCAAATAGGCCCAAAGCCTGTTTAGACACATATATATGTTCAAAAAAAATATAGGATTTTGGCTATGTTGTGATTTGAACATGAGACCTCACATAACAAACTTCAACTCTCAACCAATTGAGCTGACTAGTTTATTTGTCAAGTTTGTGAATCATAACATATTTAATAGCTCTTTCGTTTGTTTACTTCAATAAATTATTAATATGCTTATTAAGTTATTCTATAATACTATTATGTTAGTAATAGTGTAATACCATAAATAATAAACTTTTAAAATTATATACAACATTACAACTATAATAAAACATAAATGTACATATGTTTTATTATATATTTTATTACATATTTTTATAAACAAACGATGCAATTGTGTTGTCAACGATCCGAACCGTTCAAATTTTAGTTCCTCACTCAAAGATAATTCGTGCAAAAAATTAGCTTAATCGGAGATGTAAAAGTGACATAATGGTGGTCGAATTAATGAACAATCGTGGTTTTTCTAATGATGATCGAATGGGTAGATGAATGTCGATCTAGCCGATTTTTTGTACGGATGATCTTTGACTATGAACATAGAAAATGAACGGGTCAAATTGTTGAAATCACGTTGTGGTCTTCATAATTATGGAAACAACAAGGTTTCAACGGGAAATTTATTAGAATTATACTCTTCAAGTGTATTTATATGTAGAAGTTCATATATCGATCGTGTTTTCAAAGATCCGAACTGTTCAAGTTTTAGTTCCCCATTCAAAGAGAATTTTTGCAAAAAATTAGCTTAATCGGAGATGTAAAAGTGACGTAACGGTGGTCGAATTAATGAACGATTGTGGTTTTTCTAATGATAATCGAATAGGTGGATGAATTCCGATATAGCCAATTTTTTGTAAGGATGATCTTTGACTATTAACATAAAAAATGAACGGCTAAGATTGTTAAAATCACGTTGTGGTATTCACAATTATGGAAACGACAATGTTTCAACCGGAAAGTTATTAGAATTATATTCTTCAACTCTTCAAGTGTATTTATATGTAGAAGCTCAAATCTCGATCGTGTTTTCAAGTTTCCAATAATCTGAACCGTTCATTTTTTAGTTTTTCACTCAAAGATCATCCTTGTAAAAAATTAGTTCAATCGGAAATGTAGAAATTAGATAATGGTGGTCCAACTTATGAACGATCGTGGTTTTTCTAATGATAATCGAATGGGTAGATGAATTCTAATTTTGCTAATTTTTTGTAAGGATGATCTTTGACTATGAATATAGAAAATGAACGGCTCAGATTGTTGAAATCACATTGTGGTCTTCACAATTATGAAAACAATAAGGTTTCAACGAGAAAGTTATTAGAATTATACTCTTCAACTCTTCAAGTGTATTTATATGTAGAAGCTCACATATCGATCGTGTTTTCAACGATCCGAACCTTTCAAGTTTTAGTTCCCCACTCAAAGAGAATCCTTACAAAAAATTAGCTCAATCAGGGATGTAAAAGTGACGTAACGATGGTCGAATTAATGAATGATCATGGTTTTTCTAATGATAATCGAATGGGTAAATGAATTCTGATTTGACCGATTTTTTGTAAGAATGATCTTTGACTATCAACATATAAAATGAACGGTTCAAATTGTTAAATTAATGAACAATCATGGTTTAATAACTTTAATTATAGTTGTATTATAAAAGTTGTATATATACATATACATTTATGTTTTATTATAGTTGTAAATTTGTAATGTTTGTATATAATTTTGAAAGTTTATTATTTATGGTATTACATAGTATAGTTTACACTTTACACTATTACTATTTACTAACATTATAGAATTATATAATAACTTAATAAGCATATTAATAATTTATTAGAGTAAACAAACGAAAAACCTATTAAATATGTTATGATTCACAAATTAGACAAATAAACTAGTCAGCTTAGTTGGTTGAGAGTTGAAATTTGTTCTATGAAGTCTCAAGTTCGATTCATAATATAGCCAAAATTCTATATTTTTTTTTATTGAAAATATTAAACGGGCTTCGGGCCGGGCTTTGGGCGGGCCTAAGCGGGTCGGGCTTTGGGCGGGCCGTGGGCTTCAAGGGGATGGCCCAAGCCCAACCTAAGAAATTTTCGGGCCGGGCCGGGTCAGCCCAAATGTCGGGCCAAATCGGGCTTCGGGCCCAATGGGCCGGGCGGGCTTCGGGTGGGCTTCGGGCCTTGGGCTATTTGGTGAGCCCTATTCTCACTACACCATTTAGTCACTTATGATATTCAAGTACATGCAATATATTTATAGACATACTGATACTTGAAATATAATAATTTATAAAATTATAATTGGTATTCTACATCATAACCTTATACCCTAAACCATAAAATCTGAACCTTATACCTNTGAAACCTTATACCTTAAAAATTAACCCTATACTCTAATAATTTTAGTATATAAACTATAAATTATAGTTTTGGACTTTTAGTAACATATTTACAATATAGAAACTATAAATTATATAAAATATAAACTAGTAATATTTTTAGACTTTTTACAATAATAATATTTAAATAGAGACCGAAAATAATATCTAAAAAAAAAAGAATAATATATAAAATATATTTAATTTTATAAATTACTATATTTCAAGTATCAGTATGCCTATAAATATATTGCATGTACTTGAATTTCATAAGTGGTTAAGTGGTGTAGTGGGAATTCATATTTTGACTCTGCTCACAAAGTCATGGGTTCGAACCCTAGCATGTGCAAAAAACACCTTACATCTTTTTCATTCAATATATATAACTTTTATATAATATAAAATATATAGATATATAAATAATTCGGTTCGGTCCCCTTTTTTTGTCAACCCGATTTTGTCTATCATTTTGTATGTTTTTTGTTAGTTAATGAGGAAATTTGAAATGTTTTTA
This sequence comes from Dryas drummondii, assembly GCA_003254865.1. Lineage (NCBI taxonomy): Eukaryota > Viridiplantae > Streptophyta > Magnoliopsida > Rosales > Rosaceae > Dryas > Dryas drummondii. The sequence goes on along the minus strand of QANW01004755.1, from coordinate 231,058 downwards.
TAGTTCATGGACCAATTTGAAATGGACCCTATAGTTGGTGGATGTAAATGTACTTGAGCCTTAGATTTATATTAAATTTGTATTTGACTGTTACGTAACAAAACGGTTTAGGGTTTAGCTCTCAGGTTCGAGACCTAAACCCTAAGTTATAAGCTCAAGAACCCTAATTCTAAACCCTAAACCCCATTTATATACCATGTACTCCATTTCTATACCCTAAACTAAATTAATATCAACGTCATAATTTTACGCTCATAAGTAATGGAAAAAAAGGATGAGCAAATTGGTATTATCAAGTGGATTGAGTTTAGTGACTAAAATGGGCTGGCCATTTACTAAAATGTAATTTCTCAAAATATACCATTGACTAATATGAGATAGAAAATTTTGTATTGACCTATTTGTAATATTGAAATTTTTTATTGACTTTTTAGTTTTTTGTAATTTGCTATTAAAATAATTTCGAATATCAAAATGGTCAGTGAACCATACAAATAATGTTCATCGACTAAAATGAAATTAAAAAGAAAAAGGCAAAGTAATAATCAAACAAAAAACAAAAATGAATTTATGAATCCTGCAACGCTGTTGACACACTGCTGATGTCAGCTGTGTTAAAATTTTAAAATTAAATAAAAGTCAATAACAACAACAAGTTAACATGTTGATGACGTGAGTAGTGTTTAACTTTTAAAAATTACATATTTATCAATAAACAACAAGCTTACACGTGGAAAATTTAGGTTAAAATAATTAAGTAACTACCATTAATGTTAATCCATAGTAATTAACATGCTAAAATTTGTGATTGTGTGATAGACACCGCTTTTATTTGGTAACTGTGTGACGATTATTGTTTTTGAATTGGTATATGTGTGACAGTTACCGTTTTTGTAATTGGTATATGTGCGACAATTACCATTTTTTAATTGGTGTTTATGTAATAGTTACCCTTTTTTAATTGGTACTTGTCACACAAATACCGTTTTAAAATTTGTGACTGTGTGACAATCAACCATTTCTTTGTGTAGTTGTTGGGTAACTCAGTTAGAAGAGCCATAGAATTACTCACAATGCACTTACATTCGATCCATTTCCCCCAATACAAAAAAAAATTATATATATATATCACCATTTGTTTGCTAAAAAAAAAAAAAAGTTTTGAATTTCGCTTGGTATAAATATGGGAGAAGGTAAGGGCAAATTAGATAATTCATGCAACTTAAACTGTCTGACATTAGCAACAAAATTTGGGCACGTTGACCATTATGTAATAGATAGTTAAAACTCAATGACCATGGGTTAAAAAAAAAAAACTCACATTGACCATTTAAGTATCTAAATATTTTTTAATGAATTTAATTTAATTTTCTTTAATTTAAAGGTCCATTGATTTTAACTACTAAATTTCAATAACTTTTTAATTTAAGTACCAAAATTAAATAGCATTTTAGATTATATACTAGTTGAAAAGTCAAACAAAAAGTAAAATGTATTAGAATTTACAAATATTATATCACGTGCCACTATAATAAAAAAATAAAAATAATATTACATCACAAATATTATATTAATTTATACTATATTGTATTAAAAAAAAAATTCAATCCAGTCACAACTAAACCGTGACTGTTTTGGTAAATTGAAAAAGAGAACTCACACTACTATACGATGTATTATTTTGAGTAAAAGTATTGTTTTGACCTCTATTATACTATATTGTAGTATAATTTCTCTAAAAAAAATTCAATGAAGTCACAACTTAACTGTGACTGTCGTTTAGTCACAACTAAATTTGAAGTTGTGAGTGTCGTACAGTCACAACTAAATGTGAAGTTGAGACTATATTAGCAAATTTTCAAAATAATATAAAAGCCTCAAGGGCAATTTTGTCAAAACCTTATAAATTTTAACTAACACTCATCATATGTGGGTCAAAAGACAAAAATGTCAAATGAAAAAGACTCAAATCAAAGGGGTCAACATATTTGTGACATAATCTAAAAAACATATTTAAATTTAATAGTTCAATTGAAATATTATATGGTCTTCATGCTATATCAAAAAATTATTAGAATTTAGTATTTAATCCTAATTTTTTATAAATTTAATCCATCTAATTTATTAATTTTTCACAATATAGAAATGTAGAAAATAATTAATTTACAGATGAATTATTTTTCATAATGACAAATTATTATGAGTGCTACTATTTGCACACCTTTTTTTTTCTTTTTGCACACCCCTACTGAAAAAATAAAAATAAACACAAAGAAAAAGACCTCACAGCCCCTCCCTTTTTCTCTCTCTTTTTTTTTTCCTCTCTTTTTTCTCTGGTTCACACCCCCTCCCCCCCATTTTTTTTCTTCTTCTTCTTCCCCCTACCCGAGCCAAACAGCCACCACCACCAAAACAGCCCATCCACCAGTCCAAGTTTATTTCCTGAATACAAATAACAAACTCAATAGCCATTTGGGCATACTCTCAAAGACAGTTCATGAGGCCTAATTCGCCAAAACTAATTCCTTTTACATGTTTCCCGTCCAATTTGTTTATTTAACGGAAAGTCAAGATCAACCAAGCATTTCCAATTATCCTATTAGCCAACCAACAACTACTGAAATTCGATCCAATTTTAACCATATAAGACAACTTCCATGCTTATATGCACATTGCTTATATCAGTTTCCCACTGGATCCAAATCATTCAAATCAAAGTCAACACATCATTTCCAAATTCCCAGAAAAAAAAAAAATGGCAGCAATCTCATAAATATAAAAGAAACCCAAGACGATTTAAAGAAAGAATTACCCCAAATGATCAGGAACAGTCCTAGAAATCCTCATTTTCCTTCTAGTCCCTCTGTAAAGATCTTGCGAAAAAAAAATTAGGAGCAGTTGGTTCAGCAGACCAGTGCCGAACTCGTCGGTTTCGTTCGACAGGTACCCGCCGAACATACCAGGTTTGTTCGACGGGTACCTGCCGAACGAAACCGACGGGTTCGGCACTGGTCTGCCGAACCACTGCACCCAATTTGTTTTTGCTGTCTGCTTGGGTGAGAGGAAAGAGGAAAGGAGAGAGAGAGAGAGAGAGAGAGAGAGAGAGAGAGAGAGAGAGGGAGGAGAGAGAGGANAGAGAGAGAGAGAGAGAGAGAGAGAGAGAGGAAAAAAGAAGGTGGTGGTGGTGTTGGTGGTGCCGTGGTCTGGACTGCTCGTGTAGGGAGAAGAAGAAGAAAAAAAAATGGGAGGGGGTGTGTACGGGAGAAAAAAAAAATTGTGGAGGTGTATTGTTTAAATGAATTAAGTGGGGTGTGTAAAAGAAATTTGTTAAGATTAATAAATTAGGGTATTTAGGTAATTCAAAGGGGTGTGTATATGAGAAATTTTAATAGTGAGGAAAGTGTAAGGGTGTGAAGTAAGAAAAAAGGTGAAAAGGGTGTGCAAAAAGAAAAAAAAGGGTGTGCAAATAGCAGCACTCATTATTATTCTAGCAAGTTACTAACAAATAAATAATTACACATTATTTTATTTACCATTTTACATCCAAACATGCATGTTTTATGGATAATTTTATTAAATACTCCTTAAACTTTTTTGACTCCTACCCCCAAATCTAACAATAATGACCTTTTTACATATTTCAGACCAAAATACCCCTTTATATATGAAAATGTTGCCACAGTCCACCATGTGTCGACCAAAAATTTGATAAGTTGCTGAACCTTAAACCACAGTCCACCATGTGTCCATATGGTCGCCACATAGTCACCACAAGTCGATTTGTGTCAACCACAAATTCCACCATGTGTCGACCACAAATTCCACAAATTCGACCATGTGCTATAGCACCACCATGTTTCTAGGTTCTTCATCTCCTTTCTCTATCTCTCTCCATCATATTTGAAATTGAAATATTTTAACAGAGATTTGATTGCAAATCTTTGGTGCAAAAAAGAGAGGAGTCCAGTCACGAGTGATATCCTCGCACATGTGTGAAGTGGATTTGACCTAAAGAAAAGAAAGGAATAATAAGAAACAAAAAGCATTAACCGAAGGTGAAGATTTGATTAAAAACGAGTATGGTATTGGTAGACCTTTTTCACAGAGATGACAACCACAGTTTTCTGTTAAAGTAGGAATCATAATCAATCACTGCCTTTCGCACTCAGATTGCAATCGAATCGCAGTCAGCCATAGAATGGGTTGGTTCTGGGTGCGGTGGATCTTTGCCACTTTAATCTGCAAAAAATTGGGATTGGCTTTGGCGCTGTTCTTTGCTTTGGATTTGTCTTCATATCTCCATATTAATAACTGTAAATATATTGATGTTGGGTTATATTCTAAAATTTCCCTTAAAAAACGTTGATCTGTCTGAAAATATCTTCATGCAATATATCCACTCCCTCATTTAACTTTGATCTTTCAATAACCGTGGACCTTTCATGCAATATCCAAAAAGCAACGTTTGTAACCAAATATCTCCAAAAGATCTTTTTGGATATGTTCCAAATATGTTTTGGCCGGGTTGATATTTGGATCTTTGGCATAGAGAGAGAGAGAGAGAGAGAGAGAGAGAGAGAGAGAGGGAGATTGTTTCAGTAACAAAAATTTAAAGGGTTAAACAAGTTTAGTTGATATTTAAAATGGTCATTAAATACAATTTCTCATGTTTTATACTTTTATCCAATATGTCCCCATTTGGTTACATAGGTGTGCAAAACTATAAAATAAGAGTGCTGCTATTTGCACTTTTTTTTTTGGTCTTTTTGCACACCTTTTTTTTTTTCTCACTTCACACCCCACACTCTGCTCATAATTAAATTTTCTCACACACACCTCTCAATTACTATAATATCCCTATTTTATCTATTTTTTAAAAAAAAAAAAAAGACCACCAAACCC
>QANW01004755.1:202100-226061 GCA_003254865.1 Dryas drummondii | reverse complement strand
TCTCTCTCTCTCTCTCTCTCTCTCTCTCTCTCTCTCTCTCTCTCCCCTCCGAACATCAACTTAAAAAAAAATTGCAGGTTGGGCTGGGCTTGAGCTTTCTAGTGGGTGTGGGCGGCTGGGCGGTAATGGGTGTTCTGGGGAGTATTTTATGACCGATGAGATGACTGGTGGTGGCCAGAGGAGGGAGTGGTGGTGTCGGGATGGCTGTGTGCGCATGAAATTGTGCAATGGCTGACAGTGGAGGCTGGGTTGGGGAGTCGGGGAAGAGAGAATGATCTTTTGGTTGGGTTATCGCCGCCTGGTTCGCTGGCGAATCTGCTTGACTGAGAGTTGTAGAGAGAGAGAGAGAGAGAGGGGCTGGGGTTGGGGTTGGGTTTTAGGGAGAGAGAAAGAGGAGGGGATGAGAATGGGGTGGTAGGCGGGGTAAGAGGGAAGGAGAGAGAGTGGGGCGGGCCGGGGCTGGGGTGATCGACAGGTGGTTCTTGGTTATTAAGGCTGGGGTGGTCAACAAGTGGTTACTCACAGGGGTGGGGTGCTGTGACGGGGAAAAGGAGGAAAAAATGAGAGATAAAGAGATGGGGTTTTGGGTAATTTTGTTTTGGGTGATTTTTGTTATTTCACAAATTAAATTTTTGGGGTGTGCAAAAAAAAAAAAAAGAGTGTGCAAATAGCAGTACTCTAAAATAATTCTCAAGGCTAACCATGTGTCATGGATTATAATATTATATCCATTTTCTATTCTCTTTATATGCTTCCAGATATTTTGACAAACAATTTATTCATTCCTACATAGATGTGAATTTTCCATCTTATCATCAATTTTTGTAGGCTAAGATTGGATCTCTACTCTCTAGGTCCCTTAGTAATCCAATTAATCATTTTGGCACAAGCGCTTGCAATAATAACAAACGAGATAAAACTAAGATCAACACTACTATGTGATCTTAGCTGAACTACAACCCTACTCGCTAGATAATATTGCTCATCGATCTTCCTAAAATATCTGTGAATGCAATAATTAAAACTCAATTGTATAACCAATTCATTCATAGCATTTGTCATTGAGGCTTAATTCTTGATCGCAAACAATTCAATGCACCAACATTAAATTAGCTAGTTAGACTCTGTAATCAACACTACTCAATGGGAAATTTAAGAATCCAAAAAATTGTAGTCTTATGTGTTCAACGAACTCATGTAAGAATGCCACCTAAGTCGGCATGAAAAATGAGGTAAAATGGGAAATTTTGAAAAAATAATTAAGGTGTTGGATACCAGTGTGGCCATGAGCAAATCTCAGGAGGTGAGCTTAGAAGCCCAAAATGATGAAAGAGAGGCCCACTGACAATCATTATGCCTACACTATTCATGAGGCCCAAACCAAATTTCAAGGCCATTAAACCTCAGAGTCCGAAACATGAAAAGGCTGCAAAGCCTCCACAGTCCACACCATAAGCTTGCGGGGGGTTTTTGGAATTTGTGGCTTCTGTAACCTCTTGATTCTCTTCCCACCAGCAAAACCTCTTTCTCTTTCTGGAGTTTGGCCTTCAGGTTAGTTCTTGCTCATTTTTCTTTTGTTTTATCGAACTTCAATATCCTAACACTACTAGAAACTCTAAAACCCTGATTGTTTGTTTCCGATAATTGTGGGAAACTGAAGGATTTAATTGTACATGCTTAGTTCCACTCGAAATGGTGTCATATCTCTATTTTTCACCTATCTTCCTTCATTTTTCTCATAAAGCAAACAGAGGGTTTTGGGTCTCGATTCTATTAAGTACTGATGTTCATTTACCTTGTGTTATGGATTAAAATCAGAAAATAAAAAATGGGTTTGTTCTTTTTTCTTATTGTACCATTAAAGAAACCCAATTTTAATATGTCAGTTAGCTCATCACAAGGCTTTATTGTTTTTCTGGGCAAATTTATACTTGGAAGAAAATCTTTTGAGGCATTTTAGCACTTTTTATTGCTCTAATTTGCTATGATTTTCTTGCAGTAACAGTTTACTTCAATTCTATTCAATAGAAAGTGAAATGAAGATATACCTGAACATTTTGAACCTGAACTTGATGTGGTCCTAAGTTACTCATATAATTCACCATGCAACGTATAGAGTGTAAAAAGTATGTTGAAGTATAAATAAAATTAAGGTGCACTTGTAAAATCAAATTTTAGTATTTGGTGAATATTTTCTAAGTAAAAATGTTTGCCAACAAGCATTATTAAACCCATTATATAATTAATTTTCTTCATTTTTTTTGGTCAAAGTAGTAGATAATTGATTAAATAAAGAGTTTTTAAATTTTCATTCAAAATTTTCTTATTTTTCTCATAATTTCCACCATTTTGGTCTAATTTTTATTGATATTAGTATTTTGTCAAAATTTTCATCGATTTCCGTGTTTTGGACCACTGATATTTCCCTTGGAACCAAAATTTAAGACGATAGCCACGTCAATGGGGTGAAAAATTATGCTGCAAATAGCCTCTCTGAAATTTAAGACCTTTCCCATATACACAATAATGTTTTTTTTCTCTCCGAATCATATCCGTACTCGTGGCTTAACTATATTTTGTGGAAACAAAAATATATAAGTATAGAGTTCGGCTCCTATGATTGACTAATTATGAGGGACTATTTTAAAAGAGTTCTTAGATTAATCAAATGATACCTAGTTTGTTGGCTTCATGTTTGATTTTAACTCTGGGATTTCTGGCTTCCAGAGTTAAAACCTAACATGCAGCCTTCACAAGCCCCATTCTACACCTTACGAGTGAAATTCCCAAGGTGGTCACTAAACAAAGCCTAGAGGGGGTGAATAGGCTTAAACAAAAATTATCCCAATTTTAAATTTACCAAGTTGAGTAGATATACAACGGATTAATTAGATGTGAAACACTCAACTCAATAAAGCAATAATGCAAAGAAAACACAAAAATTGTTGACGCGGAAAACCCTTAACTGGGAAAAACTGCAGGACCTCGTCCAGAGAAAATCCAATCCACTATGATGCCTGAAAAGCTATAAGTTACAACCAGTGACTTGATCCAAATTAACTAATCTAGATTCCTTCCTAGAAAAGTAAAAATGACTTCACGCCACTTGCAGCTCTTTGATCACTTGAATTGAGTAGAGACCTTCTTGCCAACATCATGGAGACAAGAGCTCATGAACCCGGGTTCAATCTTGATGCTCGAGTTCAACTAATGATGGAGGATGTATGCATGAATGAATGTGATAGATTGAATAGATATTCAGAAGGAACGATCTATTCAACCTATCTATGCTTATGCACAATGAACTATCTCATATGAGGAGTGTTTATGCAATAAAGATGTTCATTAAATCAATAAACTTTCACATACTAAACCCTAGAATGTACAATATCTCAAATTGTATAATATGCATGAGCAAGCTAGGTTTTTTAGAAAACCACCTATTTACAAGATAATAAAGCCCTATAGAAGTAGTCTGGCAAAAAAAAAAAAAGCCCTATAGAAGTAGGAAATAAGGTAGGGGTCGGAGATGGGCCGAGTCGGGCCAGTCTCCAACCCCTACCTTATTTCCTACTTCTATAGGCCGGCCCAAATTTTTTGAGTCCAGACTGAGCTCGGGCTTGAATTATAAGAGCCCAATAAGGCTTTTTGGCTGAGCCGGGCTCGGCTTGGGCTAGGCTAGATGTTGAGCTCATTTTATATATAATTTTTATCCTTAAAATCTTACATTTTTGTCTATTTCTTTTAGCAATTTTTAGTATTTTAATTCCTTTTTTTTTATCTAGTCAATTAGTGAGTTTATTAGTTTTTTATGTTTTTATGTTTTATTTTAATGTTTTATTTTATTTTATTTTTTTCTATTTTTTTTTTTAGTAGTGTATTTTTATTTGTAGGATGTGAAATGGGAAGCCCAAAAATAAAAGAAGAAAAAGGCCCAAAAGGAAAAGAGGAAAAGCCCGGCCCAGCCCAGAAGGGAGCCGAACAGTCACTCGCCCAGCAGAATTGCTTGATTAATCAAGCAGTCAGCCAATACCGCAGTGACACGTGGCGCCTCGCATTTCCTTCCGCTTCCAGCCAATGGTTTGATTAATCAAACCATCATCCAATACAAAAATGCCACGTGACCATCAGTTTCTTCCGCAATTGAGCATCCATCCGAGCCAGCAGCCGAGCCAGCAACCGAGCCAGCAGCCGAGCCAACCTCCTTTCTTCTCTCTCTCTCCCTCACGCTTTCCCACGCAGCCGCAAGTCACAGCAGCCGCAAGCCGTCTCACATTTCATTCCGCCCAGCAGAATTGCTTGATTAATCAAGCATTCAGCCAATACCGCAGTGACACGTGGCAGACCTCTCCAGCTGATTCCAGATTGTTCCAACGCCTCCTGTGCGTGTGCTGATCCTTATTAGCTGTCACCAGCTCTCCCTTTTCTGATATTTTATACCCTAAGTATTTGCCTATAAATAGGAACATTTTAGCCCCCTCTTCATATCTTTTAGTCTAGAATTTTAATTTGCTGCCTCTTCTAGTATTCTCCTAGGATTTCTCTCTCAAGCCATTTGGCTATGATATTTGAGAGAGAATAGGATGTAATTTCTCTTGCATTTTATTTAATGAAAGTTTAATATTATGTCACTCTTCCCTCTTCTCTCTTCTTTTCTTCCTTTATTTATTTTATGCCTTTTATTTTATGTAAGTTCTTTATGTTATTGTTAACTTTAGTATTATGTCTCTATTCTTTCTTCTTCTAGTCTTCTATTTACTTTATGTCTTTTATTTTATGTAGTTATTATTTTATTGTTAGTAGTGTTATTTATTTTATTGTTCTTTAAATTTCATGCTCATTTACCTCTTTCTTTATTTTTATTTAAGATATAAGATCATGGGTGGTCACTAAACCCCCTTACCAAGGTAAGGGGGAAGCACCACCATGAACATTATTAAATGAGGTCTTTATGTTAATTTTCCCCTTGTTTAAGATCTTACAAGCCTAGATTTTGATATTAAAATGAGATAGAGATCCTCTTTTCACCCATAATGTCATATATTATGGGTTGTTAGATCCTCTTTCTACATTTTAGCTTTATGTTTAATTGTCTTAAATACAAACTTTTTGAACTCTAGTTGTTCCTTAGTTTTGGTTCACTTGAGTTGCTTAAAATTGTATTCTCTAAGCAAAATCAAAATCTACCATATAAACCTTCAACTTTTGTGCTTAATTCATATTTATCTTTGCAATAGGGCATCAAGTAACTCTTGGGTGCCCTCCTTTAAGGGGAAATTACTAAAAATCTCATTTAATATGTTCATAAGTGGTGTAGAACCCTAACCTTGGTTCTTATACCATTGTTAAGTTTCTAAAACCAAAAAGTTGTTATTTTCATTTTTAGATTTAATATTTCAATTCTTGCACCTTTATTTACCTTGTTCTCTTTTCATTGCCTTTATTTGCCTTTTAACTTAGTTGCTACTTTATTTACTTTTTAATTTAGTTGCATTTTATTTTTAATTGTCTCACCAACCAACAAAATTCCCAAACTAGGTTAGCTTTAAATTAACTTAAGTGTAAGCTTAGTGTATCGTTTTCTTTATCACTCCTTGAGGTTCGACCTTGTTAATATACTACTCGATTCGTATATTTGCGAGTAAATAAAATTTTACAACAAGTTTTTGGCAGGCTAGACCCGAACGAGTAGCCTAGAATGGGCCCAAAACCTGTTTAGACACATATATATCTTAAAAAAAATATATATATAAGATTTTGGCTATGTTGTGATTTGAACATGAGACCTCACATAACAAGTTTCAACTCTCAACCAACTGAGCTGACTAGTTTATTTGTTAACTTTGTGAATCATAACATATTTAATAGCTCTGTCGTTTGTTTACTTCAATAAATTATTAATATGCTTATTAAGTTATTATATAATACTATTATGTTAGTAATAGTGTGATACCATAAATAATAAACTTTTAAAATTATATACAACATTACAACTATAATAAAAACATAAATGTATATATGTTTTATTATATATTTTATTACATATTTTTATAAACAAACGATGCAATTGTATTTTCAACGATTCGAACAGTTCAAATTTTAGTTCCTCACTCAAAGATAATTTGTGCAAAAAATGAACTCAATCGGAGATGTAAAAGTGACATAACAGTGGTCGAATTAATGAACGATCGTGGTTTTTCTAATGATGATCGAATGGGTAGATGAATTTCGATTTGAATGATTTTTTGTAAGGACGATCTTTGACTATGAACATAGAAAATGAACGGGTCAGATTGTTGAAATTACATTGTGGTCTTCATAATTATAGAAACAATAAGGTTTCAACGAAAATGTTATTATAATTATATTGTTCAAGTGTATTTATATGTAGAAGCTCATATATCGATCGTGTTTTCAATGATTTGAATCATTCAAACTTTAGTTTCCCACTCAAAGAGAATCTTTGCAAAAAATTAGCTTAATCAGAGATATAAGAGTGACGTAATGGTGGTCGAATTAATGAATGAACGTGATTTTTCTAATGATAATCGAATATTCGAACGGGTAGATGAATTCATATTTGGCCGATTTTTTGTAAGGATGATCTTTGACTATCAACATAAAAAATAAACGGTTCAGATCGTTGAATTAATGAACGATCGTGGTTTAATAACTTTAATTATAGTTGTATTATAAAAGTTTATTATAATAACTTTAATAACCATAGTTGTAAATTTGTGATGTTATAAAAAAGTTTAAAAGTTTATTATTTATGGTATTACACAGTTTACACTATTACTATTTACTAACATTATATGATTATATTATTATATAATAACTTAATAAACATATTAATAATTTATTAGAGTATACAAACGAAAAACCTATTAAATATGTTTTGATTCACTAATTAGACAAATAAACTAGTCAGCTCAGTTGGTTGGGAGTTGAAGTTTGTTCCATAAGGTCTCATGTTTGATTGACAACATAGCCAAAATCTTATATTTTTTTATTGAAGATCTATTGTGTGTAAATGGGCTTTGGGGTGGGTCGGGCTTCAGGGGGCTAGTGGACTTCAAGGGGATGGCTTAAGCCCAGCCCAATGACTATTCGAGTCAGGCTGGCCTGACCCAAATTTTGGGCCAGATCGGGCTTCAGGTGGGCTTCGGGTCTTGGGTTTTTTGGTGACCCCTAAAATAAGGCACAAGGCTTATTAGGAAATATTAGAATTGAAATATAATTTAAAACCTAATTAAAAACGGAAAAATAAAACATTATAATGCAGGTGAACAGTGGAGGACCGGTCCTGATTGACATGACATGATCAGTCCTACATAGAGTATATAATTCAGTGAATAGTGGATGACCGGTCCTACAGTGTAAAACACAATAAAAGACCTCTCTAGAGAACCGGTCCTCTAGGAAAAAATTTAAAAACACATTTTTTAAAGTTTAAAACAAATTTGAACTTTCAAAACCAACTTTCATGAAATTTAACAAACTTTCTTATTTTCGAAAAGGCTTTTTAATCCAAATACCACCTAGACTATAGAGGGTGTGCTCCCGTACCACCCAAACTTTTTTTCTTGTCAATTTACCACCTGAAGTTATCAATATGTGCCAATGTGGCACCTGCCATCTATTTCTATCAACTTAAAGGGTACTATTGTCAATTCATATTATAAAATATCTTTAAAAAAAAATCCAAATAAAACTCTAAACTATAAAAAAAAAAAAATAATAATAATAATCCAGCCAATCCACCCTCACCCCTGATGTGAGACCCCGTAATTTTTTAAATTTTATTTGAAATTTATTATGAGATTTTGATAATTTATTTAAAGAAGTTGTGATTTTCAAAAATAGTTTGGAAGTCAAAAATAATATTTTGACCCCTTAGATAATTAATACTCACTGAGACAAGTCTGTATGATTTTTCGGTGATATTTTTCGAGATCCGAACTATTTTTAACGAATTTTACAAAAATAATATTTAATTATACTTAAGGGAAAGCTAGGAAGTTTGAGAAAAAAATTGATGATTTAACAAAAATATGAATGACAGGTGCTACATTGGCACATATTGATAACTTTAGGTGGTAAATTGGCAAGAAAAAAAGTTTGGGTGGTATGAGAGCACCCCCTTTATAGTCCATGTGGTATTTGAGTAAAAAAGTATTTCGAAAAACCTTCAAACAATCAATCTAACATTCAAAAACTCAATTTTGCAACTTCTCAAAATCAAAACCATTTTAAGAACCAATTAATTGTGCAACCAAACAATGAGAAACACTTATGATCTAAGATGAATGCAAATTTACCATTTCAAAGATCAAGATGAACTCAAACACCATCAACCAAGCTTGAACACTTGGACACTTCAAATCTTGCCTCGATCTTTTACCAAACTTCACACACTTGACAAACCTTGACTCAAACACTCTAACCTAACTTAATGCTTACATATTGATTGTTTTGTTTAAGGAAATAGCAAATTACATAAAATTACATTAACAAGGAGGGTATGGTGTGAATCTGTCGGCAGATGGGGCAAAAAAAACGGGACGAGAAATAAAATGAGTTTTGGTGATTTTTTTTAAATTTTTAAAAGGGTTAGTAATTTAAAACGAGTTATTGTGTAATAAAATGAGTATGGGTGATGATTTAAGTTAGGGAATTTTTTTCAAAAAGGCCTTGAACTTTGATCCTTGTGTTAGTTAAGGATATGAACTGTGTTGTGTTAATTTGCCCCATAGACTTTAGTTTTGACACCAATCTGCCTCATCCATCAACTCTGTTAGAAATCCCGTCAAAAAATGATCACATGTAACACACATGATCACTTTTCTATGGATAAAAACGTCCAACACAAATTAAATAAAAAAACTAAAAAAATGAAAGGCATGAACAATAAAAAAATAAGGGGTTAAATACAAAAATGGTTCACGAATTAACTTTACACTTATTCTCAATTTGGTTCACTAACTATAAAAAATTTACGTCAATTTGGTCCACGAATTTTTCAAGTTGTACCAAAGCAATACAAACGTTAACCTTCATCCAAAAAATTAACGGAATTGGTCACATGAAAATGTAATGAGCGAACTAAAATGCACTTGAAAATGTGGTCACATGCTGTGCACATGACCAGTTTTTGTTAACTTTTTCGATGGAAGTTAGTGTTTGTACTGCTTTATTATAACTTAAAAAATTAGTAGTCTAAATTAACATTTTTTTATAGTTAATTGACCAAATTGAAAATCATTGTAAAGTTTGTGAATCATTTTTGTATTTAATCCAAAAAGAAAAACCCAAATTAACCCCTCCCTCACCCACAGAACCAACCAGGGCCATCACTCTCCCCTCCCACCACCTCCCTGTCGGTCGCGGCCATAGACCCCTAATCTCTCTCTCTCTCTCTCTCTCTCTACACCTCTCCCTCGTCTATCTTCCCTTCTCTCTCAACCCACCTAGAGCAAACACGTACCTAGATCTGCAATCAATGAAAAATTAGGAAACAACAAAGAAAGCACCAAGGTTTCTACATTCTTCATGTCCAAAGAGCATGTATGTACAAGAAAGGCTAATGTATACTTACCAAAACTTAAATATTTGTGTTTTCCAAAAACAACTAGGGTCTTTCTTTGTCTTAATTATGATCGAAGAAGCACAAATTCTACAAGCTGCCTTTTTCTTTTTAGATGTCGGTGTTTTCACTAGGTGGGTTGGGAGAGAATAAGAGAGAGGGAGATATAGGAAATACAGGGTCATCGGCCGGTGAGGGAAGTAGGGCCGGTTGGTGGGGAGGCAGCGGGAGGGGTGGGTGATGGTTTGCTTATGTGGCTGAGTGAGAGGTTTGATTTTTTTTTTTGTTCATTTTAGTTTTTTATTTTCAGTTAAATTTATTTTGAGTATTTTAGCCCTGGAAAAGCAATCATGTGTCTGACACGTGATCATTTTTTTACGTAATTTCTTACAGAGTTAACAGATGGAGCAGATTGGTCAAAACTAACGTCTAGGGGGCAAATTAAAACAAGTCATAGTTCATATCCTTAACTATCACAAAAGTCAAAATTTAAGTTTTTTTTTTGCCCTTTAAGTTAATAAAAATGTGTTATTAGATTCATCTTAAGCTTTTTATAAAACATTCACTCACAAATATGGCTCATAATTAATCCCTTATAGAAGCTATTCTAGATAAATATATATGTACAAAAATATGCTTAGTATAAACCCTCCATGTATTTTAAGTTTTGTAGTATTAATAGTCTTATTTTACTTAGTATTCTGCATGTATTAGGAATTTTATTTGATATTAGTATTTTTTTTCTCTATTAGGTTGTAAGGTATATCCAAGGAATAAAATTTCGGATTTCGAGGAAATTTTAATGGAAATTTTGACGAAAATTTGGAAGATTTTTAAATTTCTACAAAAATTAGACGAAAACGACGGAAATTGCTATTAAAATACGGAAATTTGGAATGAAACTTTACCATATGTTTATTTAACATATTATCTACTACATTGATAAAAAAACATTGAAAAACCCAAATTATATGGTAGGTTTCATGTGATATGTGATGAATATAATACGCGTTGAAGACAATACTGTTAAACAAATACTTCACTAATTGATAATTACATAATAAAATTACAAGAATAAATCACCAATGTGGTAATTGAAAGTATCAAGCTTACTCAAAGGGACTTGGAAATGGTCTTCGATAGTAAAATTGAGCCGAATTGGGTTAAAAGAGAACCAACCAGGTGGCAGAAGCGGCGACATCGGTTTACCTAAAATTTCAATTTCATAAATTCTCGAAATTGAAAAACTAAACATTAAGAGAATGAAACTCCATGGTGAGGGATAAATTTTTTTTTTTCATAATTCATGTTTACAACTAAACGAAACACCAATTTGGGCAAATCAAACCCCAAATAAAATCTCAAACCTTTTTTTTTCTTTCCAATTGCCTAAAGACTCCAAATTTTAATCAATCCTAAATTTTTTTTTTCTTTTCTCTTCTTTTTTTTCTTTCCTTTTCTTTTTTTTTCTTTTTTTTTTCTTTCCTTTTCCTCTTCTTCCCCTGTGACTTCTAATGGTCTTCGTCTTCTTCCAGTGGTCTTCCTCTTTTTTCTTTCCTTTTTCTTTTCTTCCCCCTTCACTTCCAGTTTTTCTTCTCCTTTGTTTATCTCTCCTACTCCCTCACTCCCTCCTCCCTTCCTAATCTCTCTCTTCCCTCTCCCTCCTCCGATCACCTTCTCTTCCTTCTCTCCCTCCCCGGATCTCTTCTCTCCCTCCAACAACGACGCGCCTCTGCAGCTTCCTCTCCGATCTCTTCTTTCCCTCCTGCGACGGTGCTCTGCCTCTGCCTCCCCTCTCCCTCCGGTCTCTACATCGAAAATTTCACCGAAATTTCGAGGATTTCAAAAAGTTTTGGTGAAATTTTTTGAAATTAATTTGGTACGGTGTTAAAATTTTCATACCCCTAAAAAACGAAATTTTACCCCTTAGGTATATCTACTAGAGTTTTTTTTTTTTTTTGGTCAAACTGAAGATATCTCTAAGATATAATAAATTGTTAAGAGGTCCACATATGTCAATTTACTTTAAGGATAGTCATATACGTGCCTTTTTATTTGGACAATAGTACCTCTACTACTACCTCTACCTCTACCTCATATCGTTATCAAAGATACAAATGAAAACTATGAAGTTTTCTCTAAATTTTTTCAGAAAAATACCATATAATTTCAAGTTGTCTTCTCCTTCACAAGGCTACGCTTTTGAGCCTATTTGCACTAGGGGAGGAATCGGTTCGGTTACCGAACCGAAACTCCATGACCGACTACCAAATAGACATTTGTCGGATGCCACATAACGCAACCGTCGCCGAACCGAAGGCTGTAGGTTACTGATATTTTTCAAGTTCGGTCGGGATATGGTTCGGGGTTTTAGTGTTCTGAGTGGGTAGTTTTGCATACCGTTTCCGACCACAGATGGTGACGGTTCGGTTTGTTTCACCAACTGAAATTGAAAGACACAAACATAATCGAACCGATCGATTCAGTAGGCAATTTTTTTTTCGGTAATTCGGTAAAAAATGCCGGCCCTAATTTGCACCACCTATACAAAATAGTGTGTGCCTTGCGCCACCTTATTGTCATGGCTTACGCATTGCGTGCTTTTTATGATTCACTGACTCCTCACTTTAGGCACGCCTCATAAACTTATAACATAATTAAAATTAATGCTATATTTGATTCATATATTTTCTTCTTTTGGACTTGGATCCTCTCCTAAACTAACTAATCTACTAACCTTCCTAAACTTTTTATTATAAGATGCTAGGTGTACATTTTAAGATCTTATGGTCTACAATGATAAAAGACTTTATCTTTCGTTCGATTTGTAAAACATGAATTTAGCTTAAAAAAAAAATAAACGTGAGTTGAGTGATCGACTTCTTGTTTTCTAATGGTGCCGTAAGTTTCCTGCCTAGAACCAACCCTTGGCAGAACAAGGTTTCTTTGCTATCTGTAAGCTCTCTAGTTCTCTCTCTCTCTCTCTCTCTCTCTAGTTATTGTTATATATGTTGCCTTTTTGGAGAAAGAGGCACCTTGTCTGCCATGGTCGGTGATCATATTAATTTCACTTTGTCTATCATTGGAAGATCATATGGTGATTGATAGTGTGATTATTAGATTAACTGTGACCATTTTGTAAGCCAAATGAGGAAATGAGCAAAGAATTGGAAGATCATATGGTGATTGATAGTGAGATTATTAGATTAACTGTGACCATTTTGTAAGCCAAACGAGGAAATGAGCAAAGAATTGGAAGATCAACCAAACAACCAAGACATTAACCAAAAAAAAAATTGTACAAGATACAAAATATAAATTTGAAATTAAGAAGGGAATCACTAAGAATCATATATTATTTGTCAACAGCTTTTTATCTCTCAAACTATTAACTTGCAGAGAAAGGAATGGTAGACAAGAGTTTTGGAGGAGATGAACATCTCCAAAAGAGAAAAAAAAAAAATTTTAAAAAGCAGTCAGAACTATTTTTCCTCACGTTTTTTATTTTCTTTAATTATTTAATTTGAAGCTATAGGCCTAAATTAATGTGAACCATTTGATCTTGAAATGTACACATGACATCTTATAATAAAAAGTTTAGGAAGGTTATGAGATTAGCTAGATTAGGAGATGATCCAAGTCCTTTACTAAATTTATACTTGCAACAAATAGATTAAATACAAATATCTAACTAATAATTTGTCTTGCAGCTCTCATAGCAGGTCACGATATTATTTTTTAATTTGTCTGAATCTGCCACATTAAAAAAACAAAAATGGTGTTAGTATGAATTGCATTAATTGTTGATTTGTGGCAGTTGGCGCAATCAGTTAGCTATTACAAGTCTAGACTCGATTGGACAAAAATGAGATTCAATCAACATATTCCTATTGAAAATAAAATAAAAATCAAGGATCAATTACAAAATACCTATATTAACTATAGTGTCACTTTCAATTTGGTACATGAGTTTCAAAACTTGACACTTAGATACACAACTTTTGCTCTGCTTGACAATTAAATACCTTTCATCCCCCCTCCCCTTAGATCCACAGTTTTCGGCTTAGTGTCCACGTTAAATGTCAATTGGCACTAGTGGGACCCATCTTTTCAATACTTTGGATTCCAACTTATTCTTTCATGTCCAGCAGATCCATGGGTATTCCAGCTCACTCTTATGTCTAAAATACTCATCTAATGACCAGAAAAAGAGTAAGCTGGAATCCAAAATGTTGAAAAGATGTATCCCATTAGTGCCACATGACATTTAACATGAACATGTAAGCTGAAAACAATGAATCTAACAAGAGGCGTGACGAAAGGTATATAATTGTCAAATAGAGTAAAAGTTGAATACCAAATTGTTAAGTTTTAAAACTCATGTACCAAATTGAAAGTGACACTATAGTTAATGTAGTTATTTTGTAATTGACCCAAAAATCAATGAGAATAACTTACCTATCCCCTCATGTGATACCACATGGCATCTCCCCTTCTCTCATTGGCTCTCTAGCTCTCTCTCTCTCTCTCTCTCTCTCTCTCATCTCTTGTCTTTATCTCTCTCTTCAAGAGATGTCACATCACTACAACTTGAGGATAGGTAAGTTTTTTCCAAAATCAATATATTAAGAAATTTAGCAATTCAAGTTCAAATACAATTATTAAATATCACATAAAATCAAAATTTTATATATATCCTATTTAATTTATATATTAATTTAATGTTAAAATTACATACTTGTAGCATATATAAATATTAGCCTCTTGACAGTTTTTATTTGATTTTTATATTTTACAGTTTTATCCTTAAAAGATATAGTTCGTTTAGTCAATAAATTGTGTTAGGAAATGGTATGTTAGGCAACTCAAATATTGGTGAAGCCTGTAAAACCAAAGATTGACTTATGACTTTATAATAGTATAGAGTCATTCTCGTATAAGGATGTCCTCATTTAAGAAACTGAGGGCAACTTTGTTGGGACCACCTCGGGATGTGGTTCTATGATCCAATTCGTTCATTTTTCAGATAACTATCTAAAAATCATCTATGTAGAAACAACCAATTTGGAAATCGTGTGGCCATTTGATTATCAACATAATCACGTGTATGTATATCCAAGACATTATATTCGTTCATTTGTTTGACGATATTTAGATGACAAAACGATTTGGCCAAACTTCACTTCTAGTCCCTATAGTTTGAGTTAGGTTCCAATTTCGTCCCTGTAGTTTCAATTTTTTAGATTTTGATTCTATAGTTTACAAATTATTGCAATTCAAGAACACATTAATATTTTTGTTCATAAATTCGTTAAATTAGTCATTGTATCACTAACGGTATATAAAGTACATGACCAAAATCGAAATGGTTTGTAAAGTACATGATAAAAAACACAACAAATTTGACGATTTGATGAACGAAAAATATTAATATGACCGTGAATTACAACGATTTGTAAACTACAGGACCAAAATCAAAACATTTGGAACTATAGGGACCAAAGTGAAACTTAGCTCAAACTACAGGGACTAAAAGTAAACTTTGGCCAAACGATTTTAGATTTTATTGTTTTTTTGCAGAGATGATTTTTGATGTTAAATCTAAAGAATAGGTAGTTCATATTGTTAAAGTATATTGTAAGGTGGTCCCACAATGGTATCCTTACTTTTCTTAAAGTAAGGACATCATCATTAGAGAATTATCCTAGCTTTATATATGTAAGGAAATGTTTTCTTGCAAGACTATGAATTTGAATCTTTGATCATGTATGTTCTACAGTTTGAATGGTGGTTTGACAACATAACATATTGGATTTCGTTAAGGGAGACCAAAAATTAATATATACAGTTTATATCATTGGACTAAATGGTGGACCCCAAGTATATAGGTGATTCTTTCCTTACAAATAACATAGACATCCACATTAGAAAATGACCGTATGTGTGTGTGTGTGTGTGTGTGAGGGAGAACGAGTATGTAAGATGAAATTGGATGAGTAAAAGGTAGGATAATTTGCAAATATTTAATAACCTTAGTTTTAAATAAACTTTTAAAATCTTTTCTTTAAATCATGTAATAAGGCATAATCTTTATTTCCTCGTCCATCGATTGACAAACATTATTCTCTTAATCATAGTATATGTAAATGTAAAGAGAAAACCTACTTATAAAATTGAATACAACATTGAGTAATTTTAGGTCATTTGAATGACCCAATAGTTAGCCAATGATCATTTGGTCTAGTGGATGACACCTAGTCTCCTTTTGTCGAAGTGGGTGCTAAGTTCAAAACTTATGGAGGACAGTTGATTAATAATATAAAAAACGACCCAATACGTTTTTCGTTTTGTTTAGGTTTTTCCTAAGTTCAAAACTTATGGAGGACAGTTTTTCGTTTTGTTTCAAATAGCAACTAGGTTTATTCTTAATTTAGAGTGTAAAATAGTATTTATGGCTTAGGGTTTAAGTTTAGGTTGTGGAGTGTGGGGAGGTATAATGATCGTTGTAACGGTAAGAAATCACTCAAAGTGGGATCTCGTTTAAGATGCGAACTCTAGATAAAAATGGTTCTAATTCCTCCCATTCTTCTTTTCTTTTCTTTATGTTAACACCAATTTATATAATTATAACATAATATTTTTCGCATTTTCATATGTTTCCTCGTCAAATCTCATCTATTGAAAATCAGTTGAAAAAAATGGGTAAAAGTCCAATATATAGTTCATTCTTCTTGTATGAGTTCTTGGTGTGCGACAGATCTCTTGAATTGAATTGATTTTTTTAGTTCAAATCTAGAGTTTTAATTGAGAAATAAAAAATTTCTCCCCATTAAACAATATTTAAGAAAAAAAAAAAAAACTAGTTAGATTTTGTTCAAATAAAGTTATTCGCCTAAGATTTGAAATTAGAAAAAAGGAGATATCATCTTCCAATATATATAAATATAAATATAAATGTCATTAATTTTCACTAGTCTCTTGATAAGCGCATAAATTACAACATTTGAATATAAATATCCAAAAGTACGCATTTGGAACTAAGACAAGGGTCCTAGATTAAAGATTAATAAATGTAAAATTTTCCCAAAATAAAAAATGAATTAGTAACTATTTACAAAAGTGGAAAATAAATGGAGAAAAATTTGGGGGCTATGAAAGAGTTTGACTCATGTTTTCGGGTTTCCAATAAATTTTGGAACTTTTTTTCTAACATACAATGCATTCTCACATTGGCATATACCACATTGTTGTTTTTTTAATACAAAGATGTGGTGTGCATATCATCTACAACAAAGGTTGGGGAAAAAATTGGGATAAGTGAGTCTAATATCATAAAAATGTTTATTCAAGCATAATTCTGTATATATATAAGTACTTCATATGATCCTTACCATTATATCGGGTCCATCCCATCTTGTAATCTTAAAATTCGAACAATTATTTTTAAGAGTGCTTTAAGTAGAAGCCCAAAATGAAAAAGAAATTTAACCCACAGCCCAGCTAACCGAAAAATTAAGTAGAAGCTCAAAAATTCTACCAAGCGCTCGACAATTCATACCGAGTGCTTAGCGATTCTTACCGAGCACTCGGCTGCTGTATCAGTAATGTGGCATATGCATCTACATCTACAACCTAAAACATGTCATTTGCAACCTAAAAAGATGCATATGCAACCTAAAAAAAGGCATTTGTAACCTAAAAGGATGCATTTGCATCTTGCTAAGCGCTCGATAGCTTGTTTTTGAAGTCTAGGCTGCGCACGTGAATAGATTGGGCTTCAACTTAGGTTTCCCCTTAAATTTTAAATGAAATTTTACCATATGTTTATTTAACATATTATCTACTACATTGATAAAAAATATTAAAGAAACTAAATTATATAGTAGGTTTCATATAATATAACATAAATATAATATGCGCCGGAGGCAAATACTGTTGAGAAAATAGTTCACTAATTAATAATTACATAAATTTGATTGAACAAACACTTTAGAGCTTGTGTAATTTATTTCCGATTTTTTATAAATGAAAAGAACTTTTCAGAGTTTTGGATTATTGTTGTTGTGCTTGTTTGAAGTTGTTCAATTATTACTTTCTTTGGGAATTTCAAGGACGAAATTCTTTATGGGGAATAGATTGTGAGACCCCGTATTTTTTCAAGTTTTATTTTAAAAAATATTTTAAATATTTTGAAAATTTATTTGAGAAATAAATATTTTTGATTAATTTTATAATTTTTGTTTTAAATTAGTTTGACCCGTTTTTTGACTTTTCGAACCATTGGGCTTCAATATTCAACTTGTATTTATTTTAACAATTAAGGTATTAGTTTTTTAGTTTTCTATAAATTGTTAGTTCACAATGGAAGCAAAGTTTTTTTTTTTGTCATTTGGATGCAAAGTTTTTTTAAAGTAAAAGGTATATAGATTGATTCTGTATTAATGAGTCCTTTAACTCCTTTCTACTTGTACAACTCGAACAATGAGTGATTAAGGCCCGTGACTCTCTCTTTCCTTTCTTTTTTTATTTTTCCTTCCTTTTCTTTTTATTTTTCTTTTTCTTTCTTTCCTTTTTCCTCTCGTGACTCTCTCCTCTTCCAGTCTTCCCTGTCATCAATTATCTCTCCCAAGTCCCAGCCCACTGTCATCAATTCTCTCTCCCTGCTTGATCTGTTCCAATCTCCTTCCTCCTTCCCCGATCTCCCTCTCTTCCTTCTCTCCCTCCCCGATCTCTTCTCTCTCTTCTCTTTCCTCCCTCCCCAATCACGCAGGTGGTCTTATTCCGCTGAGATGCAGCCAGAGTTGGTGGTCCGATCATGTGCCAGCAAGGAGAAGACATAGAAAAAATGGCTGGGTTTGTATTACTGAGCGAAATTTTGGCAAAATTTCGCGAAATTCAATAATTTCGGCCAAATATTGGCGAAAAATTAACGAACTCGTTTTAAAATTTCGAAACTCCAAAAAATCGAAATTTAACACCTTGCTTAGGAGTAATTTATCTTATTTTTAAATCTCCCTTTAGAGATCATCTTTACAAAAATAAAAATTAATAAATTACTCCTAAGTCCTATTTTCGAAAGATTTTTAACTGAATACAGTCAAATAAAAAATTAAGTTCAAGCATAATATATCCATGTACACGCACGCAGAGTTGAAAAAATACACTATCGAGTGCTCGGCAGGGTACCGAGCGCTCGGGCATCTGCATATATATATGCACATTTTTAGGTTGCAAATGCATCTTTTTAGCTTGCAAATGTCTTTTTTAGGTTGCAGATGCATCTTTTTAGATTACGGATGACATATTTTAGGTTGTAAATGCATGTTTTAGGTTCCAAATGCAGGTTAGGTTGCGTAGATGCATCTGCCAAGCGCTTGACAATTCCCATCGAGTGCTCAGTGGATAGTTTGGGTTTCCACTTAATTTTTTGGCCGGTTGGGGTTTTGGCCACTTAATTTTTTAAATAAATATTTTATTCTAAAAAATATTTATTTCAAACAAATTGAATATAGGTAATCTGAATTTTAACATACTTTATTAGTACTAAAACATGGAAATTATATAATGGTAATTTTTTAATTATGAATAAGATCGATAATAACACATTACTTCAAAGACACATAGCATAGTAAAAGGTAAAAGAGGTATTTATACTAGGCTCTTGAGGGTAGCCTAAGTGATGAGAGATTATCGAAATATGGATTAGAATTAAAAATACGTTAAGATTCAATCTAGTCTAATATAACCTGAAAAATATACATACATTCTACACATGCATGTGATGGTGTGTGTCCATGTAGAGAGTGTGAGCCAGGATGGGTACCGTTCTCATGTTTGGAGTTCATAGACTTGGCACAGCGAACGGTACAATTAGAGATAGTATCAATATCTAATCTGTCGAGAACGAGAACATGGCCGTCATGCCTAATTTGACGATAACATTTTATTGGCAAACATATAGAAAGACAACCAAGGTACATTGGGAGGGGTTGTGCTTTACTACAAATGATATCACATTTTGAAATACACCATGCTATTTTTCGAGGTAATAAAAATTCATGATGTCTAAAAATTTTAATATCATCTTGTTGAATGGAAGAGAGGAGATCATCAAGTGGTAGCGGGAAGGGTGATGGGGCAGGAGAAGGGTTCGAGAGGGAATCATCAGCTACCACTATAACTACAGTAACCATAACCGGAATAAAAAATATGCTCATAACATTCCTCCAACCAGTTCCATTCATTGGCCCTAATATCTTAAAAGTTATGCGAAGAATAAATCCACTATTTATAGGATTTTAAGTCCATCAATCACATGTAAATGAAATAGTCCATCAATTACAAGTAGTGGATTTGACTAATTCATCATTTTAAATGCTTTTTATATAGTAAGGAATTAGGTGAAATTAATTTTATTTAAGCAAAATAATGACTTTTGAAGATATTGTAAAGATTTTATAAAAGAAAAAGTAAAAATAAAAGAACATGCATAATGTAAAGAGTAGTGTGTGTATATATATATTGTCTTGTACCTCATTACTTTGACTACAAGACAATATATATATATATATATATAAGCTATGAGCCTATGAGTCATATTCGAGCTTTTGTCTCTTCGTATGAGTTATGAGTCATATTTGAGCCATGCATGTTGTAATTTTTATTTTAGTTAATAATGTCCTTGTTTTAGCCTTTTGACATAAGCTGAAACGTATGTCGATAAATATTTAAAATAAAATAAGAACAGTAAATTTATAAAATTAAATAATTGAAAATTTTAAATTAAAGAACAAGAAAGTCAGTTTTATAAAGAAATATTGATATATTGCAATAGTTTTCCTTTTAAAATTTGTTTTATTTTTTGTTTTTAGAAAACCCCTTATACCAATAAGTAATTAATTCACCTTGTGTTTCTTGGACACAAGAGCAAATTTGCTCACCACCTTAAATTGGAGGTGAGGATTACTATCTTATTAGATGTGTGTCATATGTCATTTGAGTTAAGAATGATTAACTACAGTTAAGTTATGTAACTATTAAAACTAATATAGTGGCAAAAAAAAAATTAAAATTAATATAGTAAAATACTATTATTATGAGAAAGAAAAATATATTAAGAGTAAAAAAAAATTAAAATAAATAAAATGACCCATCAACTCCCCACGCCCTCCTTCCCCTATCATCTTTGACGGCCACTCCCTCCCATTCCAGCAATGCCTCCTCTAACTCCGGCCGGTTGCCACTCTCTGGTAGTGGAATTTGACGCTTCCTAAATGGGTACTATCTGATTGTTTCTAACCTGAGGTTCTTATTTATCTCTTTGCATGGACAAAACTTACATATCCCCATGTTGTAGTGATGTGGTATTCTTTGAAAAGAGAGATAGAGACAAGAGATGAGAGAAAGAGAAAGAGAAAGAGAGTAAGAGAAGAGAGAGCCAATGAAAGAGGGTAGAGATACCATGTAGTATCACATGAGATGATATGTAAGTTCGATCTTCTCCTTTGCCATAAAAGAAAAAGAGAGGTGCATACGTATCCCTTTTAAAACTCGCTTTATTAAGGTTCCATTGAAAGTGTATTAGAATTGATATACTTTATGCATGTTTATGTAATGAAGGCAGGTTGGTTTCTTAGTTACTACTTCACTACCACAATTTTGGCCAAAGGCCTACAATGAAGGCAACTAAAGTTGGGGGGGTGCCAATTGCTAATGTGGGTGTTCACTTATAATTAACATTAGTGGTCACATTATTATGTCAGATATGAACAGTGAATTCATATCCAACCTTTGCTTCTGATTAGTTGATTAATCAGTGGCAGCCCAGTAATTTAAAGTAAAAAAAGGGGTCAAATAATTTAGGGACTAAAAAAGGGAGTTAAAAAATGCGTGGGTTGAGTTGTCTAGTTGCTCCTAGTTGCTAAACCAAGATACTGGGGTTCCCTTGTGGCAGCATCTCTTTCTTCCCACCCCCAAACCAAATGGGATCCAGCATCGGTGGATGTCAATGGTCACGCCAGAAAGTGTCGATCGGTTCAAATCCCCAAATTAACGGGTTGTTCCTCCTCCAGTCACCATCGGAAAGTGGGTTCTCTTTGGGTTGGTTATTGCCAAATAACTGGGGTTCCATCCTACCACTGATGTTGCGCATAGGTGGGGGAAATTCATGGGTTTTTTTGCTTCTATGGTTACAGTGATTCATGGCTGTGCTGACAAGTGGGAAACCCCTTTTACAAATCAGGTACAATAGCAACTTGAAAACCCCTTTTACAAGTGGTCAGTCAGTGAGACAAATTTAAAAAGCCATCTCCCGCCCATGCTCAATATTTTCCCTCCTTCTAATGACGCCTAGTAGGTTGGAATCACAGTTACCCATGACTGACTTGATAAGGTGTCAACTACTTGTGGCTGCTGACAGGCTTCAAGGGATACTATATACAGTAAGGAAATCCTCCATAAAGTGTTTAAGATATTTAGAAGAGCATTCACAAGGCTACAGTGAAGTAGGTAGACCTACTGCTACACTCAAGAGACTTTGCAGAGAGAATATCATCTGCATCTACTGCTCTACAGAAGATTCTGAAGCTTTACACTGTAAGGTATGACATATTCTCTATACTTATGGCAATCCTTGACTTTAGGCTTTCCATAGTTAAGCCAAGTGCGATCTTTTCAGTTGAACACACACCCACAGTCATGAATATAGGTGTAACACAAACCTCAGTTTTTGTCATTTGCAATAAATATCAAACTGTTTAGACCTGGTAGACGTTATTTTTGTTGTAGCTTTCAACCTTAATGGTAAGAGTATGACCTAAGAATGTTCAATGGTAATGGAACTTAGGATATAAGAAGTTTAATTAATCTCCATAAGCAAAATAAGTAAATTATATATAAGGAGAAAAAGCTTCAGATCACCAAGGTAGGTATAATTGGCTGAAGAAAGGAAAAAAAAAAAAAACAAAGCCAAAATTATGAGGGGAGAAGGTCCGGACTCTACACTAGAGGACTGGATCTCCAGAGAAGGTAGCAGCAGTGAAATGGAATTTGCACGCAGGGAGGTCCGGTCGTTGCTTGTGAGAACCGGATCTCCAGAGACGACGCAGCTTAAAATGGAGATTTCATGCAGGCAGGTCCAGACCTCTTATTGGAAGTCCGGACCTCTAGTCGGGAAAATTATACTTGAGCTATATTTTCACTAGGGGAGGTTCTAGAGAACCGAACCTGAATGGGCGGTCTGGTCTTCATTCTTCAAAACCTTTTCTTGTCCTACATCACTTTTTTTCATAAAAGAAATCCTATTTGGCAGTGATCTAGAGTTTAGAATATGGATAGTCATAGAAACACACCCATGATAATGTGCTTTTATTTATTAAGCTTCTAATGGTGTGTATGGAATAGAAACGTTGTGCAATTAACATAGTTAACATAAGGAAGCTTTTAATGCGACACACTAGTGGAACGAAGTCACATGCGCAAGTGAGGGATGAATACGTAAGTAAATAGACTCCCAATACTTTGTGACCTTACATGCTATCTGAAGTAAGCAATGCATTTTAAAGCCATATGGTTTTATTATTTAAAGAGTGAGTTTTTCTTTACAGGCTCAGGATCACGATGGTCAGTAACCAAATCGAATTGAGCTATTCAAATTAACTCAACGCAGAACAAATGGCAACCCTATTGATGAGGCTTCTCATGAAATCATGGTAAGTTTGGTGATGCACTAACCACTCTCACCAAGAATGCAGCCACATTAATGTTACTTCATTAGAGAAAAAAATAGTATTAGGCAGGTAGGATTTTTCTATTGGTTGACATAAACATGTATATGTTTTAACAACTCTTAGTTGGATTGACAGGATGAGATGGATAGGCTTGTGGCAGAGTATGAGGAGATGCAAGAAAACTCACCTATCACTCTTGCTGTCTGCAATAAGATATTTACAGATGTAGTAGGACCTGAGAGCAGAGGATGGTGCTGTGGGAGATGCAGGCGCTTCAAGCAGCGGGGTTGGGAGGTCACAACACAACTGATCAACATAGCTAGCAAAAGAAATCATGGCTGCCAGTAAGAATACTTTTTGTTGTTTTGAGTAATATACTGCTGGTATTTTAAACAGCTTTTGTGATAGAACTATAAACTTGGTGGGTTATATTATGGTTTAGACTATGATATATATCACCAAGTTTGGAAGTGTGGATATTCTGTTGGGATCATATGACCAAGTGTTGCACAGCTAGTGATTATGCTTTTGTTGTTTTTGGTATCTAAGTTTCATTTTGTTTTAGAAATTGTGAAAAGTATGGGGTAATTAATTAGAATGGTTGTAACTATGCACTTGAATTAAACATGCAATTTCAATGTAATAAGC